>CM040395.1:119067462-119589962 GCA_022702515.1 Ilyophis sp. 1 JC-2022 | reverse complement strand
TAATTAGGCAGAGCATGATTCTTCCGGAAGGGGCAGACTATGGGAATATACGGAGCACAGTGGATCTAAGCGCACACATCTCTTTGTTGTCAAAGCTCCTGGGTTCTTCTTCTGGTATCTTGAAATGAATGTTTCCCTCTCTTCCTCAAAGGTATCCTAGAGAGCCCTGGCTTTCCTTTTATGAACTAAACCGAAGAAAGTCTCACAAAGATGTTTTCGCATTTCGCCTCTTTGCAAAACTTAATTGGCTGCAATGTACAGCCACAGTGTGCAAAATCCCCAAGCAGTTCTTTCATTTAGTTTTATATTGTAGCATTATTAATACTGTTCTTTGTGGTATATTAGAGTGCTCCGTGCATGACTACAAATGCATGCTTAAAATGAAGTCTGGTTCTCCTATAATTTATTTTTCTAAACTGATCCCCCTCCCTCTCTGTGCAAACTTGAGATTCTTAAATTGTGATTCAAGCACATATTTTTGAGGCGTATTAACAGTGTCACGTATTGGGCAGATTGTTAGCACACAACAGTGCAAACAACAGTGTTTGCACTCAACTTGTGTCTGTTGAGGTTTGTATTAAAAATGCTCAGAGTCTCGGCATCTTAAAGATGTGTCTCTGTATAAATAGTGTGGATGCCGCCTCCTCCCACCCATCAGCCCTCTCTGGCTCACGTTCCCATCACAAACCCAGCCTGTGTAAATGCTATTAATGGTCACAGCCCTCAATGCCATCAGTGAAAAGTAAAGACATAATACAGAATAGGAGGATTACACTTACCCATGGCTGGTGCATGCTGAAGTGTCAGGTTGTGTGTGTATGCGTGTGTGTGTGTGTGTGCGTGCATGTGTGAGCACAGGCAAACATGAATGCATACAGAGATACTTTATACGGTTCCAACTTTTTTGATATTAATATGGCAAAGCAATCTGGGAAATGAAGTTATAACTAGAGGGTTAGAGGTTCTTGACGGGCTATTTTTAACCCCTTCAGTACTCAAAACAAAAGTTTTTAACTTTGATTAAATGTTTGCTAAATGTCATTTATTCATTATCTTTAGAAATAACAGCAAAAATTGACGCACTTAAGCCAATTTCTTAAAGTTGAGGGCAAAGTGCATTATGGGTAGACATGATCTGGGGCATGACGGCTTAGCTGTCTTTCATGTCTCGTGATCATTTTCCTGTGTGTGTAATGAAGGGGCATGTACACATGACTAATACGCTGGCAATGTTACAGAACATTGAGAATGTCGCCGACTGGATTTGTTTCAGGTTATCTCAACATAAATCTATCTGTGATTCAAAAGCCTCATTTAAGTGCTGAGGACTGCTGACCCCGCATGTCAGACTGCGATTCCACCAGAACCTCGCCAATGCATCGAGTTCTGCAAACACATCCGTCTCCACGGGCTACCCAGGCCCATGCTGTGCGCCTGTCCGTGGAGCACTGCCACGCAGTTTAAGTAATTATGCCTGCCTCTTCTTGATAAGCTCGACGTGACAGGGAGAGAGAAAGAGAGAGAGAGAACAAGAACTGACGAGGGAAAAAGAGAGAATGTGAGGGGACAGAAGAACGAGAGAGATAGAAAGACAGGGGGGAAAAGAGCCATCCCCATAGCGTTCTCGTCCTGGCATGCAAGGCCGTGACGCGCACATTTAGCCAGTACAGAAGCCTCTTTAGACGCGCTACAGCTCTATGCATGTGTGTGCGCGTAGCCGTGTCACGCGCACTTGGATTGCGGTAAAAAATAAAATATATATATCTCGCCACTGCGCTGCATCACTCGTGTCGGCGAGAGGACTTTCAGACGCACGGGCAGTCTTTTTTATAAAACCATCAAAGTTTTTATCCTCGTTCAGAGGACTTTGTATGCCGTACAGTTTTGAACCAATTATTTTACACCCCTCTCTCTGTTTTCTTTTGATTGTGGCAATATGTGTTACATGCTGCCAGGAGGTTAAAAAAAACAGTAGGGCACTGCTGTTGTACCCTTGGTTCTTCACCTGAACTAGATTGGTAATCATCTGGCAGTACGAATGTACAATGTACCAAATGCAAAAATGCATGCATATTGATGGATGTGGGAATCTGTGAAGCTAATGAATTGCATAGCACTGTGCGGCTTCCTTGATTGCCACGCTGTGCATAACTGTAAACAGACCTTATCCATATGCAGGCTGTCTCTCCATTACTGCCGCCCAGGGATCAATCCATCAACAAACATTCTCCGCGAAACGCACTTAAACAACGCTAACAGCCGCCCGTTCATTATGGCGGCTCAGCCCGAGCTACTCTCACAAAGGAGGACGACGCAAAACTGTGATCGCGCTGCCTCCCCAGGGGACACGGGGTATTATCGCCCAGGGATCCTGCCGCTACAAAATTCATCACAGTCGCTGCAGCCTCAGTGTAGAATTTCAACATCTATCTTACAGGAGCTACGGAAGGAATGCAAGGGACACTCTCAGAAACGCAGACGGTGTAACTATTCCATAAATTATGTACTATTCACTTTCCAAGCTATAAAACAGAGGATTGTATATTCATGTGACACGGACTTTTGCGAGCCAGGAAATTAAGCGTTGGACGTGCAGAGCTATGCAGGCGCGGCACACACGCATACACACACGCACACGCACGCACAAACACAAACACACACACAAACACGACATATAAACAGGTTTCCGCAAATACAACAAATCCTGTTTGACCTCTTTTGTTGATGAGATTTAAAACTTACTTTGTGCTTAGCACAGCTATGTACAGGTCATAAATATATGAACGTATATAAATAGAAATACTGAATATATGAATATGCATAATCTTTAGCATATTAGAATTCTGAAATCATGCTGCTTAAATCTGTTTGTCGTAACAAAACAAGAAAACATTTTATATCGCACAGCAGACTAAACCAAAGTTATTATTACTGTAAAGTGCCATTTCTGCCACACTTGGGACATTCCCATTAATTAAGCAAGGATTGTACCATTGGCAGAAAAAAATGGATTGCTCAATTCTGCTATGGTGGAAACTGATCATTTGTTGGGCCTGTCAAGATTTATTCATGGAACAAATCCCATTTCATCGCCTTTTCATCCTGTGCTTGGAGTAATTGCCCAAATGCTTTTTATTTGCCTTTGGGGGGAGTGGGAGTGAGAGGAAAGGGGGGGTTCCAGGTGACATACAGGCCCCCAGGCTTGGCACATAAAATACCTGTTGTGGATTCTCACGTCAAGCCCAGGGCGCAATAATGTTTCTGCGCCAGCTCATTAAGATTCAGGTCAGGAGGCCAAATACAAACATTGGTTAAGCAGTACATAGCAGGGATTCTGTGGGCTTTGTTTCCGACAAACCAAACATATATGTCCCCCATCAAACACACACACACACACACACACGGATGCACGCACACACACACACAGTGCCAGACTGACTCAGTGACTGAATAAATCACCATTTTCCTTAGTGAGTTTACACACCCATACCTAACTGTCTGAATGACAAATGCATGACTGTAATACAGCAGAACCTCTGAAATAAAATATCACTTCTTAATACTTTGACGACACTTCTCGATACTCGGATGCAGCTTCTTAATTCCATCACTTCTTATTCTGACATTACTTCATAATCACATCTCTTCTTGATACTCCTGACATTTCTTAATTCCATGACTTCATCTCAATATGCCGATATTGTGTCTTAATCATATCACTTATTCATGGTACTCTGATGTCACTGTGCAGAGTGACTTACAGTATGAGGTTCGCAGAGAAGCTTTCTGCGTGAGACCCTCTATTGACCTATAATGGCAAGCAGATGTCTGTGAATTTTCATTCGTATGTTAACTTTTAACGTTTTGGGATTTGGCATCACGAAACCTGAAACAGGAAGATCGTGTTTATCATTTCTGCTTCTTTCCAAACTGACTTGGCCAGATAAATCCTCTGATCTGCTCCAGCACAGTCGATCTCACACAATCGGTTCCCCGGACTGCTGTCAAATGCATTCCTAATTTGCACTCGGTTAATTAATGCCACACTTGGCCGCTGTAATAACTTGACTCATTAGACCTTTCTAAATTGTTTTCAGCCCTCAAACACTCGGGGACCATTCGGAAAATGGTGGGGAGCCAGGAGAGAATGACCAGGATTAAGAACGCTTATCCCAGAAATGCCCCTGACACGCCATATTTTCCCTGCCTTCCTATTGGCCGTATCCTGATGCTGTTGATGGTATATTGGATTAACCCTATTTACAAAAGGAATACGTGTGTGGACACGTCAATGGAAGTCCCGTTTTCTCTACCCTTAAGCGAGACAACAGAGCTCTCTTGAATAATTTAGCTGTCAAAGTGTACATGTGTGGTGCGTACGTATGTGAGTGCTTCGCACTTTATAATAGAAGGTTCCATGAATGTGTGTTCCTGTCCTGTTAAATATATTGATTCATTTATCGACCGACATCAGAGGCAGGGCAATCCATTACAGCTGCGGGGCGGGGTCGGTTCGGGTCAGGGTGGGGGGGCTTACACGTCCCTTAACGATTACACAAAAGCTAAGCACAATAACCTCGCAGCTTGACTCTTGAATGTGTCAATCTGTGACGACGTATCAAAAGATCTCGATTGGGGATGAGAATATTTGTACATGACCACAGACCACAAATGGGACAACAAATTTTCCGTGAATTTGCCATCGGCAGTTGAGTTGAGTTAATACCTGGACATTGGGCAATTTTTTCCACGCCAATAAGAATACGCGTGCGGTTTTGATAACTCAACTTGAGTTTGTTTTTTTTTCAGCTAAATGTGAGCCACAATATGATACGTTCAGTTTATAGAGTACAATCAGAGTCCTCTAAACTAGATTATGCTCCTATTTCTGGAGCACTAGACTCCATACACTCTGTCCTCATTTCTGTAGCACTTTTGAGCACTTTCCAATGAATAAATCTCACCCCAGCTACCATCAGTGCAGGGGAACCACCTATCTCGCATACGTATATTTCACATTAGCACAATCAATGAGATTTTCAGTTCAATGTATCATTTGAAAGACAGCACCTCCAATAGTGTAAGGATATGGATGGGGAGAAGGCTGCCTCCTACTTGCCAATCAGCATCACTCCCACGCAGCTAGCCCCACAGGCCTGAGCCTCTATACGATCAGCCTGCTAGAGAAACATCCCCTCAATGAGAAAGGACCACCTCCCCCACCCCCCAGATTATGTGTGATCTAAGAAATAGCTGACAGTTGAATGAACCAATCATATGGTCACCATAGCACTGGTCACCATTTCAAATATAATAATTCATCAGTGTTCCTTTAATCCAGTGTTTCTCAAACTGTGGGGCGCGACCCCCTAGTGGGGCGCAGTGGTATTACAGGGGGGGCGCAGGGGGAAATGCAGAAATGCAGCGTGGAACCAATTTTTTTATTTTATTTGTTTTATATAAATCTGACGCGTGTATCTACGTGGCTGGTTAACGGGGATTAACTTTTACGATATAACAGACGTGGACGCACACCCGCGGTACATACGTTAAATAAACCGATAAATGAAGTTTGTATTAAAAAAAAAAAAATCTTGATTGCACCCCCCCCCCCGTCAACAATTACAATCGAGGTCCGCGAAAAACCTTGATAATAAAAAGGGCGGTGGGGCATGAACATTTTTCTTCCTCCAAAGTGGGGCGTGACAGAAAAAGTTTGAGAACCACTGCTTTAATCAGAGACCCAGCCGCTACACAGCTTTTTCAATCCCTCCGTCAGAGGGATCCATGATCTTCATCGTTGTGTTTGAGTCATTCTCGACAAATAAAACCTTCAAACAGTTAAATTAATGTACGGAAGTTCACAAATACAATCACAAAGCCTTCCAGCTTCAATCATGGTCATTGTGTTTAGACTGTTTAGAGATCGAATGTCTTGCAAACACAGCTGAGAGAACCATTGTAATAGCCAGCATAAAGACAGCCAAACATGAAAGACTAGCTCAATGTAGCGTGGTCATTATCAAATGGAGAACTCTCAAACATAACTCTGTACCAGAAACTACTACTGGCCAAGTCCAGCCTCACTTAGCTGTGACCATAAGGCAAGGAAAGTCCCCACGGAGGGGGACGTGCAACTTGGGGCATATTTTTTTGGGAGAAACCCAAGATTAGCATTGCCTTCCAGCCTGCTGAAGGTGCCAGATACCCAATGTACCAGTCTCTTTTCATGACTGTACAAGTACAAGTCATGACTGCCGGTCGCGTCATTTCCAGGCTAGGCGTGTGTGCCCCACCACTCTCCAGAGGTACTGGATGGATTTATTTGCTGACACAGAACTCTTGATAAATGAGATGAATAAGGGATGAAGCCGTCTGGAGCCTGCCGTAGGAATGCACAGACATTTAGGGGAGACTAATCCCTCGAATCGAACAGTACAGAGAGGCTCGGCTACGCTAAGAACAGCCAGAGGACAAATCCCATTGCCTGCGTGAGCAAATGAGCCACTTGTGTTGCAAAAGAGAGCAAGAAACACAAAGATCTCGCAACAGTGCACAAAGTAGCAAGCTACTGCTAGGAGAGGAGCTACAGAGGCTCCCAGGTAGCTGTTATGCTATAGTGTTCTTTTCACCCAACACTGAAGTACCTGTAGCAGGCTTATAACCATACAATACCATGAGCCTAACCAAATTGGCACTCTGATCTATGATAAGCCCACCCAAATTCCAGGCATGCACTTTGGTAATGAAATCAACAGTGACTTCAGGCAGTGATTTAAGATAAATCGATCATTAGCCTATAACCAATTATATTCTCAATCCTGAGACTGGAGGGCTAGGGTCTCCTGGTTTTTGTTGTCACCTTAAAATCAGCAAACATTCAGACAAGGTGAGGTGAATTAACTGCAATCAGCAGCTTTAATTGATCAATTCATTAAGTAACAAGGAAAGACAGCAAGCACTGCAGCCCTCGAGGACCAGGGTTGAGAATCCCTGGTTTATGACCTAATGCTGGCTAGAATCAAGATTACAACAATCAGATTACAACAATCTAATCTCACAAACTGTAACTACCTGTTTCAGACACTCTTGAGAGACAAGTGTCTGGGGTTGAGAGTAGTAGCAGGTTGTTTTCTGCCATGTCAAGAGAAAGAATGAAAAACACGGTCAAGCAGCGCAGCATGTATTCGAGACTGGGACCAGGTCATGACACTGACAGAATAGTTATGCTACTGCCCACCCGCCCCCAACACACACGCACCCACACGCACGCACGCACACACACACACACACACACACAAAGCCTAAGACATATAAAAGTCAAGAGAGGGCATGAATCAGTCTCTTCCAGTAAAATCACAATACAAGCTTGGCTGTAGCTTGACTGTGGTGAAGTAGGGAATAAACAGGTTTAGTGATAATGAGTAGTTAAGCGCAGTGCACACACTGACATCAGTGAGTGAAATCTCTCTCGCACATAAAAACACAACAAACAAATGAATGTAGGTCAGTCAGTTGGGGAAAGCTTTAATTACAGACTGCTCGACCACACCCCTACCACTCCCAATGGTCAGGCACAGTAACTAGGGGAAACGTTCAGTTTAACCCTTCAAATCAGCATGTTGTAAGCTTTGTTATTTTCATTGCCAACTTGTTACTTCTATTTACCACATATTTGTTTTTACTTTTAGAGTTTTGGACAATGTGGTAAATAGAAGTATATACCATGATTGAGAAATGTGTATGTTGTTATTCTTTTAAAGCATTTTGTTACTCTTTGCTGCTCTTAGTGGTCTGATGTATCTCTCTTGCTCTCCATATACGTATATTCTGTATCGATTTGCATTTGTTTTTATTGCTTTGTTTTTATTGCTTTGTTTTTTTTGTGAATTGCAGTTTGCTTTTAAGCAGCAAACATATATTTTGTCAATGCATATGCTCATTGTAGATACTGTACACTGCTGTTGATGCAAATTAAAGCGCTTAATGACCAGCACAAACCTGCTAGAGATACATTTTGCTCTTCAGTAGTGAATGTTTTAAACAACAACAATGAACTTAACAAAAGTAGGCAGCAGCGCAGTACTGTATTATGTGTCAAGGAGATGACAGATATGATCTGAAAAAGTGTAGCCCTTCATCAAACTTTTATTGTGACACACTGCCATAGCTTCCACTGTGTTGAATAGCCTCAACATATGCACTCAACTAACTGCGGTAAAAAAATATATATATACAGTATATATGGACTGCAACATGCATTATGTATGTAAGTACAACCTGTCAAGTCACTTGGTGACCTGCCAGAGGTATAACTAAATACATTTTCAATGATTCCAAGCCACATGTTTGAGAGAAATACATACTTATTAATCAGAATAATGTGTCAGTTCTTATTTCTCTATGAAAATAAAATACTTTAATACTTTTGTGTCCACGGTTACACACTGCAAACATGACATCCAGTAGGGCTGCCCACGTCAACACAGAACTTACTTACAGATGAGTATCAAAACGCTACAATGTCAGGCACTTCTTGCTGTTATTTCCAGAATATTCTGTTCGCATGCAAACATTCCTTCACTTTTAAACCAGTTATTTGGAGGCATTTCAATATTTCAATACTTTGATTCATTCCAGACTTTGACTTAATGTACTACAAGGAATGTACCTGGTCCAGAGGAAACATTAATAGTTTTTCCAAATTATTTGTAGTTATATATATACATACACTGTGGCACATTGCTGCACATGTCTTATTTATGGCTGAATACTTTGTGGAAGATTAAAAAGGTACCTCGGTGGTGCCTCGGTTGTAGTAAGTAAAATTTCAGTATTCCTCTATCATGATCAGGGCAGTCAGTGTAAGGTCATTTTGGAAGCATAGCGATATTTCACTAAAACATTTTCAATTTGACGGTCAAATTTGTCGGTGCTTCGGAAGTTTGAAGACTGGTATGGCAACTTCCCAGGCATGTAAATCTGTGGAAAACATGCAAGTTAAAAGATACTGTAAGACAGCCTGAAGGAATAGCTTGAAATAAACGTAGGCGTGGGATAACCAAATAGCCGGTCTTAGTCACAGAGCTGCTTTGCAGTGGCTTGAGTTGGCCTCGGATTTCTAGGAAAAACCAGGAGGGTATTGCCACTGGTTTTGGTTAATTGTTCTACTTTACATTTACTGACTGACACTGACTGTGAGAAAGGATAGGTATTTTAGATAGAATCCTTAAAGTTTAGAATTACATTAAAAGTGCAGCTGCAAAGCTATACACAAAGGATCTAAACTCTATGGATAATCTATAATAACAACCAAAGTGCCTGACGAATTAGTCTGAGCCCCCCCCAAGAAATCAAATACAACGATCAATGCACAGGACTCATAAATAATTAAGCGTGGATGGGTCGGTTGCTAATTTAACCAAAACCTCATATCCCCTGAGATCTGGATCTCCTAGTTTGTTCTGGGGGGGGGCTGTCAGCATGCATCTCCCTCTCCCACTTGCATTGATTGATGGAGTGCTAAATTGAATCTCTAATCACCACTCTCCCTTTATTCACAGCTCCTGGGAATGTGTTTCAGGGTAAAATTGGCTTTGGAGTTCGCGTTACCCTTTCCCCCTACTGACATCAATAGAGTACAGGCAAACTGGATTACAATCTACCCCCCTGTGCTGATATCACTGATAAATATACTTTTTTTTTTAACATTTATTATTTGTATACGTTATTTTGTGATTCTCCATTTTAAACAAGCCAAAATAGCATCCCCAGCAATCAATAGTATTGCTTGAGTGCCTAATGTTGTCACTGCATGACTGCATGTTTCCTGTCCTTTTTAAATTGCAAAAGAAAAGGCGCCACCTCTCTCAAACCCTTTATCAAGGTCAAAGGGACCGAGGAGGGCACATGTCAAAGCTGTCATGCAAGTGTCACCCATTTGACGCTATTTGCATAAAATGCCGTTTGACCTTCACGGGAAACCAAGTTACAGATAGGAGCTGTGGGACAAGCACGTCTCACCTCTGACCTGAGAATACCCCGTAATAAAACGCCCCCTGCCAGCACACGGGTACGGCAAAGAGCTTCGGTAAACACCCCCCTGACACAGATGGCAGCTAAGGGGTTTAATCACGCAGGGAGTCAGAAGTAGTCGGGGGAATGAAACCACAAATAGGTGACATGCAGCTCTGACAAGAGAGAGACAAAAAGAGCAGGCATTTGGAAATGAGGGAGGCAGAGAAAGGAAATGGCATGAAGGATATACTTGGCACCCATACGTTAAAAAAAAATATATATATGGAAGATTTTTTTTTAAACATGACTTTTCAGCCTCCGTAGCAATATTCGGTGGACGGTGACAAATCTGCAAGCACGGATCTTAAAAAGACCATATCACAGGTGGTATCTGTTGTCAATCCTCAGCCAATTTAGCGCGGCTGTTTCAATCCAACTTCACAGATGGGCTGGCGGGCTGTGTGGAAAGGTGAAAATAATGGAAACGGGGAGAAGGAAAGACCTGTGCTTATGTCTGTGTTATACAACGATAAAGCTTGCTAATACTGCAGCATTTTTTTTTTTAGCTTTCGATTTTATTTTTTTGCTTTACATTCAATAAACTTTTGAGTGGCTATTTATGTCCGTCTTTAGCGGCGCTTCGTTTGTGTACGTGACTGAGTGGAGTTCTTGCACTTCTTTGAATGTGGTAAAGTACGGACGTATCGCAGCGGAGAGCATCTGGAGTGGGACGTGGAAAGAACAAAAGCGCGAGAGGAAAAAAACAAGGAAAGAGAGGCAGAGGAAAGAGCAGCTGAGAATGAGATGGCAAAAGTTTAATTGTACCATGGTCTCAATAAAATCAAGAATACAGAATCATATTTTGGCTTTACTTAGCACAAAAGATAGCTTTATTAGTTAATTGTGTGAGTTATATGAATGTGCATGCTGAAGAGACACTTCAATTAGCTCTGAAAAGTATTTCTGCCATTGACTATTGACTGCAAATCCATTTCTGAAAAGTTATCAGATTTTACAAATAACTTAGCAAAAGCCCCACTTAAATGTCTAAAAGATTCCAAAATAATGCTGTTTCATCTGTAGTATAACCATACAATACCCAAAAAGTGTACTGTGTACACTTTATATGGCTTATTACACTGCATACAGCCTTATTTTTATGACGACAAAAGTGTAGAGACTACATAATCAGCATAGAGTACCATTAATAATTAACAGTCCTTAAATTAGACTTTTTCTTCTCTGTAATGAAGGTGCTGTTTCTCTGACCTCTCCCGGCCCATGTTTGTGTGACCATTCAAATTTTTACACCACACAATGAAGAGGTCAAAGGGATCAAGGACCAATTCAACATGATAATTCCTTGTACCCCCATGGAGATTGGTTTATTAATTATAATCTATTTAACACAGTTTAAAATTGTTTGACCTTTCCATTAAAATAAATAAATAAATAGAAAACACAACATGTTTTGAAAGGGCTTTAAACACTGCCTTGGGCGTTTGATTAACTTCCGAAGCCTGGTTAAACCTTATTCAAAGGGCTGCGGTCCCTGCTCAAGGAATGCCATGCACTCCTTCACTAGCTCTTGATACACGGTCAGAGGTCTCATCTAGAAACATTGGCACAATGTTTCCATTGATCCAAGCCAGGTTGCTTGTCAGTTTCATTAAAAAGCCAGTGGATTCCTTCCAGCTCACGTCACGGCACTGGCTTTTCATTTGGGAGCAGGGATCGAGGGGGGGGGCAGATCTGTCTGCGTTTGGAATGGGGTGAGGTTAATCACACTGGGGAACTTGCAGAGACAGACGGAGCCAGAGTCAGAGACAGAAGCTTTAACCCCTGCCCACACACACACGCACACACAAAAGCAATCTTAGCCCAACATCCAGTCAGAGAAGCAGACCCACACAATCCCTTACCTCAGCCAGAATGTCTATGTTCTATAGCTCTTTCTCTCAACACCTTTTCAAAGGAAGAAGCCAGCTTACACTCCAGTGTATAGTATCCCAAGTGCTGTCAGAAAGAATTTTCCCTGCCCACCCAGTTCTCTTTTTACCCTTCGTCATCTCTTCCCTCATAATGCTCCATTTACCCATTTCATTTTCTGAGAACTTTATTTACAGATGCTACTACAAAAGCGTCCAAAGCACGTTTCATTAAAGACTATTTGAAGGCTTACATGTGACAGGACGCGCGTTCAGGGAGCACGCCCCATCAACATGTTTGTGAAAGCAGCTCAAAGTTCTCTCCCTTTACAGCAATGTGACTATTCAGAGTAAATGCGCTAAATTACTTGGTTCCTCAATGGAATGCAATTCATTGATTAACATGGAAAACCGTTCTCTGTGAATATGCCTGCAGATGAGCATGCAGATCAGTTTTGCCTCCGCAGAGATGAGAATTCCCATGTAGGGTATTCAAATGAATCATGAATAGCCAATCGCAAAAAAAGTCCAGAAGTCAAAAAGAACTGAGTTTACTTGATGGGCCTTCACAGCCAAGAATTTCTAATTGTACTAGGTCAGTATGGGCTTTGTGATCAGGTTTGGTTTTTGCTCTCACATGTAGGCCAAATGGTAGGGGAGCTGTAAACATAAGTGGATTGGGGAGTGGTTTGTGGTTAATTGACCACAAAAGGCCTGGATTCAATCAACATTGGAGCTAATGTTGACTCACAATTAAATGTAAGCCGTAAGGACAATGTGATCTATGGCTAAATTCAATCAAGGCTTTACTTGCTCTAGCCTTTTCGTACTTTTACATAAAAGCTTCATGTTTCTTGGGCATGACTGAAGTGTGCTCTGGCTGTAAGAATCTGTTGAGAACATAAACACAAACAAGATGAAAAGTAATCCGCAAGGTCTATGAAGAAATTAAACAAATGTTCCAGATTAATAAATTATGTAATTGCCTTTGACTGGATGTAGCATGACATTTCCTGATGTGATTTGTCAGAGACTGTTTAGAAACATATGCAATGCTCACATCAACATGGGCCTTGAGATCTCTCCCAGCAGAGCCAAATTTCACACGGCCATTTTCACACGTGCTTCTCTAATGTTTTCACGCCTCTAAAGTGCCTTCCTCTGTCCCCTAAACATCTCTCCATATGAAAGACTAACATATCAACAGAGCCATTAAACCGTATCTAAACAAACACCAGAACATTTGGGGGCCATCAATGGCAATGTTGTTTTCCCCCTTTCAGAACCATTTGCATCATTTTCCATACTTTCCACTTAATTCCACAATGTTTTTACAGCTTTATGCAATCGCTTCATAGATAAAGTCTGCCTGAAGTTGCTTATTTACCCAGGGATACAGCCTGAAAGAGCACAGGGACGGAAAATATGCGACAACCCTGCGAGAATTTTGCCATCGATCTTGAAGGAGATTTAATATACATTAAAGCAGACGTTGTCAATTACACAACAGTAACCTTTAATTTCAAAATGATCAACTATGGTCTAAATTGAAATCTTTAAACCCTGCATGTTTTTTTTTAAACCAGCTAACCTGTGACATTTTATTGATAGCTGCAATTGTCACACAGTGTCTCCACACAAGGAATAATACAGTTTCTGCGATCTGCTGACAGGTCTGTGGGATGGTTGTAAGGCTACTGGACATACTCCTAGCCTGGTATACTAGAATCTGACAAGTGGTAAATCAGTAATTGTACTAGATATCACAGGGAATACATTTGAGTTTTCAAAACCAAATTTTTCCAGTGACAATTCATTTATGACACTGTGCCAGTACTAAACTGATTTTGCTACATTCTTGGGTAGAAACTGCCGTATCGTAAAACAAAACCTTCACCCAGCTGGGTGTAGAAACAATTCCCATGATGATGACAACTTAGGTGGAGTAGAAGACTGATGATAACAATAAGAAATATTTTTGTTTTTATAACCCTCTGTTCTATAGTTCAAAACCCTCGGTGTGGCTAACATGCACAATTATAGGGGCATTTCCATAGTGTGTTCACCATCCCTACTGGAGGATTACCACGCTTGCATGTGAACAAAGCATTAGCCGATTGTTTTTAAAGCATAATAGATAAAAACAAAAGCTCAATTCAGCAGCGCTGGGAACAATGTGTGTACTTCCGTATTCTCAAATATGTAACGCTCGATTATTTTCTTCTTAGTCTGTCAACCCTTTTTCTCATTATCAATCAAGTGATGACTGGTACAGCACCCGTCACAATAATAGAAAACTATAATGCAACAATTGAGAATAATTCAAGCAGACTAAGACGAATAATGCGGCAGTAGACAGGAATCTCACAGTTAAATATCAGGGCCGATGGTGTATCCACAAACTGGTTCAGTCAAGCCTAATAAAGTCCAACTGGAAGTTGTGAAGCTTGGCAGACAATAGGGGGAGAACAGTCAGTTAGGTTTGTCACATCTATGTCATGCATGCCCCGTCTAACTCACACCCTACATACAACTAGCACATGTCATCTTGACAGTAGTTCATGTCTATAGCATCCCTATGGTTACCTAAATTGAAACACTCACAACAGTCAAAACGGCAAATCTTCTCCGAATAATATGCGCTCTGCAAACTACCAGCCATGCCCCCAAAACTCTGGTTTTCATTTTAAATATGACCAATTTATTTCTTTGTTGTTTTTTTGGTTTTTTAAAGCTCTCTTTTTTTACACCACGGATTTTTAAACCACGGGTAACACACTGACGAACTTCAGCATCCAACGACTTTGTTTGGGGTTTTTATTCTTCGCGGCTTTTAGAATGACAAAGCCGCGTGACCCATTTTGCTGTTGACTGGAGGGTTGAATGCGCGTCTGAAGGACTCCGGCGTTCCACTCCGCTAGCTGCCGACAGCTATGGCGGGATCTTGGCAATTGGCAGTTCCAGACGCGCTCCCTTCTCCCCCCCTCTCAGCAGCCAGTGTCAAAGACCTGCTATTTTGTGGGCCTCTCGATCAGGCTTGCAGACAGCCTCTTTAGGCGTCTCAAAGGAAAGCTTTATACAGGCTGGTATGCATCCAATATAATTTTATACCGGTTACAAGGCATTTAAAACGAGTTATTTTCAATGATTGCAGTTGATAAATTAGAACACACACACACAAACACACACATACTACTGGATGCACAATTACACACAT
This sequence comes from Ilyophis sp. 1 JC-2022, assembly GCA_022702515.1. Lineage (NCBI taxonomy): Eukaryota > Metazoa > Chordata > Actinopteri > Anguilliformes > Synaphobranchidae > Ilyophis > Ilyophis sp. 1 JC-2022. The sequence goes on along the minus strand of CM040395.1, from coordinate 119,574,800 downwards.
ATATGACTACTCTGGTTAGTGGGTGCCTCTTTCAGCTTTTGGCCTCAACTTATATAAATCTATAGCAAACAAAGACTTTCTGTTCAACATGGCTTCTCCTTCCCCTGTGACCCTGATCTGTTTCTGACTGCAGCATAGGCTTATTATCTGTTTCTTCATAACAACTTGCAATTATAAATTGTGGTAAAGATAATAATTGTTTTCATTGCCATACCGCTGCATTCGGCTGGCCTTATAAGGGTGACGTGCCTCAACTTGTGATATAATAAACAGAATATGTGTGCTAGCCTACTGACATGCGAAAATTGTACCCTGTGTACCTTGTCTTAAATGTGAAGCCATTATTAGGGAATACTGCATTAGATCAACTCTTATTTCAAAAAAATATTGGAAAACATGTAAGCTAACTATGCTGTCCCTTTGCCAGTGTGATATCTGAATAAAATATTGCATCAAACTGTATAAAAAAATTAAATGACCTATCTGTGGTTAGAATAATCCATAAGCCTTTCATTTTACGTGATCATTTTATTAATGTTCTTTTAGCCCGGCTTCCACTTCCACAGTCATAGGGTCAACAGGCAGTCCATAATTGAGCAGCACTTCTGAAAGGGTTTACATTTTCAGTTTTAAAGATGACTTATTTCTATGAATAAGGCAAGTTTTGGTTTGTGCCCTATTTCAGCATCAATCAGTCAACCTCTTCTTTCTCCAATTTATTGACTTTGCAACAAGTATTAATCCTCTGGGGTCCACCATGTCGACGGCGACCTGGAATCGGTGCTCATACGTTTTGTTTAATAACTCTCGTTTTGTGTAGGAACTGACCGTGAATTGCGATGTAAAGCCGAGCCTTGTAGCTACACGTAGAGCCCACCCCAACCAGACCAACCAGAGGTTTCTATATCGACGAGCCAATTGGAGGCTATTTCTTTGTGCAGTGGGATGCTACCTTGCAACTCATTGTTTTCTACACAAAGGTGATAGACTATAGGCAGATCCTTATGTAAGTATATTTATTTACCATTTGTGAAATTAAAACGAAAATACTAAGGTTGTTCTGTAATGCTAATTTTATGCTTTTGTGGTCATTTTGCCATAAAAATAGTCTCCTAAAGATCTATGATAAAATACCACACAGGACCAGTTTGTTTTGAAAAAAAATTTGTTTTTTTAAAGGGCCCATATGGTAAAAGGGTGTTAAAGGGCCCATATGGTAAAATTCTCCTCTTGAAATGGGCAAATCTGAACAACTGGGGTTTTCTAGGTAGAAAACGGACTTTGCTAGAGTCAACCAATCAGCTGTTACCTGCTAATTTAATATCCCCACTCCTCTGCAAGTGGTGACCTACCACTTGTATGTAAACAATTAAGCATTGGCTATGAAGAATTAAGGCTAGCTGTTCAGTTTTAGACTGTAAATTTAAAAACAAATCTTTACACTGGCTCCCTATATGAATTAAAAACACATTTTGATTGAAAATAGGTTGCTATAGCTAATGCTAGCTAGCTCATAGCAATGACTAATTAATCAGTGCAGTTGGCTAAAGTTAGTCAACACAGCACAGTTCCAAATCCAAAATCAAGTTAAGTAATGAATTGCATTTCTCTAGCCAGGGTGTCTGTACTGTATAGCTTAAACTGTTTTGCAAGCTTGGTTGTCACACAACTAACTAGCTTGTTCTCAAAGCAGAAACTGGATAGGACTAGGCTAGGATCGAGCCAGTATGATTTCAAGGCTGCCTGCTGACAGTTATTAAGCATGCTAATAAAATACCCTGTTTCCTTGTGGTTACATTACATGCTAGCCCCTACTGTGTGCCATTGGTTGCAAAGAACTAGCATTGCAGTGAGAGACAGTAGTACGCTTTTGTGAGGACCTGCAGTGGTTGGTATGTCATCAATGGCCGACTTTTAACCAATCAGGTGAGTGAGCGCTCAGCCAATCAAGTAGTGAGCACATGAATCTTAATATATGTGACTGAAACGGCCTGTTCTCTATGAGGGGAGTGAGAGATACTCAGGAATAATTTAAAATGGCAAAATTCTGTACGGGGACTTGAAATGAAAAACACACAAAAGGCTAAATAGAACTAATTATTTTGATAAATTATAGAATAACACAGATAAAGCCTGCCATATATATGTATATGTTTGAAATTTACTTTCAAACATATACTGAATTACTTAAAACATGCTAGTAAATGTAGAAATATTAAATAAGCTTCTTTGAAATGTTTATAAATTGTTTGTTTTCAATATTTTTACATTAGCGTACATGTATTGTACTTTTTAGAACAAAGTGATGCAGGCCTACTGTAACCAATAATGGGTCATGCTTTATACAGCATTATATAGTATAAATGTGTTATTAGTCGACAGCCAGGCTCTGTAAATAAACAGCCCTTGTTAATTTAATAAATATACTAATACAATACTATTAATTGATCTTCTATACACATCATGGATTAAAACCTGAAATACACAATGGTGATATGAATTAATCTGTAACTCGGGGCTGTTGGAAAGATAAAACACACCACCATTTGGGAGGCAAATGTTCTGCAGTTCAATTAAATGTATTTTTCTTCCTAACTTTGTTCTGCTGATATTTAAACAATTATAAGCCTGATGTTGGAGATGCACAACAAACATGACACATTTGTAAGGGTAAGCCTATGTTGCATCAAATTCAGGGAAATCTAATTGTCCTTGCACAATTACACATTTTATTTAAAGAAACAGGAAAGATAACCAAGGCTTAAAATAAACATGTCCAATGTGTAAAATTGGCTATAGGCTATTGGATAATATTTTAAGGTTGCATTTACTTCTTAGAATTGTACCAATTATAAATAACACGTAAGGTGGTTCCTATACTTATTTCCGTACATAAACATGCTCTGTTGCTTTCCAATGAGCTGAGGAATGTACAAAACCACGAATCATTTCAGTACATATTACTTGAAAGATGTTGGGCATTGTATTATAAAATAAATACAAACATTAATAAAAAATAAATAAATTGTTTAAAAAAACTAATTTAGCTGGGATCACAATGAGTAAGACAAGTTTCCTTTTTCTAATAAGAAACCAAGCTGTTCTATAGCCTTTTAAAAAGTGAAGTCATTGTAAGTCGGCTAAGACGTAGGCCGATGCCTGTTGTTGCACATTATGAGTATCTCTGTGGACGTGCAGTGTTGTTAACCTTCATACGTCTGTGGACGTGCAGTGTTATTAACCTTCATATCTCTGTGGACGTGCGGTGTTATTAACCTTCATAAAATGGGCTGCAGTGAAGGGTCCTGCTCTGCAGTTAAGGGTCTTTCTCTGTTAATTATTCCTCAGTTAAAATATTTCTGTGTGCTAGGCTACTGCATACTGGTGGGCAGAAATGTACATTTAATTTTCCGAGGAGAGGTATTGTCTTTGAAATTAAGCATTCTTCAACCAGGGCTGTGTGGACTGCCAGATATGTGTTCTACTTACAACTGTGGATACATGCCATTATCACTTAAGTAGCCTCAAGTAGCCTAACTATTTCATTAATACAACAGCTATTTAAATAAACAAAGGTTTGTCCTCAATCTCTCATTGCTAGTGACCTCTATCCCTTGCTCAACTGGCCCATCAATGTGCTTTCAATCTGGATGAAAACAGTCACTGCATACTCGCAAGACGCTATCTGCATAATCTATCTGTGGCTTGGCACATTCTCCCTCCCCATTACTAATTTAACGGAACGTTTCTGTCACACAATTTCCCACCAGTTTTTGGCTTGTTGTTATTACTCCCACATTGGTAATACTGGAAATCATAGAAATCCTGTCTGTTGTGACTTCTGTAATTGTATTACAATAACCCTTTTAATGAAATCGGAAAAAATTCACACAATAGATTACCATTGTTCTGTGGCTTTCGGTAGCCTATAGGGTGTAGACAATGTACGTATTCACACAATGTATCTATTCAGAGCGTACCTTTTCCTTCTTGTTTTTCAGTTTTACAAAACAAACCGATATGTCTGTGAGAATGAGTTGACATCACTACCTAACCTAATAATGAAAAAAATCATTTGAATGACGTAGAATGTATAATGTATAAGCCTGCATGTATGTTTCAGTTATGTCCACACACCACTTTAAATGGTATCAAAGAAGCGCAACCAGCCCGTTATGAATATATTCTGTCTGAAGCCCATTTATTCTTCAGAAACCCGTAGGGCCTCAGTAAACTCGCTGTCAATGGGCTTCTAATGAAGCTTGACTTAGGTTCCTTATTTAACACAGAACCAGTGTGCAGAAGAAAATGGCCGCACCTCAACTGCTTCCTCAATGGGTTAAGCGATAATAACGATAATAATAGAGGGCTTTCCATGCACAGAGTGAAGAGGATTAAAACGAGGTCCAGGAGTGCAGCAAATTGCACGGGACGAAACAAACATAAAGAGGCGGTTGGGGTGTGACTCAATTCAGTAAAATGCAAAAAGGTACGGACTCAAACAGTGAGCATTGAGGGTTGGGGGGTTTCACATAAACGTTCATAACACAACATTGTGCACCACAATATTTCCCTAGACAGCGAGCCAGCTAGAGAGAACAGTTATTTGTAATAATAAAATATTTAATGAATAATACATTGAGAGAGGCCTGCCTGTGCTACACAGAGAAGTCCTTTTGAGGGAGTCTGATACAAAGATATAAGAAAAAAGCCATGACTTTGCACCATGCTGATAAGGTTTCTGACCGATTTCCATCTAACCCCACCTTGACACTGGCATGTCTTCAAAGTGCCGGTCTAAAAGAGAACATTTCCATGTCAATATATATGGAACAGCTACGTAGATTCATGGCAACTAAGACCTTGAAAAACAGTATGACCATTTTCCCATGCAGTGCTGAATAAATATAAAGACAAAAAGACCTGCCGGTGACTCACTCGAGATTTTGAGATTGCAAAAAGGTAGAGATGGGGGGTTAAAATCCCTAAAACAGTGACTGATAAGACAGCAGTCAAACTGATGTGCTATGAAAAGAAAATCCTTCAAAAGGTTTTTCTGACCTGTTGAAGAGTTTTGGGAACCAATGAAGAGTGGTTAAGCATAAAAAAACTGCTAAAGCAGTTCTGGGAGTCTTATGACTAAAATAGGTTATTTATCAAGTAAATAAAATGAAATTGTCGAATGTAAGATTTTTTATTTTGTTTTTATGTATTTTTTCTTTCACAGAGCGACAGACCAAATAGTTTTCAAATGGGTGCTTGTGTTGCACTGGCCTCGAAAACCACTTCGGCCACAGCAGTGTTTCTTCAATAAAGTTAACCTGCCTGTCTTTATTTTGCCGCAAAAAAAAATAAGTTAAGCGATCAATTAAGCATTACATTTCTGCTTTTCATATTTCTTACACAAGAGTTGGACAATTTCAATTAACTCTGTGGGGTATTTGAACAAAAATAACACAGAAGTTACAGTCGGTCCAGACCTACTGACATATATATATATATATATATATATATATATATATATATATATATATATGTATATGTATGTATATATATATATATATATATATATATATATATATATATATATATATATATATATATAGGCATATATATAGGCATATATATATATATATATAGGCATATATATTGAACGATGGGCTATGTAAATAATTGTATTGTATGTATTGTAAATGTTACTTTCAATGTGAAAATATTTAACTTGTAAGTTCTTATTTCCAGAGTGGGAGAGAGCTGACTGACAGTCCCCAAACATTTCCCAAACAAATATTAAGCTATTCCCTTCGTTTACCCCAACAGCATTTTACTTACAGCCAGTTGAGTTGATTTTTTTTTTTTTAAAGAAAAAAAACAGAAAATAAATCAACAGGAAAGAGCCATCGGGCATGAATGTAAGTTCTGCAGGCCATAATGTCCCACAAATCAGGCTAACTAAACTTCTTATAAAGGTATTTTATTCTGATCTCATAGAGCTCTCTAGGCTATACCAGAAATAATGATAATGGCGAAACTCCAGAGTAGGCCTAGACCATTAATCACAGTATGATATTAAAACTTAACTAAAAACTTGCATACACACGCTTAGATATTAGATTTTTGGGAAAACATTATATATATATATTAGTCTGACTTCAAATGCTGCGGCATCTACCACTCAAAAGTAATAGTTTAAAACTCAGCGTTTAATAGGCGTGAAATGCATTATTATTATGAGGGCATCAGACAGAAAATTTGACAAATAAATCCGGCAGCCTATACTGTAAATGCGTCATAGGCTATCCTAAACAGCCTTGCTCTATCACTTTTTTTGCCAGAACTGAGCGAAATTATCTCAATACGATCAATACTGGACGGATTCAAGATGTTTCTCGTAACATGCTTTTGGAAATTGATCCATTCAGTCTCGTAGACTGTTTTATGTAATTCCATGTAGTAATGATGATAGGAAAAATATAGCCTAGTATTTAAATTTGATCAGTGAAAGCGGTTAATGGAAATGCGAATTGATTTGTGAGAGGTCTGAGTAAGTTCTGCATAAAATATGTTTAGTTAGGGTGCACCTGGTTAGTCTCTGGTTTACTTCACAATGGAAAACGTCCTTCTTGAAACTGTTGAGTATTCAATTTTTAAAATACCCTTCATTGTTAAAGTAGATAGGCTACTCTTTATTGTCGACCCAAAGGAAATTAGCGCAACACGATCCCTCAGTGGGGAGTCCCAGTTTAGTTAGCCTACTGCATTTGACTGTGTCAAGAAACGGTGATAGAGGCGGTCACCTTCGCTTTTGAAAATTAGATATCTTTTTTACAAATCAGGAATTTCTCAATCGTGGAATGCATCAGGGTAACAAGCCTTGACGGTCATGTTTTCCCATGGCACGGTCAAAGAGCTCTAACCATCCGCGAAGTTCGGAGACGCGGGCTGCCACGAAGATTTTCTTGTATTTTACATTTTTTGGGTGAAATTTAACAGAATTTTCACAAGCACGGTTGCACTAGGAGAATACGGTACTTTATTTTATTGTCCGCTGGTATTAGAATGATGCATAGTTGTATTTAAGCCTTAACATTGAAATATATTGCATGTAAATTCGGCATGGTCTGTGAGTGCCTAAGTGCCTGCAACGTAGTTATGCACACAGCGAAAAAAGAAACACGTGGGTATAATTCCATTATTTGATATGAAAATAAACAATAATAGGCTAATAATATATATTTAAAAAATAATAATAGGCTAACTGTTGAGTTGTTATTGATATAGGCCATAATAAAACGACAGCATAGGCTACCCGACAGCAGTTGACTGTAGCCTACCCGCCCATAGAGTTGGGTAGCTATAGCCTACACTATTATCTAGTCTACTGTATGATTAGCCAGCTGAAGCCGTTATTGTGGATTTGAAAGCCTAAATACAAAAATTACATTAGTACATTAGAACCAAGTGCATTATATAGGCTGCTTTAGCAGGCATAATTAAATGAAAACTGGTAGACTATAGTCTATAGCCTATAATCAATGGGTCCTATTTACTAAACTAACTGGGAAACTAGCAATAGGAAGATATTTCAAAGAAAGGTTATTGTCGATATTTGCCTACATCGCGCATAGTCAATAACATGCCCGCTATGAAGGAAGCCAGTGGCTATATTTCATCGGTAGCAATAGAAACATTTGGCGAGCTATGGGAGTGTTAAAAAATGAACCTACTGTCGCCTATCTAGCCTACAGTAGGCTAACTTTCGCGAGAATGGTTATTGCAACTTGGAATTATGTCATATTCAAATTCGTTTATATAGGCCTGTGTTATTTTGAGATTATTTCGCTTTGAAAAAAAAACGTGTCGGCTATAGCCTAGTCATGAAGCTTGATAAGATATACCCTGGTAACAAACAACTAAAATGTTTTCTTGTTAACTAACACTTCCTAACGTCAAAGTTAAATGCAGTCGCAGTGTATCCACTTCAGAGTGTCGTAGGCTAGTTTTATTCGAATCACAGCAAATAATCGATTTCTTCAAAGGAAAAATTAACAAATAAATATATAAATAAATAAACATTTATTCGCAATACTATTGAATTCCTGATCTCTCCAACATTTCAAATGGTAACATGTTTTTCTATAACTGGTAGCCTAATGAATCTAATGTAGGCTATGCTTTGGTAGGCTATAGCGTCTTTCTGTGGTAGGCAACACGCCGCGGACTTTCTTTGATTAGACTAAATTGGGAAGTGTCACGGCCGTACCCGGCCGTTATGGGATTTCTCTACCGCTATGGGTACTTTAAACCTCCAGAACCAAACTAAACAGGGAACATAGCCCATTTGATTATCCAAATGAATGTGACAATCGGATACAGGATTCGCCTAAATCTAATTGTGCTCTTGTTCGTAGTGCTAAAATGGGATCAAACTCGATGTAGTCTATAGATTTCAGTAGCCTATCACGAAAGCGCATGAAAACGGCATATAACAGCACAGATGGGAAGGCAAACTGTCTACATCTACTCGACTAAAGGAATTCCCATAAAATAAATAGGCCTAAATAAAAATAATAATAATAAACATAGGACATCCATAGACTAGTCTACAGCAATACATTTTGGCACAGCATACACTTACCTTCAACAGCCGACACCACGGGCAGCAAAATGCTGCATAAAAATAGAAAATAATCCATTGTCATAAAGTACGTTCGGGCATGAAAACAGTTTACTGTGAGAGTTTTTGTGAAATCCCGAAAAATGTTAACTTGTCCCCAGAAAAGTCGCCCGAAAATCCAGAGTTATCTCCACAAAAAAAGGAAACGAAAAACTCTTCTCACAAGGGGGTATAGGCGACCACCTAAGCAAGACAGAGCTAAAGTCCTACACATACACCACGTATGCTTCGCATGGGGTGTAACAACGGGGTACCCTCTTTGCTCTGGCCACTCGCAACAAAAACACTGATGTCCTGATACCCGGTGGACTTAATGATGTTGTCTGATGCGTCCGAATTGTTCCAAGGTAAATCCGCAGGTTGTATATTCTGTTACAATGCTATTTCTTTTTTTTTGTACTAATACGCCAACCACAATGTAGTCCAGTCATAAATGTGTATGTGTGCGTCTTTAATCCAGAAATATAACAAACCCTTTCTTATGGACACTGTAATTCCCTGAGCGAATTCTTGGTGTACCTCCGCAAGGCTGTTGCTTCGCTCCGTTTGAGTACTGGAATGAAGACTTGGACCGAGAGGTTCGGGGAGAGGAGGAGTTACGGTTAAAGCAGCTGCCAGGCCTCCTCCAATAGTCACACTCCCGCGACTCTTAAAGCTACTCTAGTGCTGGAGCTCCGTAGGTCTAAGATCAAACGTGTATGGTAAAGAGCCCAGTCACGATGGACACATAGCGCCCCCTTCGGGATAATAATTAAAAATAGGATGATGTTGCAATCCCGTGCTTGGAAGTTCACTGATGATTTCATATGCTTTCAAAACGCATAACAATACATTAGGAGACCTTTAAAAAAGGCTCATTTACTTGTTTTTTAAGCGCTGTATTGTTGTGTTTAGATCGACAAGTAGGATATCCTACTGAATAGATATTGTCCAACGGCTGTGGTGGGTAGGCTAGCCTACTTGCTTTTCCTCTACAGGGGAATGGCTCCGTCCATGAGTCAGCGACTAAGTCCGTCAGGTCATAACAAACCAACCAGTAGCCTAGCCTAACATTGTATTGTATTGTAACTTTAGTCGAGTTTAGAGGTTGGTTTATGGAGTTAAATGATTCCAGAAGACAGAATAGGGCGTGCGTCTCAGTCGCTTTAATTTTTTCAATTTATTGTTTTCACCGCAACGGTCTTGTCCTGAGGTTCACAATTACCTGGTCGTACTGGTAACACACTCCCCACACCCATATTGCCTTGGGGAAGCAGACAGATGTGTCAGAATGAGACATGGTCGTAAATTGAGGGCAGTAGTAGCCTACACCCACCCACACGTTTATTCCTATTCAGAAACTTAGCGAATAGCTTATGGTTCTGTTGGGCAACCTTTTTTTTACATTCAGACTTCGAGAGAGAGCCAGGAAACCGATTGTACTGTATTAAGCCTTGCACAAAAACCTATGTTTATTGTCTGCTTGCCTGTTATTCTTTGAGGGAACAGCCATAGAGGGAATAGGATCCCCTTTCAAGTGGATTTTGAAAGTGTTTCGGTGGATGTTTTTCATGAAATGCTCAACAGATGTGAGGAAAGCTTTAAAATAGGGAGTGAGATTCACATTGAAGAAACCCTGATTTGGAAGAAACCCTGGTTTGCTGAAGTATGTTAAACCATAACTATTGGTTGGGTAAAAACCAGCCCTCAGGGGTTTTGTTTGCATGAATGGAAATTCCTACTGAATAAAACATTGGTCAACCTATCCTAGATAGTCCTGGCCGATTTGAAGCTGTATTTTAACTGTATTATTTTGGTTAGGTTTGACATGGATTTGCACTGTGATTAGCAACAGGGCACAAAGGAAAATGCACTTTCTCATCTGCACAAATATATTTTTTTTTTTGTCTTTTGTATGACTAGGATTTTTTTTTTAGACACTAACATTTATTTTATATTTTTCTTTTTGTAGGTCTGTGGAGTGCTCTACAAAGTGCCCAACACCTGGTCTGCATTAGAAACAGAATGAGTAAAGTGGCTGACATTGTATTTCCATACAGACATTTTTCATCCCCTCATTATTCTTCTCTGCTACCTAAAAAAAAGTAGATAACCCGTACCAAAACAAAATGTAAATAAAATAAATTGTAAATAGCATTAGTCAGATGAAAACACGCAAGTAATTGTGCCTTTTCATGATATAAAAAGGGTTTGACAAAAAATAACTATTATACTATTGAGTTATTTCACAAATACTTTTGATATATAAAGATATACTGACCAGAGGAAATGGACAGGTCAGTCAACAGAGCAGATCAACCAAATAAAAAAATTAAAACAGCTGTAATTTACCTCATGTGTAGCAATGGTATGTCAAACAGCTGTGTGAAATAACCAGAGATACGTTTTTTTCTCCTGTGTGAGTATTTGTTGATATGTTTACATGTTACAATGGCGAATAATTATAAGAATTTACTTGCCACACCTGTATATGCTACACCAATTCACATAAATACCTTTAGGATAACTCTGAACTTCATAACAGGGATTTGCCATCGTTTCACAAGGTTTGCTGTGATCAAACCAACCATCCTGCAAAGTGTGGATGCTCTCCCTGAAGCAAACCTTTCTGTCTGGACACCTGCATGAATGACTTGTGTTGGTCAGGTATCATTATACAGATGGCCTTAGTGGATAAGCAAACCCTTCCGAAAACAAATTAAGAAATAACTAGCTTGTAACACCCCCCCAATTTATATGAATAATGGTAAAGTTAACAATGAAGGCAATTAAACTTCTTCAGTGCTCAAACTCAAACTAAAAACACAGACACCTGGAGACCAGAAACTGTAGGAGTGGGATTGGTGTCCTGAGTACAAAGGTCAACACAGGCACTGGTTTAATCTCAGGTACAAGTTGGTCAAGCAGCATTGTAGTTATTTCAATTACTGTGAATGAGCCATTACAGAGTAGGAGGGGGTGTTTTCTGTCAAATGTTAAATGAATTTCCACAGTATTCAATAAGGAGAAATGTTCTACAACAAGGCTGCTCACTAGCCTCGAGTGTTGTTATTAAAAGATACCATCAGTACTGGGAAGTAGTACTTCTATGCTCTAAGGCACAGAATTGTATTTTTTACCACCTACAAGGCTGATCAATGGCAATATTTCGAAGGTTGCCATGGATACTGGTCTCAGAAACTTTTCTAGATTCCTGCACCTCCCCTGTAATCTCTGGAAAAGTAATGATTATACTTCCATATTTCCGTAAGTGATAAAAACAAAAAAAAGATTCTGTAATACATAACACAATCGGAAATTTTACTTCAGTGTAAACAGAAAGATTTTTGAGTGAAGCATGATTAATGCTTCTGCGATGTCCGATTGGGAAAAGTCAAGCCAAGTATCTGCGCTTTTGACCACAGCAAGTTTCAGCACAGAGCTGATTAGGAGACTGACGGGATTCCTGCTTGAGAGGCTTGTCCACCAGAGCCAAAGCATCTCTCCTTCAAACGCGAACACAAAGCTTCGAGTTTCTCAATGGAAGCAAGTGAGCTCTGTGTTTTTCTAAGCCCATGCGGAGTGACAGTAGTTGGCAGGCAATTATTGTTCTATCCAGATATATTTCATAGGCAAAAAAATATATATCATAGCAGCAATGTGAAACAATAAATCTGTCTATGAGACAGTCTTTGGCAAGTGGGCTAAATGTCTGTCAGTCTGTCATGGTACTTGGATAACACCCATCCTGTTTCATGTATCCTTCCAAATTCCTTTTCTCACTTGATATTGTAAGCAGAACATATATAGGTACTTCAGGGTGGAAAATACTGGGGCTTCTGAGTGGCTCCATTGGTACAGGGCACTCTTGCGTAGGCTCAGTGGATCGTCAGTGACCCGAAACTTAACCTCACACAATTTCCTGAACTACTACTCTTTGGGAGGAGAAACTATGCTGTAGTTCAGCAAAAACAGAACCAGCGGAAACTTCATTAGCCATCAGCCAATAGGTTCCTGAAAGAGGGACACATAGGTAATAAGGGACAATTACACAATCAGTGAATATATAACATAAAGGATAATACTGTTGTGTGTGAGTGTGTTCTAATTCATTAAAATAACTGGTATGCATCCAATATAAAATGATATTGGATGCATACCAGCCTGTATAAAGCTTTCCTTTGAGACGCCTAAAGAGGCTGTCTGCAAGGCTGATTGAGAGGCCCAAGAAATTGCAGGTCTTTCACACTTTTTTGTGTTTTGTAGGATGCCAAGTGAATGCCCATTCAGTGGCCACTTTATTTGGGTACACCTATCTACTATCAGGTAGCAACCCCCCAGAACAAAATGAATTCCTCACAGCATGGATTTGACAATGTGCTGGGAATTCCTTAAGGATTTTGATCTATGCTGACTCCATAGTGTCACACATTCTCTGCAGATTGTCCTGCTCTATTCAATTGAGGAGTGGGGAGTGGGGACTGTGCGGGCCATTGGAGTAAACTGAAGTCACCGTCATGTTCATTGAACCAGCTTGAGACGATGCCTGCTTTGTGAAATGGCCATAAAGGGATGCATGTGGTCAGCAACAATTGGTATAAAGGGGCCTAATGTGTGCCAAGAAAACATTCCTAACACCGTTACACCACCACCAGCAGCCTGCACCGCTGAGACAAGATAGGATGGATCCATGGATTCAAGCCGTTGACGCCAAATTCTGACCCTACCGTCCACATGTTGCATCAGAAATGGAAATTCGTCAGACCAGGTGACATTTTTGCAATTTTCAGTCATCAAGTTTTAATGATCACGTGCCCACTTCAGCCTCATCTTCCTGTTCGTTGCTGACAGGAGTATAACCCGGAGTGGTCTTCTGCCGCTGTAGCCCATCTGCTTCAAGGTTCGATGTGCCGTGCATTTAGAGATGCTCTTCTGCACACCGCTGTTGTAAACAGCGGTTGTTTGAGCATTTGTGGCCTTTCTGTTAGCATTCACGAGTCTGCCCATTCTCCTCTTTCAAAGGTGTGTTTGCCCACGGAACCGCCGCTCACTGAGTGTTTTTTTGTTTGTTTATTCTCTGTAAAATCCAGAGACTGGAGTAGTGCATGGAAATCCCAGGAGGGTAGTTTCTGAGATGCTGGAACCCCTTCGTCCGGCACCAACGGTCATACCTAGGGCTGTCACGCTCATTAAAATGTGGGTGATGATTAATTTTTACACAAATAATTGTGATGAATGACTTAATTGTGGGTTTTTATATTCCACTATTATTGTAAAAACCTAATGAATAATTCCATAATAACAAAACATACACTTTATGAAGAAGAGCCATTTATTGGCAAAGAACATTTATCCTACTTAAATAAAAACTTTAAAATATATAAAAAACTAGTACTACTTGTCAAATGTTTGTAGCATTTCCTTAAATACTAGTTTTTCAACCATACTGAACAGGTGCATTTCCTTCGCTATGTATCACGCCACAATGATTAAAGTGCACTATTTGGTGCTATCTTTTTATATTTTGACACCCAACTGAAAGCTTCTGCATTGTCGCGATGAACCTGAAGTGGATACTGTTGTGATTCCAAGTTTGGCAAATTGCGTTGGGTGGTGGACTCGTAAGTGGTTCCTGAGCTTCTTATCACTTTTTTACCGCTATTTTCTGGGAAATAGTTTGGTTGGGAATTACCAGGAACCCGTGCTGGTGTTAAACCCTAATGTGAATGAATAATATTGTGTATTTCAAAATGTCATAATGGTTAGTCCGAATAATTTTGATCCTAATATCGATCCATATAGCCTATTCCTTGCTTGCATGCTTTAACTACGTGCTCAAGCATGTCTGTTTTGCCAGCTGTAAATTGCTGTTTTCACAGTCTTACTACCCGCCATCATATTAGCAATCCGCCATGGTGGAAATGCAGATGGCTTTTAAAGGGACTGGGAGATGACACTCTGATTGCTTTATTGCATGTTATGCCGAAGACACACCTATAATTAATAAAGATTCTAGCCCATTTGAACTAAGTTCAGCCCATTTGAACCTCGCACATTACTTTGCACTCAAAATATCCACCCTTTAACTAGAAAAAGTGGAGTTAGACATGTCCTAACTACACTTGCGACTTGAGTTTTACACCATGCTCTAAGATCATCAAGACAGAGCCCTTTAGGCCTACCTAACATGGCGAAACGGTGTAGAAGCAGTTCATTAATGTACAAAGATACTTAAATTTATTTTGAAAAATGTATATGCAATGGGGAAAGCACAAAACCTAAAAATAAAACACTGATCGTGGAATCAAACGATTATGCAAATTGATTGTGGTCGGCTCAAATGATCGCAATCACGTGATCATACTACAATCGTGACAGCCCTAGTCATACCATAGTCAAAGTCATATAGTCACTAATGTTTGGTCGAACTCGAATAAAACGAGTGAAACACAAATCTAAATCTCCCGAGCTTGAAACTAGAGCAATACAGGAAACTAGAAAAGAAAAGTACACCTTCAACACTAAAACAGCCGATGGAAGGTGAAACAAAAAAATTAAACCAACAAAAGAAAACACTGTCTCGTTGAGAACAGTAAAGAAATAAATAGCACAAAACGCTAACAGGAGGAAACAATCCTATACCTGTAAGATAAGCTAGAAGCAAGTCCCTCGTGAACATAAAACAAGCTTAATATCACAATATCGCTTAAACCTGGCTATACCTGGCTCGATGTACAAATTAATGACAAAGAAGCACTGGAGAAGCGGAAGTGAGGAACTTAAATACCCTGCAGGTAGAAGCACACGTGAAATGAATAATGAGCACGGAGAAGCAAAACCCCGGACCGGAACGTGGAAAAAATCTGATAGATTCTCAATCGGGAAAACAGGACGAGAACCGCAGTGGAAAAGGGAAAACAATAACCCACAAACCATGACAACTACATTGGGATACATACCTATACATGCAGTCACTTCAATTCCAAAATTTCAGATGAATTCAGGTCAGACTCAGAATATTCCAATTTAATATTTCTCACATACAAATTCCTTCAATTCAAGTCTCTCAGTTGGGGTCAATCCCATTTCAATTCAGTCAAATCAGGAAATTTATAAAAATTAAATGAATCATTTGAAAGTCCTTGTTAAATGAATGGATTGCATTTCAATTTAGTACCTGAACGTCCTAAATGGAGTGAAACATAAATGAAAAAATTATTCACTCTTCCTTACTTCCGTGAATTTATCCCCTTAATTATGAGGTATCCCAACTTCAATTAAATTAATTATGTCTGGAACAAACGTTTTTGGAATTTATTTATTTCCAGTGCTAATGTAGGATGTTTGTACTAAAATATGAATTGTCTAAAGAAATTAGGTTGAATAAACCAATAACAGACGAAATAAATGATCATGTGTAGGTATATCAATATATCGCAAGGTATAAGACCTTGTGTTGTCAAAACTGTAAAGTTGTCATTGAACTGAAAAATCGAATTTCCAATTCACATCCAATTTCCAAGTATGAATAATTGATCATTCCAATTCCAAAGACTGGCACATTCACAATTGCATCTCAGAGAATCTGAATTCCAATTCATGAATTGGAATGGAAACATTCATAAAGCATTCAAATCGGAATTGATTCATTTCAATGTTCTTAAGTTTTTTTTGTTCTTAAGAGGAATTGTCCCATGAATTTTAACAGAATTTTAATGACAGTTTACTGCATGTAAACCTGCTCAGCGCCATGAATATGTTTTTTGACCGCAACGCTATGACAGGGTGGTACTGCAAGTCATCTTTAACTGGAGGTCCTACAGTGTTTGAAATGATTCAGTGACCCATCTGTGTTCAAAGAACAAATCCATAGACACAGCAATCTGTTGATTTATGTGATTAATCATCATAATGAGTAATGTAAATCTGCATTTGCCATGTTTGTTATACCTGTATGAATATCTCTGTTGTGTTTACTGTTCTTACTGTCTGTTGCAGATGGTGGGTTTATGTTTCTTAGCCAACTCACAATTGAAAAGGAGAAATATTTTAATCTAAATGATGTTTAACTAATAATAAAACATAAATGAAATGCATTTTACAATCACTCAATGAACAAAAAAAAAATTGCAGGGATGTTAAATGCACTGTTGCAGCCAGCGTGAGTGGAGAGCCGCTTTCTGCTCCAACATTAAAGCCTGGTGATACAGCAAAACAGTACCAAGTTCCCTCTTTATGTTGAATGCATTCGGCAGCATTGGCTCTGCCAAGCTCACGCAGCAATTCTGTTAGCAGCTAGAGAGAAGCTCTCTGTGCCCATCTGGTGCTAAATGAGCCTCACACAACGGCCATTCAATGTTGTCACTACGGTGTAGAAACAAATGTCTGTGTTTTTTTGTCACTACCCACACATTCCAGAAGTATTTATCAATGAATCCAGGAGAGAAGGGGGATGGGAAATCGTCACTTTGAGGGTTTGCACTTCCTTAAAAACAGGCACCTCTGTATTGCCTGTGAACTGCCTCAAACATTAAACAACATTGGGCCCCGTTCAGCAATTACTCTACAAACAAATTTGTTCTTAAATACCTTCTATAAAACGTTTTTACAAACATCTCGGGATTAACTGATGTTTGAGTTCTGAGCTTCTGTTCTACCCGAGAACAAATCCCAAGTAAGAACACATTGGTGAATGCCGGAATGTTCATAAAAACGTTTTAAAGAAAGTCTTAAGAACAAGTTTGTTCGTCGAATGGTTGGTGAATGAGGCCCGTTGTTTTCTTCTCGGATCCACTATAGTTAAAGCACAAAGAAAATATTACTACCGGCCCCTTACAGTCCAGCACTTTAGCAGTTGTACTACACTCGTTGTTATAAGCATTGCTACTAATCCGAAAAAACACCACACACACAAATTTTGTAGTCTGATATAAGTTGTTGAGGTTGCGCTCTACCTCCTCACTTAATTATATCCATGTCCCAATTTAAACTCCACAGACACATTCTCGGTGCTCTAGGCTTCAAATTAAAAGGGATGCAATTTATAATCATATTTGATGTGGCTGGAAAGCATGTCGAGGAACATGGATTTTATAGGAAATATAATGTCTGGAGGAGGTACTATGCGAGGCGATTTACCCAAATAATTCAATATACTGCATGCAATAGGCCCAATATGTTGGCGGAAGTTTATCAAAACGGTTATGGAACTGCTCTTGTAGCTTAGAGGTTGCGGGTTTAAATCCCAGGTGGAGCATTGCCACTGTTGCCCCGAGGGAAGCGCTTAACTATTTCTTCAGTAAACATCAAACTGTATAAATGAATAGAATGTAAAAATGCATGCTGCTCAAGTTGCTTTGAATAAAACAAATAGATGACGTTATGGTAGACTTTCCAAATTAATGTGTTTGCACAGCAGATTTGCCTTGGTAAGGTTTTCATGAAGACATTTTACTCCAGAACCGTCTACCTATGAGTACAACTCCAAGTGATTTTTACACAGTTTTATTCTTGGCCAGCTGTTCCCCAGAGTCCAGCTCATGGCATGTAAAGAGAGATATAGAAGCAGTCTTTCTGTGAGTCCCACCAGACTAGACCTCATCTTTGGCAAGCCTGATCTCTCCCTCTCTTTGTCAGCCATCATGTCAGGTCTGTCTTTTGATTCTTTGTCTATTATTATGTTGGGCCTACAATTATATATACTCACAGAGAAGAGTCTTGCCCTTGCATCTAATGTGCGACTGCTAGCAGACAGACAAGTCTCTGCCTTTCTACCTTTCTTCTAGTTCCTCTCCTTTACCCCCTTCAGTCCTCTCTCTTGCTTCAATCTCCTCTCTCTCTTTCTCTCTCTCTCTCTCTCACTCATAACCTAATGGAGTACTGTGGAAGAATTTCACACCCAGCTGACAATGCTGGTTCTCTCATCCAGGTAGTGACACACAAGGCCAGATGAAAGGTTATTTACTGGCAGGATGTTGTCACGTCTGAAGGTGTTGTGTTACTTTAGCCTGTTAGTCATGGGGGAAACGATGATGGAAAAACAAGTAGACTTGAGACTTCAGCAAATGTGCTTTTAACTGGGCCATAAATTAAAAGTTAAAATGAGAAGAAAAAAATAAGGTGGTTGAAATTAGATTTCAGTTTTCACTGATCAATAATTCTTAATCCTTTCACATTTTCTCTCTTTTTAATGTGGAAAACTTTGATTGATCTGCTTTATTTATGTATTCGTTTGGCCGACGTTGCTTCTTGTCAATCTAAGTGGGTTACCAGACATGCAATGAACTTACGGTAGGAATAATAAGAAAAACAGTAAAATCAACTAAAAAAAATTGTCAAAAAAATTATGCCTAGAATTTTTTCTACTTTTCTCACAAGGTTGACATGAATTATCTGAATAATTATTCAGATGGGTAGGTTAACCCGTGCATTTCACCTGAAATTTTCATTTCAACTGAAAGTCATTTTAACTCATAAAAACCGTAAAAACTTTGCATTCCTACTTACCAGTGGGTATGACATGTGACGGTGACCGCACACAGACACATCAGGAGACACTGGGCACACATGTAAATTATGGTCATGTTGTAATCAACCTTTCAATCAATCAACCTTTATTTGGATAGAATATTTCATACACCTTAGCGCAACACAAAGTGCTTCACAGAGAATAAATTAAGAGAACATTAGATTAAACGCCATTAAAAAGTATTCAAAATAAATACAACAACGTTACGCCTGTAAAACTATGCACGGAATTAAATTGTGCGCACAATTTTGCACTCGTTTGTGAGCACAATTAAAAGTGCAGATTCTTCGCTCGTTATAGCTAAACATTCTCTGGATAAGGAATTCCTTTCTTCAGACGGCCGATCCCGGGCTCTGCGTCAATGAGCACCAATCTTTTTTTTCCAGCTGTTGTGTGGCCCCCATGGGTGCAAACCTAATGAAAAAAGAGCCAATCTGTTCCACAACCTTGGGGCAGCCACAGCGAAGGCCCGGTCACCGTTCAGCTTTAACTAAGACTGAGAAACAGAAACCAACAATTGGGTGGGTCTTCCAATAATATCCGGTATAAATACCATTTTGTGAACTCTTTTTTTTCTATTCATTTTATATGCCATATTAGAGGTTATTATTGTTCCCGACATCTCAGGGGAGGGCACATGTAAACACGTTTTTGTTGTCATTCAGCGTTTAGCCTTTGTTATGTTTGCTTATTAACACCTGTTAAACTGTTAGGTTGGGTCAAATATACCCAAGACATTATTGGGATTTTATAGCAATAAAATTTATGCAAACACACTTTATATATATATATTATCTTTATCTCAATTCCAAACAATAAAAATGGTTAATGATAGCCATTTACCCCTGCTAGATCACATTTAACAATGAAAGTGTCATTCAACTGTGATAAAAATGTGTATATAAAAAATAACTTTTTGAAGGCATGGGGGGGAATAAATCATGTTTATCTGTGAAAAATGATAGTTATTGTTTTGAAATGAAATTCTCCAATAATTTTTTATTTTACTATCTTCATAGAAACCATATAGGCAAAAATACAAAGTAAATGCAGATGATTAACAACAAATAGACACACAAAAACAACAACTAAACTAACGCTGGTTTAGTCAATGCTTATGAAATACATCTCTCAGAAGTGTCAATACACTTCAAGTAACTCCACGGGAGCTTGTACGGCAAAGGTATGCCACCAGAGGTATATTACCTGATTACTATATGTTTTTAAAATGAGATTTAATCTCATCTTGAGCTAGAACTCAATCCTATATCGCATTGCAGCCTGCGACCACTGAACTCAAAGAAAGATGTGACACGGCCTCCTGTATCAACAGGACTACATGTGCGGTTCTACAAGCATCTCGAAGCAGAAACAAATTGACATTATAAATCACGGCATGGTCAGATGAAGAATTCAGACGGATTTTTTTTTAAAACAGGCGCTCACACAAATTCATGGACCCCTGACATAAATTGTGGGGAAACATTTTACAGTATCAGAGGGTTAACTGCTCATCCAATTCATCCTCTCCAGCGGGCCTTTCAATCTGAAACGAGTGAACGAGCGGAATGAGGTAATTGCCGGTGATTCTTCCCTGCCTTTGTCACGTATGTGCTGACCCTGGGCCGTATGATACAGCGCTCTCTGGAGAGAGTGACAGAAGTCAGCAATTGAAATGGAGTGACATTGGTGGAGAGGGCAGAGTTAATTGGCTGGAATGGACCGGGGGAATGCTTTTGGGGGGGGGGGGGGGGGGTGTTCCCTTAGCAACCACGGTTGCTCCTTTTGGTCAGTCCTAATTTGACACAATGCTCTGAGGACTACTGGACTGAAAGAGGCTGGCTCTTAGGGGTTAAAGGGGAAGTCCACTTTAGTCGCCCAAACGAGAAAAGCAAATTGGATTTTCACAGACCAGACTCCTAGATTCACAGCTTTGATTGAATCTGTGACCACAGAGGCACACCTCTATAATTGACGTAAGTGGAAGGAATGAATGAGGTGGGGCGGCATTCTCACTAAAAGATCATATTTTAATTTCTGTCCTAAAAGGGGGGGGGGGGGGATACAATCTACTTGCTTTATCTTTCACTTTGAAGAATAAAATCAAGAAAATATGTTTCTTCCAAATTATTTGTCATTAAATTCAAGGCCAATAAAGGAAAAAAAAAAGAAAAGAAAATTGTCAGTAAAAACTCATTTCCAAGTTGACCATAACCATAAGAAAGTCATTTTCATTTTTAAGATAAGCGGGTGCTGCTGGGTGGCTCATCCTAGGTAACTCACTGTTCTGGATGAACAGGACACAATGTGCAGGCTTTCCTAGAAGACTGTGGGGGTGAAAATAAAACGTGGCCTGATATCACATGTTTTTGAGAATGACGTGTTCTTGTCTGTACTCTCACAAATTTACACAGGCATACAAATGCATACAAACACACACAGATTGGGAATTCTAAATTAAGCAAAAATAGGGAAACAAATAGACAGTTCCCCTCACCAGCCCAAACAAACATATTTTAAGAAATGCTGCAGAATAACATAAGTTTTATGTTATGCCACATGCTTCATTGAAAGATGGAAGTATGGCACACTATTTTGTTATCTAGAGTTGCTTATAGCATAAAGACATCAATTTATACTGCTGAATATTTACTGAAGCAATTCAAATTAAGTACTGTACTCAAGGGGTACATCAGCAGTGCCTGCTGGTTTCAAGTCAACCCTTTAAACACTGCCAAACTGTGTAGCTCCTTTTGTATATAAATACCATAAAATACAGCTCTGCTCTGCCACCCACGTCACACACACACACACACACACAGCCACACAGCCTCTCTGTAACTGATTGCACCACAGGCCGGAACAAATTGTCTGGACATCTGGGCTTAGACAAGATATACGACACATCCTTTATGGTCTAGTCAATAACGGTGAGTCACATGGTGTGAACTGCATCAAAGCTGGGCATCTCTCACCCTGCCATTAACACAGAGTATAAGGTGTGGTGAGAGTCCTGCACCAGCAAGTATGTCTCTAGCTTTCTTTCTTTTTTTTACTGTTTTAAGTGAGGCTGTTCACATTCACAACAATTAAGAGTCTTTTACATTTTACATTGACCTCAGAACGAGCGTTGAGAGCCCTTTTTGTACGTCACTCGTTTTCTGCTGTTTAAGAAGCAAATACAAAGAACTGCTTGTGATAAGACACATATATTTGCTATCTGCATTTGATAAGGACAATTGACAGTGCGTATATCTGCTGTACCAGTCACGTATTGAGGAAATTGAAATCTGCAGCCTCAGTACAAATGTACCTCACTAAACATAGAACACCACATGACTGTGATTAGCACAAGTGATTAGTACAAACTCATTGTACAACACAAAATAAATTATAGCAATGTTGGCATTACCAATTTACCTTTGACTTCATGACTTCATGTTTGCTTTAGAACAGGGTAATTCTGCTAAAATTCTAAAATTGCTCATATGTGTCACATTCCACATGTTTGTCCTATGAGACAACTTTACCTTATATTACAGACGGATTATTGGCCGTAGAGCTTGAAGCTCAATATTAGCCTCATCGTCACAATAATCATCCGAATCAGTTACACATGTCTCTAAACTCAAAGTATTTGTTTGTGTGTATCTACATGAATGAGAAGAATATGGACGGTAAAATTGTTATTGAGCCATAAGGTGAAAGCAATTACAGAGCATCGGCTTCTCACGGGAATTTTACACTCGCGTAAATATCATGACCTTTTATCGTTCATTTCCTTACCCATCCTGTATTTGAGGTGCCTTTGCTTACATTTTTGAAGTAGAGAAGAATTGGAGGTAGTTCAGGAGTAATGAGGGTTATGATGTATGGCATGCTGTCATTGCAGCTGTGTTGGTGCAAAGGGATGGGGTTTAGTACAGAGTAGAAGTGTTTATTTGTGATTTATCAGGAGGGATAGGTCTAAAAAGAGAAGGAGGCAAAGCTTTTCTATGTCTGGAGTTTCCAGTATTTGACCTTCTAAATCCTAGCGATGATATCTGGATTACATTACTGGGGAGAAAATAAAGAGGGCCTTAATGTAAGACCATGGTATATGCCACGACACAGAAAATATTTCGGTGTAAAATTAACTTTGATACAGCGATTTAACTCTAACGCGGCAACTAACCCTTACTGAGCTCATATAAACTCTCTTTTGAATGAATATGAAACTGAAACTTCTACTGTACGGCAATGTAAACACTGTCTTCTGGAGAAAAAATAATAATGAAATAAAAAACCCTTCTGTTAAATTGGAAAATGTAATAGGGCATGAAGTTTGTGGGTGTTTGTACGCAGCCTATGTGAGGCAATGCCTGCCTGAATCTGATTTTTTTAAAAGCATTAAAAATATAAAAAATTTAAAAACTGCAATATGTATGAAGCTTAACTATCTAGTTTCCCTATTGAACTCTATGGAAAAATAAGAAGAAACAACCCTTCAAGTGATTCATCCATCTACTGCATATCTGGCAGCAGAGTGATGGTTTGAGGCTCGTTTGATACCTCAGACGCTTGATGACTTACAGCCATTTAGCCAACCATGGGTCCCATACTATTCCTGTGTAATTTATGGCTTAATCTAGTCCCACTCTCCAATTACCATAGAGATACATTCAAACGCAGAGAGGTTATAGTATCACTTGTAAGAGTACCAAAAAATAAGATATCAAGAGTCTTTTGATATCCTTTCATACCCAGTCATGATAGTATTTTAAACTTCCCAGTCTTTTTTTTGCCCCTATCCCAACTTTGGAACATGTTGCAGGCATCAAATTCAGAATTAGTTTATATTTACAAAAATCTATGAAGTTGATAAGGTAAAACATTAAATATTTTTCTTTGTACTGTTTTCAATTACATATATGTAAAATAGAATTTACAAATCACTGCTTTCTGCTTTTATGTGCATTTTACATACTGTCCCAACATTATTGGAATTGGGGTTTGTAATTTAAGTAAAATTTGATTAGTAATACAAACTGGGGTGCACTGTTGATTATTTGTGGATTACATTAGTTAGGTCTGAAAAGTAAGACACCAGATAAATTGAAACCAGCCAAACTTGCTCTCAAGACAGAAGCAATCACAACTGACAGAATAATACTTGTAACAGTATTTGGCTGACTGACTCACAAAAGCAAAAATTATGTTGGTCCTTATGCCATATTGTATTTGGTGTGACTTTGTGGCGCAGGAGTGGTTATATCAAAAAATGTGTACTCCCAATTCATTAAGTCTCTAGTCTCAAGTTGA
Organism: Ilyophis sp. 1 JC-2022; assembly: GCA_022702515.1. Classification (NCBI taxonomy): domain Eukaryota; kingdom Metazoa; phylum Chordata; class Actinopteri; order Anguilliformes; family Synaphobranchidae; genus Ilyophis; species Ilyophis sp. 1 JC-2022. The sequence goes on along the minus strand of CM040395.1, from coordinate 119,550,315 downwards.
AAGCCAAATAATTTTGTGATGTCATCCAGACATCCTGACATCCAGACATCCTGCCACCAAGATAATCAAATATCTATATTAATAAATATCCAATATCCATATTTTCATTTTCTCCATCATTGTACCTCTTAAGAACCTTTTGTACTTCTCAAGCCACTTTCACACATGCATCTTCACCCGTACATGTTTTGTCAATATTCTGTGTCTGCAATGCGTAGGTTGGTTGTGTAAGAGGTTCCTCCAATTTGCCGGGTTGGGACCTAGTAAGCTTTATAGAAATCTTCCACCGCGGCTCTTGTGTGAAAAAAAGCAGAAACATTTCTGGATAAAGCACGCAAAAAGTTACAACGTTTTTTGTAAAACAACCAAATGAAAATCAACCCAAGAAAATAGGGCGAACTCGAAGATACGAGTGAAAACACAAAACTAAGTCTCCCGAGCTCAATACTGGAGCTAAAACGGGAAACTAGAATAGAAAAGAACACCTTCGGCGCGTAACACTAACGGCCGGTAGAAGGTGATAAAAAAACATTAAACCACCAAAGAAAAACTGTCTCAGTGAGAACAGCAAGGGTAAAAAATATCACTGTAACGCTAACAGGGGGAACAAATCCTATACCTGAAAATAAAGCTAGAAGCAAGTCCCTCCTGAACATAAAACAAGTTTAGTATCACAAGGTCGCTTGTACCTGGCTATACCTGGCTCAATGTAATAAGGAATGACAAAGAAGCACTGGGGAAGCGGAAGTGAGGAACTTAAATACCCCACAGGTAGTAGCACAGGTGAAAAAAAAATCAGCGAGGTGAAGCAAAACCCCGGAATGCAACGTGGAAAAAATACGAGACATTATGCGAGAACCGCAGCGGAAAAGGAAAAAATAACCCACGAACCATGACACTCTCAACCTGCCACCTAATCATCCCCTGATTTAATTGCCTAAAAAATTGGTCTCTCCCTCTTCACTTCAACTGATGTGTGGTGAGCGTTCTGTTGAAAAATGGCTGCCATGCATCATCCAGGTGGACGCTGCACATTGATGGTGGTTGAGGCGAGTTTCCCCCTCACCATTGTAAGTGGCATTGTGGGCCATTGGGAAGAATTATTGTATTGGTACACTGGTCAATTTACCCTACCACTGATGTGTATAATATGGTATAAAAGGGCTGTAATTCAATCATGGATCACTGGATATGGATGCGTGTACCTTTAAATTAAAGCTGATTAACCCCTTCGCGAAGATGCTTAGTGACCATTCCACTGGTGCCAAGATTTTGCTGAACTGAGACATTTGTTGCTCCTACAACAAAACTATGAGTGCAAACCACAGACTACATGTTTTATTTTTATTTGTGCACGATTCGTGGCAACTCTGCCGAATACGGAGTTTCTATGTGTCACTTCTTTTCCATAGCAAGTCCATTTAACAAACAACCCCCCACCCAGGCTCGCCTGCAACTATACCTATCCATGTGTGACATAGTGGACAATAGCGTTTATGTGTGTGTTCATAAATATATTTATGAATAATATAAAATGTGTATTTCGTAAACCCTACAATAGCCAGATCGTATGCCAGAAAAGCCATGACAAGCCATGCTCACTCAAATAAAAAATAAACATATGAAATTATTGTGTCATTATACCACGGCATTCTACTTTCAATATCTGCTACTAAATATGAAATAAATATACAATCCTACCATTGATTTTACACATAGATTTTTATTTCAAAATTCAGAGGTTATTTATTGTCTTGAACAATCTGCTTGAGAAATACACACCAGTTTAGCACATTATTACACAATGTGGAACGTCTGCCCGCAGAACCTCATATGCCCTACCTGCAGCTCTGAAGTAGTTCACGTCATTCCGGTTTTATTTTTATTTACTTTTTTATCCGATAGAGGACAGTATATCCTTTTCAAAGATGTTTGCCATTTTTTCTGTGATGCTAAGAGCTTTAATAAAACAGAAAAGTTAAAAGAAAAAAAAAAGAAAAATTTCTAACTGTCGAAAAGATTTTGATATTCGCACTGGACTAGTTGCCTATTAGCCTACCTGGGACCTTGTTCTATTAATTGCAGAGGTTGTCTGTGATTTTAATCCTGTGCGAATCTGCCAAGTCCGTAATTTGCAAAGTAAAACTTTCACTGCAAATTAGGCTACCTACCATATTTCGGAAAACACAGATGTCATCTGATAATATTAGTCCCGTGTGAATCGGCATGCCAGTAATTTAGATGATTTAGATTTTTTTTTTCCCTGCAGAAAAAGATGTGTTTTTCTGCATCTTTCTGGGTCGAGAATTATGTAGTGGAAATTATTCATGCTAATTTCCACAGCACTTATGCAGTTTTTATGCCAAACGTTTATGGGGTGTGGGTCCGCACGTAATACAAGTCCAGTGCGAATACGGCATAAAATTCTGTTCATTTCACTATGCTTTTTGTGATTCATTTCCAGCTAATTTTAGTAACTTGTCCCATCATTTAGCCTTTAGGTATTTAAAACGTGGCTATTGTCAGCAGTTTAACAATTAATTGTTAATTCATTAATGAAAATGACATTAGTTCGGGTCGCGAAAAGTATGGATTGATATCCTTGGGTCATACCTGAAAACGTTTGTGCACCCCTGCAGTAGAGAATAGAAAGGTCTTTAAGATTTCTTGTTTTCCCCCTCTCTACCTCTATCTCTTAATGAAAAGTGCCAAATGGCTCACGCCATGAAAATGTTGCAGGAAAAAACCTTATTCCCATAAAATTTTACATAAAACAGACTTAAAGGGGGTAAGGTGTTCACAGCAGAACACTGTCACTGAGTTTGCTTTGTTAAGACTACCAAACTACTTCTTGAGAGAATTACTGCGAAGACACTCCAGTGCATAATCAAATTTCCCTGCTCTTTTCAAACCATAGCCCACGCTGTGTACACAGTTTTTCAATTCTTCCAGAATAATAGTCGTCGCAATATTAGTACTGAAAAGACGTATGACAGACAACAGCAGTGAGTAGACAATAACTGACAAGTTATCAATCAAATCTGCACTTGCTGTCTCTCGTGAGAATATACTTTTCTCCTCTAGGGAAGTACCACAGTTTGATCCTTGATCTTTGCACTTGTGTTCGTATTGTAAGTCACTCTGGATAAGAGCATCTGCTCAATGACGTATTGTAAGTCAAGTTATTTATGACTCCCTGAAAACCGCCCAAACATTGATTGCCGTTGAATTATTTTCCTATAATGTGCCAAACACCAGCACATTTTGTCATTGATTTTGGAATGTGGAACTGTGGAAACTTTATAAAAGAATAACAATATATTTACAATGGTTTCAAAAGCATTGAATTGGGAATGTTTGTGTAAAGAGCCACAGAATTTTCTACCACTAGTCCAACTGCCCTCTTCAATTAATCTGACAATCATTTTGCAGACAAAAGGCAGTGGAAAAAAATTGTGAGGCAACAGATTAATCTGCTTCTTCATCTGAAAACAGCTTCCATCTTTCAGCAACAAAAAAAAAAGTATTCTTGCAATGTAACTGGTGACAGCCAAATGAATAACGGGAAAACATAAAATGGTGAGCTAATTCTTTGACCTGCTCCTTTGGTTTTGTGGGATTTGTAATGTCAGGAATCAATATGAGGACATTTGGCACATCTGAAAATGATGCCGTGGCATGGTATTCGGCGTCTGGCAGCAGAGAGTGGAGCCGTGATAATAACCGCTCGATTACAGGACTGGAGCGACGGGAGAGTTCTGTCTGAGGTCTGTCCAGTTCTGGCCAGTTACAAGGCATAAAGTCTGGGTCAACTGCGTGTGGCCTGGCTCACCTTCCGAATGCAGCAATAACAGCAGCAGTAAAACAATGCCACGTTTGTGATGCAGGAAATATCTACCAGAGCTGGACCGTGCATGCAAAACAGACCTGCTAATGGTGATATAAACCCCCTGTTGAAGAGCAGCGATTTAAAGTCTCCTGCTTTGGTTCCATTTTTTCGGATCCAATCTCAATTGGGGTCTGCTCAAAATAATTTGATACTACTGCACACAATGAATATCCAGAAGTTCATTTTTTTCTTACAGAAATGATTAATCTGATGAACAAATCCCCAGTTATATGGGACAAATCCAAATTAATAGACTGATGGCTCCATCTTGTTTCTAAGGCTTTTACAGTAACCTAAAGACAAAGTTAGAAACTTTCAATGAACTACACGACTATTATAAGGGTACGGCAAAGAGGTAGGGGTTACTCTAGTCAATTTGGGTCATTATTCGTTTTATTTTTTTGGCATATCTTTAAACAACAAATTGTAAAAATAATTGGTATTATAATGCCAATGTACATAGAGTAGAACACACCAATATAAAGGTCTTTCAAAAAAGATTCCTGACTGCTCTGTTTTAAAACACACCAGGCCCTATTTTAACAGTCAAGGCGCAATTGCCAAATGGTAGCCATAACTCAAGGCGCTGGTGAATGTCCAACTCAATTTTGGTTATTTTGTGACACGAGGCTTTAGTGCAACTATAGCGCGGTTGTAAAAGAGGCTGGTTCAAAATGAATAAATTAACTGGGTGTGATGGGAGTTTGGTTTCAATATTGCCAATCAGATTGCCCCATTTCTTTCCCTTTAAAACAGTGCGTTAGTGCCACAGCCAACTGCTAATTCCATCATGGCCGAAGAGCAAGCGCGTTATGAGAGGCTCTGTTACGAGCCTCTTTACGAACCATTACTTTCAAGGCTTGAAAACAAAATAATTTTTCAAACTGTTCGTTCTGAGCAGAAGCAGTATTATAACATGTCTGTTATTGTGTTCCTCCCCAAACATAACGTAGTGTGCTAAAATTGAAAGATACATTGATTTCTCATTTTTGCGGATTAGCCTGAATGAATATGCAAAATAGTGGGAGGAGGTCATGCAAATAGATTAGATTGCAAGACATGTGTAAAGTGATTTATTAAGCCCAAAAGGAAGTTTAGGAAAGGTATTTGCGGATGCATTTTAGTACAAATGACGGCTGTCATTGTTGCAAGACACATGCTGGTGTGTTTGGAATATCCAGAAGTGAACATTCTGAATGACTATGTAAAAATGGGAGCTAATTAACTGGGCCATTCTAGCTAACGCTCAAAATACACAAAAAGATAATTTGTGGATACATACAGTCAAGCCAGAAAGTCTGCACACCCCTTTCACCTTCTCCACGTTTTATTACGTTACAGACATATTGTACAATAGATTAAGTTAATTTTTTGTCTTAAAATTCAAATGACAAAGTGAAAACAGGTTTTTAGACATTTGTGCTAATTTATAAAAAATCTAAATGTAAAATATCATATGTATACAAGTGTGCACACCCTTTGATATGACACCCAAAAGTGAGCTGAGGTGCATTTTGATTCCACCGATACTGATTGAGATGTTTCTACAACTTAATTGGAGTCCACCTGTCATAAATTCAATTGATTGGACATGATTGGGGATTGCCAAAACCTGCCTATATAAGGTCCCACAGTTGACGGTGCATGTCAGAGCAAACTCCAAGCCATGGGGTCAAAGGAATTATCTGCAGACCAGACAGGATTGTGTCAAGGCATAGATCTGGAGAAGGGTACGGAAAAATATCCAGCTTTACAGGTCCCAAAGAGCACAGTGACCACCATCATTCGTAAATAGAAGAAGTTTGGAACCACCAAGAATCTTCCTAGACCTGGCCGCCCGGCCAAACTGACCAATCGGGGAAGACGGGCTTTGGCCAGGGAGGTGAGCAGGAACCCGAGGGTCACTCTGACAGAGCTCCAGTGTATCCTTGTGGAGATGGGAGAACCTTTCAGAAGATCAACCATCCAGGCAGCATTCCACCAATCAGGCCTTTATGGTAGAGTGGCCAGACGGAAGCCCCTCCTTAGTAAAAGGCACATCACAGCCCGCTTGGAGTTTTTTTAATATATTTTTTTATTTATTTATTTATTTTTTTTCTCAAAGCCTAGGCCCAGGGGTCAACATTAACAGTAGTAATGACGTGTGAAACTGCAAAGCCACAGCAACCAGTCCGTCACAGATTTTCCATTTTGGCTAACATGATTTGGCATAACATGATGCAACCAATCCAAAAAAAAATATTTATATAGTGAATTTCTTACGCCTACATTATGTAGGTATATTTATGCCATTACATGTTGCTCCATCTCAACAATGCTAATGAAAGGAGCATGCAAGTTCTTGCTACTGTTCCAACTCATAACATCACACAACACACCGAAGCTCGCTCCACTTGGCTTTTCCCCAGCCTATCTTGTTCAGCGGCCAGTTAAAGCTCGTATTGTTGTCCTCAGAAAACAAATATAATACATGAACCATGTAATGATTAAATGTAATTTAATTTTCTGTATTTATTTATTGGTTGATTTATTGATTTAGTATTGAAAAGCTGAACATTAATTTACATGTTTAATTTTACGTAGGATATTTATTGATCGATTAGGCTATTTATAGGTTTAATTTTATTTTCCAATGTGCTTTGCTAATGCATTAAAACTCGCTTGGTAAGCTTATAAAGGGACTAAAGAGGACCTTATGAGAAACAAAACATTCTGCCCATTCCTCATGTTATGTTGTTGTTATGATTAGATATCTGCATGAGTAAGGCTGCGTTTGAGCTGACAAGAACTGTTGACGCCATACACATCTTCTTTATATCTCTTAATGACGTGTGAAACTGCAAAACAAAAACGATCTTAACTGGTAAGCTAAGCCACCTGACTTCTGCATGAGGCAAAGGCACTGAGGGGGTTGGGTATTAGGGAACGCCTATGCTTGTGTGTTAAGATATATACTATATTGTGTGCATTCTCTGAGAGCAGGAAGCTTAGGTGAGAGCTTTCTCATTCTGTTTGTTTCTGCTTGCAAGAGAAATAAAAGTCTTATTGTGTTTGAATCTGTCTCTGCTGTGGAATCATATTGGTATGATTAACAACTTCAGCCCTGGTCATAAGAAGGGAAAATAAAATTTCCATCACAAACTAAAGTTCATATTTCTTTGCACTTTTAAACCTATGTTATTAAAATAATATACATCAAATAAATATAGGACTTTCTGCTTTCCAGCCAACTGTAATTACCTATAATGAATAGTAGCTAGGTTGTTATTATTGATAACATTACTTTATTTGGCGGCTAGTTCTTGGAAGAAGGAAATGTTTTCTAACGTTGAATGTCTTATAGATCGCATTAGCTAGAACTGGCTACTCGGCTACAAGTTACCGTGCATACCAGCTGTAGCCAGATAATGCCTGGTTCAGACTAACCCGACACAAACTCAGTGTTATGCAAACAGAAAAGATTCTGTTGTTTTACCTGGACTTTTAGATGACATTTTTACTGTGATGTTAGCTATACCAGTCTGTAATCCTGTACGGTATCTAGAATACTTGCACATTCACAAGTCACAACGTGGTCTGTAGAAGCAGTGGGGTAGGGGGTGTCTCTTTCTCTGTGGGTAGGGCCAGAGGATGTTATGACTTTGAAATGTTTTGACAACAAATGCGACCGCTGGGGAAAAGTTGCGTACTCTAGCTTTAAGTCTCTCTTTATGGCTGGCCAAAAACGATCGAATTTAATACTATCCTTTCTCATTTTTGAAAAACTACAGTGAGAGAGAGGCTATGTCCGAATCAGAGCCCTATCTACTGCTTCCGTCTGTGTAGCCTAGGCTACTAGCATACTGTATACTGCTTACTGTTTGGTCACATACTTTAAAAAGTATACTTTTTTAAAAAGTATACTCAACTGGCATACTCAATAGTAGGCAAGTGTGCTGATTTGGACACAGTATTAGCTTGCAAGCTAGCTCAAAGAGTTCTTAGCTAAGTTACCAATTATTCAAGTACAATGGCTTCCAACGATTTTGTGGACCATGCACTGGATGACGACACCTTCCAAGATATTTTACTTGAACCAGGAGGTGTAAGGCTACCGTTTTGAGCCCTAATAAATGGCTGAGTGGAGATAAGCCGAAGGCCTGAGGCGGCAGCGCGCTACGTGCAGCCAATCCGGGCGGGAGTGCCTCGAATAAAGGATGACTGGTGGTGGACTGAGAGGGGAAATGAGTAACGAGAAAGGGTCTGATTTACTAAGATCTTTAGTGGGTGCAAAAACTTTTAGCACATGCAAAACTAATAAAACAACCAATGATTGGCGCAAAACAAATACCATGACCAATCATTTGTCATGTTATTGGTTTTGTGTGTGTTAAAAGGTTTTGCACATGCTAAATGTCTTAGTAAATGAGGCCCTAAGTCTCGCTAATTTCTGGCTAGACTAGCTAATATGTTTGCACTACACCAAAAGTATATAAATTAAGGTAAATAAAACTGAATTAATTGCTGTATTTCCCCTGTTTTTCTCTGGAGAATCCAGCTAATGGTGGTGACATTTTTTCACTAGAACTGTAGTGGCTTGCTTGCCAGCGAGTGACGTTAGCCTCTCGATGAACAGCTTCCAAGCAGGATTAGAATGCCCAGCCCTCCGTTTGTATTCCGTGACTGGCATTGTCAGACACCCGCCCATAAACTCTAAACCCCTGGCCATTGTAGTTCACAGTAAAACAGGTACCTGGAACATGCGCAGTAGTTTGGGGTTATATATGCTCTCACTACAGGTAGAGAGTTGGCTGAGAGCTCATTTTAATCAGGAGGGCAGCTACTCTTATACGAATCAAACAAAATTTTTTGGAGGAATTCCTCTTTAAGGACTCTATCAAGATATTCAAGGATACTGGCAAGATTCAAATTAATCAGTCTCTGGCTGTGTTCCAATATCCTTCACTCCCCACCTCCTTTCCTCCACTCCTCTCCTCCACTCGTCTCATACCCGGAAATATGCAAAACTGTCTGTGCGTTTCAAGTACAAGTAGTTGCATGACATTGCAGTTCACGTTGAGACATTAATTAATATTTAACAATTAATATATGAAATCAGCAACATTAGATTAGGATACAAAGATCGGTTTCCGGGGCACAGAGGAGAGGAGGTGGTAGTGGAGGAAAGGAGGGTGCATTTTTCGAGTATTGGGACGCACCCTCTTTCTCTCTTTCTCTCTAGTGTAACTTTGACAAAGCCGTACTTCCTTGTAGCCCCAGCCGTGGCTAAGCTAACACCACACCAGCCAACGCTACAGCATTTTTTAAGTATAATGTGAACATTCAATTACCACTGTTGTTTACAAAATAAACACTGTGTTTAACCTGTAATATGCTCTTTAACATTCCAGAAGTTTGCTGAATCATTGACCTAGACCTGCCAAACGCAGTGTGTTCTGGCCTCAATGTATGGAGTAAGTAGCCACAATTTTAATGGCTAGCACTGTCTCCTAACAGCCAGTGTAAATGCGCTCCCTATAGTGCGGCCTCATACAGCGTTCCATTATGTACTCCATTTGACTGCAGTGACAGTCAAAAAATGAACATAACAAGAACCAGTGCATGCATGCATTTAACAAACACGTATTTTACACTATTTGAGTGGTGTAGAGCCAGTCTCTCATATTCCTTGTGTGTTTCATTAAGTAGCTTACATACAGGTGTGGCACCTAATTAGCCAACATTGGACTGAATAACTGAATACAGCTTACATATAAAATAGTCTAACTAAAATAAACAAAATATTTCTCACATCAGTGTTATGTATTCATGCATTCATATGTGCAGCTCATTTGTAACACTGTAGCACAATGCGGCAGCGTTTGCATTTAAACCTGGTCTGGGTTGGTTTAAAAAACAAACCAAATGCATTATTGACCATCAAACTTGCACAGTGCCAAATGTTTCTATTGACATGCCCCCTATTGCGGCACCCAACCAAATGGGTTTATTGCAGACCACAAAACTACCAACCTGAAGCAGGTGACAAATACTCCATTTGCAAGAAATAAAACTAGCAATTCCACTTGCGCCCAGACGCATTTGCACTCACGTTGTCATAAAAAAAGGAAGCACCTAGTCTCCATAGCTTTATGTTATTTAGATGTATCTGCTTATCTGCTTAGGTTAGAATTGATCATTCTAATTCTGAATCTCGACTGAAGCAAATGTAGCCGCATAAAATAAAATGTGTACGTGCTAGAAATGATTACAGACAGCGTTGAAATAAATATGCAATAATAACAAGCAAATTCTGCTTTGTGTGATGCCGATCACCAAAATTGATATAGGCTACAGACCAAAATGTGTCATAATGGCACGTATTTATATTCTCAAATATATTTTTGCTCTTTCCGAGATATTAACGTTGAATGAAGTTTAAGCTTGTCTCTGAACTGAACAACACGTAAATCTCTGATGGTGAACTAAGTGGACCCTTTTAAACAATTGTCAAATGTGCGCATTTGCAAATCAATGCTGTCTGTTCCATCTCTCATCCCACTGCTCTCTCTCTCTTCTCATTCTTCTTATGTCCTCTTTCTCCCAGCAGTGTGCAGGCATGCAGTCATTAATGCTGTAGTGAGCACAAACATGGCCCCACACATTTCACACAGCAAATTGGTCCCATCACTACTGAGCAAGAGCCCCTTTCATGCTCTTCTCACCCCAAAGGCCCTTTTGTCTCCTTGCCATTGTCCTCAAATTAGGACAGTTGAGCTCCCAGCAAGTCCCAGTCAACCTTTCCACTCAAAAAGTGATGGTCTCAACCATTTACTGCTCAATTATACTGACAAGGCTCACACAAACACTCTAATGTGCTGGCAGAATGAAGTGTGAAAACACTGTATTACAGACCACAGAAAGAGACAGAATTGGGGCCTTGTAATTTGAATTCTAACCGTCATTATGTCGTTTAAATATAAAAGAGAGTTTTTCTTCCAGGCAGTGACTTTGTCTAAAAGCCAGAGACTCTATTAGTAAGTCAACATAAATGTATTTGCTTTCCAGTCAGTTCTGACAAACGCAAATAATAATTTAATCACTTAAGGCCCATATTCACAATTATTTTTTTAGCTTTAAGCAATTTATTTAGAAAAGTTAATGTTTTTTTATACATTTCCTTACAAATCTAGAATAATATTGTTTGATAAGGAATCATACAAGTAGCACATATTTGTTACTTAAAACTAACTATCTTTCAAGATTGGGCTTATAAAGACAGTTTATAATTATGGCTCTATGTGCATTCCTTTGTGTTAGTTATTACATGATAAGAAATCTCACATTTTTTATATGTGAATTTGTGTTTGTAATGTGCTATTTTAATTTTTGTATATGTAAGTGTACATATTTATTATGGATCAAGCTTCTCTTGAAAAAATGTTTTTTAACTCAATGAAACAAACCTGGTAAAAATAAGTCAAGAGTTTAGAATTACAGTGTTCTATTTGTACAGCTTTGAGAATTTTCAAGCATTGTTTTGTATGGTTATCTATGTTAGTTTTAAAGTTTTAAAAGGTAATCTCACTTGTAATTGTTTCATAGGGAAAAGATTTGGAAGAGCTGGAGAGCATTTGGAAGAGAGCCAAATGGTATGGTGAAGACAGGAAGGATTAAAAAAAAACTCTGTGATGTTATATGGTTAGCTTTTCTCAGAACTACCTTACAAGTGGTGTCAGCCAACTAGTTCCCCCAATTTTATTGCCTCATCTTGTCATTTTGACTGAGCAGATAAATACTCTAATACAGGGAACTTCAATCTTGGTCTTGGATAAAGTGGTATAGGTTTTTGTTTACACCATAAATTCAGCAGCAAATCAAGACTACAATCGTTCATACTCACAGAAGATATTGCAACTGCATAAATTTAATGATCTAACAGCCTATTTCAAGTCATCATTTTGTATTCATGTTGACCTTGTGATATATTTTACGGCTGATATGTGTACTTCCTGCTTGTGTCATACAGGGAAATCTGGCTATTGTATAGAATTTAAGTTAAGTGTCTGGCTTCTTGAACGAGGTTATTATAAGATGATTCATGTGGAATTTCCTGATAAGTGTAAAAGGAAATGTACTGAAAGAGAGGAGTGGCATCACATCCAAATGCAGCTGGGACTATGAGGCCATTCAATGTGACAGATCTGAGTACCCAGAGGAAATTGAGCAGAACTGAATCCCAAGTACAATGAGAAGTTATACATAGCTTTTTTGTCAAGATCAAACCGAAACACTGCATCACTCAACAATCCCATTGTTTTAAGGTAAAAATGTTTCACTTTTATGTCACAATAAATATTAAGAAATGGTGTAAAATTAAATTATAGTTGTCAAAAAAGGAGAGCAACACTTAAAAGCTTAAAAAACTTACTGTCAATATATGATATTGGAATCACTGAAGAAGCAAAATAATATCAAATAATGTCTCATAATTTGATGTATATTTGGTTAAGGTCATTGAAAGAATTGCAAAACTGCCAGTAAAGTTCTTATTATTAATAATCAATGTCCAAGAACATGAAGCCCCCACCCCCTAACTGGGAGACACTGAGCAATAATTTTGGATAAGAACTGAAAAAACTACAACTTAATGAAAAGGCAGTTTTATAAAAACATCAAACCATTCCATTATACATTTGAATTGAAACTATTTGTTAAGGTTAGAACACTGGATTTGACCCAAACGCGACTCAGAGACAGACTCGGGGAAAACTCCATAGGGAGTGAGTTTATTGGGCAAGGCAGGGAAATGCGTGGCAGCAGACAGGCAGGGGCTGGGCAGGAGCTGGCCTGGACAGGAGTAGGTTGGACTGGAGCCGCCTGGGTAAGAGCAGACCTGGGTAGAAGCAGGCCTGGACTGGAGTAGCCTGGATAGGAGAAGGCTGGAAAGGGGCTGCCTGGGTATGAGCAGGCTGGGTAAGGGCTGCCTGGGTAGGAGCAGGCTGGGTAAGGGCTGCCTGGGTATGATCAGGCTGGGTAAGGGCTGCCTGGGTAGGAGCAGGCTGGGTAAGGGCTGCCTGGGTAGGAGCAAGCTGGGTAAGGGCTGCCTGGGTAGGAGCAGGCTGGGTAAGGGCTGCCTGGGTATGAGCAGGCTGGGTAAGGGCTGCCTGGGTATGAGCAGGCTGGGTAAGGGCTGCCTGGGTATGAGCAGGCTGGGTAAGGGCTGCCTGGGTAGGAGCAGGCTGGGTAAGGGCTGCCTGGGTAGGAGCAGGCTGGGTAAGGGCTGCCTGGGTAGGAGCAGGCTGGGTAAGGGCTGCCTGGGTAGGAGCAGGCTGGGTAAGGGCTGCCTGGGTATGAGCAGGCTGGGTAAGGGCTGCCTGGGCAGGAGCAGGCTGGGTAAGGGCTGCCTGGGTATGAGCAGGCTGGGTAAGGGCTGCCTGGGCAGGAGCAGGCTGGGTAAGGGCTGCCTGGGTATGAGCAGGCTGGGTAAGGGCTGCCTGGGTATGAGCAGGCTGGGTAAGGGCTGCCTGGGCAGGAGCAGGCTGGGTAAGGGCTGCCTGGGTATGAGCAGTCTGGGTAAGGGCTGCCTGGATAGGAACCGGACGAAGCACAGAACCAATACGAACATGAGGAGCAAACGCAGGAATGTTGGAGGCAAGGCACGGAGGCAAGGCATGGAGGCAAGGCACAAGACGCAAGACAATCTGGCCCCCGAACAAAAAAACAGGAGTGCTTAAAAGCCAGATTCACGATGAGACAACAAGGAACAGGTGAGACGAGAACACACAAGGAAACACAAAGTGGAGGGGGAAACGGAAAATACGGGACGGAATGCCAGAGAAGTGAAAAACCAGGACAGAAGCATGGGTCTGTCATGCAAGACACTATTTCCACAATAATAGCCCTTTCTGCCTGTTGTTATTTCCTGTTGTTTTTCCTGTTTATTAATATTAATAATATTATTATTATTATTATGTATTGTAATATTATCATTAGGCTACTATTATTATTATGCTTTATACAATGTAAGGAGAAGACTGAAGGATTATAACCAAATGATTTATTGAGAAAACCACTCTAAATGAAAAAGTTAAACGAATAGTCCAACAAGATACATTTTTGAGCTAGCAGTAGCAACAAAGTTCTAGAACGCCTGAAGACCTTTTAACTCAAGAAAATGAAAAAAAGTCTGGATTTGGCTGCATTTCAACAGCTTTAAATATGCTTTTAGTATGCCATTGTTTAAACCGATCACCGCGACAAGCCGAGTTAAAATATTTTCTATGCGTTGTAAAATGTCACATTTTCGTTTTATTAATTGCGTTGCAAGCTTGGGTTCATGGAATGGCGAGATTGACGGAATTTATTACGCAGCAATGCGGAGGCATAACAGGAAATTAATTTAGATAACAACCATTTATTTTGTATTTTTTAATAAATTAAAATAAGAGGTAAACTCTTATTTTAGCTTAGGCTACTTACCGTTACGTACGCGTCGTCAGTACAATCTAGACATTTAGGGCCGAAACATACCTCATGCAAATACGCAACATGAACGCTTCGAGCTACGTGAACAGTTTTTCTTTTGCCATTACATTTGTGAAAGACAAGCCAGAGCGTCGCAGCGAGGGACGCTATATCTGTAATGGATTTTAGTGGCGGATAATCAAACGCAAAGGTAGGGGGATCAGAACAAGTCACTCATGCAGTGAGGATCAATAAAGGGAATAACAAAATAATAAATGCAAAGAGAGAAAAGACATGAAACTACTTCCTTGAAAATCAACCCACTAAAATAGGGCGAACTGCAGAGCCAAAACGGAAAACTTAGCAAAGAAAAGAACACCTTCGGCACATGAGTTTGGGCGGCCGAAAAGATGTAAAACCAAAATGAAACAAACAAGGAAAAACTGTTTCAGAGAGAACAGCAAAGAATAAAATAAATAGCACAGAACGCTAATACGAGGAAGCGGAAGTGAGTAACTTAAATAACACGCAGGTAGAAGCACAGGTGAAAACAATAATGAGGGAAAGCAAACACCAGAACGGAACGTGGAAAAAATCTGATAGATTCTCAATCGGGAAACAAGGACAAGAACCGCAACAGGAAAAAAAGGAAAAACCCACGAACCATGACAATGGCAGAAAACACCAGTAGGCACCTTTTTTGTTCGATCTGTGCTTTCCTCCTATTCGCCTTTCACAAATGTAATGGCAAAAGAAAACTGTTCGCGTAGCTCGAAGCATCCACGTTCGCGTATTTCCGTGAGGTATGTTTCGGCCCTTACTCATTCGCAAGATGTTTTCAGCCAAGGAGGTAACAATATAATTATAAAAATAGCGACCATACACCTAGCTAAGGCTATCTATTGTCGTGATGTTTATTTATTGTTGACAATAGTCTATTTATCATGTTGTTTGACCAAACCTTGCTCATGTAAATGGAGACTATGTTACATGCTCAAAGCATATAAGTTAGTAATCTTAGCTATTGCGCTGTAAATTTGACCACTGTTCATTTTCATAAAATAATTAAAAATCATCATTTTGTAATTCTGCTCGGTTCATTTTGTAGCCATCAACATTCAGTGGTCGTGGCCCCAGAGTAAAAGTGAGGGGCAGTTGTGTTCGTGGTGGGGGAAGCAGGGCCAGGGGAAGAGGACAGCTTAATCAGAGTGACCGTGATAGAGTCGAAAGACTCCGGGAGGAGAGGGTTTATGCTAGAGGTTATGTTTAGGGGTTGGTGCTAGATTAACAACCAATCACAGCACAGTATGTAACAACCCACCAAGGTCCCTCCGGGCTCTCCAATCTAGCATCAACCGGAGGAGAGAGTCCACGGTCAGGGAAAATATGTGTGAAACGTCACCACAATGCGCATGCGTCGTTGTGCGAGTTTGAGAAGTCGATATAGATGGATAACTTGAAGGGTTTCTTCTCCTGATGTATTTTTCCATAGAGTTCAATAGAAAAATTTGTCAGGAGAAACAACCCTTGTAGCGATCCATCCATATCTACTGCATATCTGGCAGCAGAGTGATGGTTTGAGGCTCATTTGATACCTCAGACCCTTGATGACTTACCGCTATTTTACCAACCATGTATTCAATACTGTTCCAGCATAATGTACAGCTAAATCTAGTCCCACCCCCAAATTTCCACAGAGATTCATTCAAATGCAGAGATGTTATAGTATCACTTGTAAGAGTACCAGAAAATAAGATATCAAGAGTCTTTTGATGTTGTTGGGTCACAGATATCAGGAAGTCATGGCATGCAAAGGATATGTGACCAAATATAAAAAATGATTACTTTATTCTATATATAAATGCAGGGGTGCCAATAATTGCGGCACACGTGGTTTTGTTAAAAATAATTATTTCTTGATGAGGGATTATTTTTTCTCATCATAAATTTATTTCAATTGAAGGTTGGATTTTGTGTGAGATTAAGCTAATTCACCAAACGGTGATTCTTTTATAACCCTTTTTACTCATCTTTACCAGGGGTGCCAATAATAGTGGAGGGCACTGTATATATACAGCATATATATATATATATATATAGGTATATATGTATAAATATGTATGTAAGTGTGAATGTGCTGGTTGCACATTGCACATTTGCACATTAAAAAATAAAATTAAATAATATATATATATACACTGCTCAAAAAATGAAGGGAACACTTAATCATCACAGTATAACACCAAGTCAATTAAACTTCTGAGATATCGATCTGTCCAGTTAGGAAGCGTAAACAATTGTGAATTAATTTCACCTGCTTTGGTGCAAATTAAAGTGACAACAGATGGACAGGAGAGACAACAGCAAGACAACCCCCAAAAAGTCTATGGTTTTGCAAGTGGTGGCCACAGACCATTTCTCTCTCCTTGTCCTTCCTGACTGATTCTTTTCTAGTTTTTCATTTTTCTAGTGCCCTTGTCACTACTGGTACCATGAGGTGGTACCTGCAGCCCATTCAGGTTGCACAGGTAATCCAGCTCCTCCAGGATGGCACATCCATACGTGCCGTCGCAAGAAGGTTTACTGTGTCTCCCAGCACAGTCTTAAGAGTGTGGAGACGGGCCATTACACAAGGAGATCTGGACAGGGCCATAGAAGGGCAACAACCCAGCGGCAGGACCGGTGTCTGCTCCTTTGTGCGAGGAGGAACAGGAGGAGCACTGCCAGAGCCCTACAAATTGACCTCCAGCGGGCTACTCATGTGCATGTTTATGACCAAACTGTCAGAAACAGACTCCATGAGGGTGGCATGAGGGCCCGACGTCCTGTAGTGGGACCTGTGCACACAGCCCAGTACCGTGCAGATCGATTAACATTTGCCAGAGAACACCAGAATTGGCAGGTTCGCCATTGGCACCCCGTTCTCTTCACAGATGAGAGCAGGTTCACACTGAGCACATGTAACAGACGTGAAAGAGTCTGGAGACGCCATGGCGAATGTTATGCTGCCTGCAACATCATCCAGCATGACGGGTTTGGTTTAATTGACTTTGTGTTATACTGTGATGATTAAGTGTTCCCTTAATTTTTTTGAGCAGTGTATATTTATTTCCTGTATTATGTAGACTACTTGCCTGTTTTGTGTTTGTCATATTTGTGGTTGTGGCGTGTGTGACATTGTTACAACTAAAGTTTGGGACAATAAAGACGGCTATTGACTATTGAATCCTACGAATTCATTTAAGAGCTTATGCAGGATCCTATGTCTTCATAAAATTTCACTGGGATACCAAGTCTTATCCGGATATTTGAGAGAGAATCCTACCTGTAGCCAGGATCTTGCTAAGGATCTTGTTCCTAATAAGGATCCTTAGAGGATTTTTAAAGGTCCTACAGGATCCTGGGAATTTGTTTCACGCCCCTGACCAAGAATAAGTGGGTTAGATAATGGATGGACGGATATAATTATGAAAATAAAATAAACCACATCCGGCCCTAATATGGGCATGTCCTAGTTCAGGGATTAAAAAAATAGATATTCACAGGCTTAGAACTGTATAGTAACACCAATTAGTTTAGGCATATATTTTGAATAAAACATCAGTTAACAACATTTATAATTAGGAATTAATTATCAGAAATGTGTGAAATCATCTAATAGCACACTAAGGGCATGATGGACAGCTACACTCTAGTGTTAAATGTGTTCTGGAAGGGTTTTTTGGCTTGTCTGAAAAGTGTGAAAGCTCCCAGATTTAACCATTTTCCCCGACAAAGAACCCTTGAACTACATAGGGTTCCTCTATGGAGGCACAGAGAAGCCTTTTGGAACCCTTTCTTCTGAGAGTTAGTGACAGAAAACCAGTATTTTACAGTAAGTTGCACTTTGCACTTGACAAATGAATTTCCATTTACGCTGTGAGTCATGTCAACAAAGTTGTGTACCTCAAGTTACTGGGTATCCAGATTCACAAAGAGCCTAAAATTGTAATGTTTCATCACTCAAGCTACAATTTTTGTTATTCCTGAGGAATTTATACTGGTTATGGAAACTAATTTAATGAAATGTAATTTTATTTTGAAATGTTTTGCATCACTTTCGAAAGTGATTTCAAACAGATTAGTCAATTTGTTATGCATATATAACATAATTATGTTTGTAAGTCAGAATCATGTAGTAATCAAAGCCATGGTGTGTGCATGTGCATGTGCCTGTGCGTGTGCGTGTGCGTGTGCGTGTGCGTGTGCGTGTGCGTGTGCGTGTGCGTGTGTGTGTGTGTGTGTGGATAATGACTCTGAATTTAAAACCAAACCAGAATGGCATGGTGTTAATTTGTGATTAATGTGAAGAATAATGACTTTTGAAGCAGTTATATGAATGTGCTATGTCATGACACTTGAGAACAGCTCTGTGGTAGGTTCAATTAAAGCTTTAAAAAAACTTTGTGCTGATCTGCTGTCGATTAAAAATATAGTTTTTATTATTATTGTAAAATAAAATGCATTTTATTTGTATAGCACTTTTTACAAAGAATTGTCACAAAGACACTGGAGAGAGAAACAAAAAACGGAAGGACACAGACTTGTAAAGGCTATAAGGACAGCTGACACTGCTGGCTTGTAATGGCCCGCTCAGCAGTGAGCCCAATTAGCTAACCGGCTAGCCGAGTGCTTAACAGAGGACAAAGTAGAAAATTCCCTATCTGTCCCTTAACGGCAACAATGACTTTCACCAAAGGAGCAAATCAGACAAAGGACACTGTACAGAAAAATAAAAGGAAAATTGGGAAAGAACCAGGCCTGAACCCTCAAACAGCAAACAAGGTAAAAAAAAAAAAAATTAAGTAGAAGGTCCAACGAAGAAATAATGTGCAATTCAGAGGGGCAGCGTGGTACAGCTGGGACTCCGGTGGGCATAAACCAGGGGAGGGGGCAGGGCTGGAGCAGTCCGCAGGTCAGAGACGAGGGGCAGGGCTGGAGCAGTCCATAGATCAGGGCGAGGGGCAGGGCTGGAGCAGTCCGCAGATCAGAGACGAGGGGCAGGGCTGGAGCAGTCCGCAGATCAGGGACGAGGGGCAGGGCTGGAGCAGTCCGCAGATCAGGGACGAGGGGCAGGGCTGGAGCAGTCCGCAGATCAGGGACGAGGGGCAGGGCTGGAGCAGTCCGCAGATCAGGGACGAGGGGCAGAGCCAGAGCAGTCCGCAGATCAGGGACGAGGGGCAGGGCTGGAGCAGTCCGCAGCTGAGGGCGAGGGAAGGGCAGAAGACCCTAGGGAAAAGGAAAACAAGGGGGAAATAAATGTATTATTTATGTATTATGCTTTTAGTTATAGCAAGGTATAAGCAGGTTTGATTTGCCTTTGTTATTTTCAGTTAAACAGACCTATAAATAAAATTGTTGAAACACATATCCATGCGACAGAGGTGATTCTGTGTTGAAAAATCATTATGTTCTGAGACAGATGTTCTCTCTTGCTGGCTCGGGAAAAGATAAAAATACAACGAGCAATTCTTTTAGGCTTCGAAAGCATAAGGCAGTCTGTGGAGGAGTTTGATCTTAGGTTGTGAATCATGTTAAAAAAAAAACATTTATATAGTTTTCTTACATAAACATGTTTGGAAAGTAACTTAACTTATAAAGTGTTTCCATGGACTTGCTGTGTTTCATCAGTGAAAGTTCAATGTCACCTACATTTTTTTCAACAGGAAGATAAAACCCTTGGAGAAATGTTGGTCAGTTGGGGATACAAATAATTTATAGATTTCTATATTGTCCTCGTTTGCGCTTGGTGCATCCAAGTACTTTGTCTGAGGGCTATTTTCAGTTACAGAAACAGCAAAAACAACTTTCAGTCCAGCCTTATGTAAACTTAACAGAGATATACATATGCAACATATACCTGTATAATACTGCGCTTCATATCATAGCCTACACGTACAGCAAAAAATATAATTGGAACAAAGTGTCAAATTGAGTGCTGTATATTATTAAATATTTAATTTTAAGTGTATACTTAAAGAGCAGTCAGTGTAAACCAAATATAAACGGACACTATACATCATTAATAGATATACTCAAAGCTTAGAATTGCACTTTATGATACTTATACTTCATTAAAAGTGACATCAAACTGTTTCAATGACCAATAAGAGCTTTTCCTCAAGTTTATCACATTACAATTTCAGGTGTAGCGAAGAGCAGACAGATGGGTCAGCGGAGGCTGTACTGAGAACTTCGACACCGCGAAAGGGAGAGCGGTTTGGCTTGCGTTCCAAGCCATTTGTTTTGACATCAAACGGATAACGAGAGGAGGCTACCGAGCCAGAGCTGTTTGAAGTGAGTTTCACTTTGTATAAAAAGTGGCACAATTCCCTTAATGTGAAACCTCTCCGCATTTACTGTCCGCCGGTGTTCAGAGTCGCAGTCGCTTAAAAGATAAGAAGGCTATTGAGATTGTGGAGGTGTTCTCTAATCACTGCTTTAGATGTTATACCGCTTGGATGGCAAAAGAAAAAATTCACATTATTCATCATGTATTATTCATCAGGAGTCTGACAAGTACTTTAAGCAATATTTAGGCCTAGTAAGACGATGACTGAATATCCCCATGATTAACAGTATTCCAGGTGCAGCAAATATTGTACAAACAGGAAATTACATTATACTCCAATTATGTTCATAATTACAATACGTTTTAAAGCTCATGGCGTAGCGATGTGTAGAGACGATACCGTATCTGTTCAACCAACAAAATGACCTGTATCTGTATTCAGATAGAAAACTGTAAATGGGCATCATGACCTGATCAGTTAGCACTGTCGCCTCACAGCAAGAGGTTTCCGAGTTCGAATCCCGGCCCGAGAGCCTTTCTGTGTAGAGTAGTGAAACTACACTTCCTGAATTGTAACAGAAAAGCAACGGCAAATCTTCTGATAATTATTTTAAATACTTTTAATTAGCGTGATTTTATTATTTTATTTAACCGATACCAGTTTATTTATCTGAATGTATCTTCTGATTTAAAAAGCAATGGGAAGCTGGGGGGAGAGAGGGAGGGGGGGAGGGTGTAGGGTGTAATTGGTTGCCAAGAAATGGTTTGTCACTCATGTCAACATCCAATTGAAAAGCCTGGTTCATTAGTCATCTCCACCTGCTTGAGGGCTTCCGTTTGTGACCCTGGCCTCTGAAAATGAACATGACCTCTTTGGCCCCTGTGTGATCCCTCCCATCCGTAGAGTGGAGTTTGCCTTTGACACGCATTGACCCCTGAGGTACAGGGGTCAGGATCTAGGCCAGAATGTCATTCAGACATCTACTGTCAGTCAGAGTGCACTCAACCTGAACAGCAAGCTCTTGAGGAAACCAAATATAGGGCTTTGTCCATGCATAAAATAGGACCAACATTATGGTGTCATTTAAAATAGACCTTGCACAATCATCAACCTCATGATTTAAAACTGGTTTTCGAGGCACTGAACGCGAGGAAGGGTGTCACATATTATTAATGAACCATTTGTTTTTTGTGAAACAAATGAGAAAATGTTCTCATAATAAGATGTAATGTTTGGAAATGCAATTCATATCTGATGCCTTTCTCCTTGTGATTGACTGGGGGGGAGTTCAATGCTGGAATTGTTGTCTATATCAATTTCCAAATAGTACACTAAAGGCCAATCTACAGTGTTTTATTTTCATCATTACCTGAGGAGGTGTGTTCAACTTAAGTAGGTGACCTTCTGGTTTGTGTGTACAAGTAGACATGAATACATGGGCACAAAATATGCAGACATACATACAGTACATAACCACAAATAGGTACAAGCAAGTTTAAATACACAAAAAAATCTAAAAATTATGAAAATCAAAACTAAATTGCATGAAATTGAAATTATCAAGTCCTGCCTCACTCTTCATTTGGTAATTCTATATTAAGTTTTATATTCATTTCATCCTGAAATTTTCCTGCCACCACCCTCAATGTTCCACAATCAAATGTCTTTCTCAAAACGAATTAGATATATAGTATAACCTTACTGCCATTCTGCAAATTGGTCCATGAAACATAAGCTATAAACTGCAGCACAGCAGGCATAAATGCATTATTCAAATAAATAGGCAATTATCTGTTGCAGCTTGAAGATGCTGCCAATGTTCTCCACTTGGGGGCACTGTCCTGAGATTAAAGTATTTTCTTTCTGTAATGTGAGTTTTAATGCACTCTATTCAAATTTGTTGGCCAGCAGGTAAGACCAAGTTTAATCAGGAGTAGGAGTCTGAATGTAATTGAACTCATAAGGATGGGTCTTCTAGCATGTGGGCTTCATGCCAATGATATTAGATTTGGAATCCATAAAAAAACAAAATAATTTCCCACAAAGTACTTCTTAGTTGTGGGAATCAAGTTACCCCTTTTGAAAAATAGTCACTAATTATTTTAATGGTTAGTTCTGTTAATCTTAGGAGAAAGTTCTTTTTGCAGCTGGCTCCAAATACATAATGTTTATTTGTACAATACCACTGGAAGAGGCACAATTTACAAGCAGTCTCATTTCAATGGCTAAACAGAGGTACTTAATATGCATGGTTTTGAGATAAAAGCTTTAAATACACAAGTTTTATGTTCGATGTTTATGCCTCTCGTTAAATCTACGGTTGTACAATACAGCCCACATAATTCGTACTTGACAAAATCCGACATAAAGTGTGTTGTCTTAGGCAAGCATAATTATTGCATACAACTTCCATAAATAAAAGCAACACTATGAATACCACAATACCCCTTATGACCCACAGATCTGTGTATCCTAAAAGCCAGACCCCTGTTACATGAACATAGCTAAGTAATGACTAAAATAACACTCTTATGAGAGGGTGTATTATTCCAGCTCATATTGACTAATAGCAGATAGTTAGGCTCCACATAAATGCAGTCAATGTTTAATTTACAGAATAACATTAGCAAACACAATCACAGAAGAACATTAATATAATACCCAGGAGCTGGCTGACATGAAGAACAATTTAGTGTCACCCTCTTTTTGGTGAATTCATGTCTCAAAATGGAAACCATACCTTTTAATTTCACATTCATAAGCAAGGCAATCTGTAGATGCAGAAGTGGTCTGATGCTACAATAAAGTACATGTCAGAGATCATAAAACCTGTACTTGCTGGAAACACAATTATGATATTTCAGGGGGTATAGGTGGTGGTATATTTTATCTCTCTGGCTATTTTCATCACAATTCACCAAAATAACATGTTTGAAAAAATCGGCAATGTGTGTATTCTCTAAATCTAACGCTAAGATTACTTACACAGCTTAGATTTCCATGCTTCTTTTAGAGCCTGACCGATATATCGGGGCGATATTTGCATTTCTGGACCATAGTGTATCGGTGGTCAATGATGACATGTGGCCGATATGAACGACCGATATAGGCTGTTTTTAATTTTTTTACACTGACACATGGGCGCTCCTAGCATTCCATCTAATGGTTCTCGCTACCCTCAACATATCATGTGACAGTCTAGCTAACGTTATCATTCATGACTTAGGCTACCGACTGAGATATAACATATATTTTTAGGACAGTGTGCATTTAGATTTACCCCAGTATTTGAACTGAGGCATTTATTTTCATATCGAATCAATTCATGGGATTAATGTGACCGACTTAAGGTGACGATGACGTTTTGAATAGCATGCTAATGATAGCTAGCTAATGACAGCTCCTGGGGCCTGTTTCACAAAAATTATGGAGTTTGCTGAATAACTGCACTGAGTAAACCCCGGAACCCTCCCAAATATGGAACATGGACTGAATAAAAAGAGCTTTTCCAGGTTTTACTCAGTGCAGGTTTTTGAACTAACTCCTTAATTCTGCTTCGCGAAACAGCCCCTGCTCAGCTAACCTTAGGGTGAGAGGAGAGGAAAAACCTTATTGGTATGGAATCTATGTTACCAGTCATCAAGCTAACGTTAGCTAATGGCCTCGTACACACTAGGGTTTTAGTTTTGAAACATTTCCGAAATGTTTTAGGTTTTCACTATTGTTACCTTGACCTGTTTATAAGGCTATACATTACTTACTCTAATGCATTCTTTTCTGTGGTTTTCAAAACCTAGAATGCGCTCATTTTATCTTCTGCATTCCTTGGTAGGCTAACTATCAACATTTAACGTTAGTTGAAAATAAAATAAAATAAACAATATGGATTATTTGCCGCTTTCCAAGTGTTTACGAAGACGCAACGCGTCTCCTCCTCCGTTAAGCCACAATCGGTAGAGATAACATTGAGACGGATGTGTGCGGGTTGGACCCGTAATGCACGACTCAGAACACTGACATGATAATAAATACCCGCAAGGGCTTTATTATGGGGAAATCCAAAATCGTAGTCACACAAGCAAAGTCCAAAAACCAATAAATCCAGCCAGACCAAAGATACAGTACCGAGGGAGAAGGCAGTCTCGAAATCGGTATCCGTGCACAAGTTCATTAACCAGAGTAGCTGTCAGCGGAGCAGAAGTACAAAACAGGGGTAAAGCAAAGTTCGTAGTCGTGGGGTGTAGCAGGAGTCAGACCGAAGTCCTATCCGCGGGGCAGAGGTACAAAACAGACAGCAGGCAAAACTCGTGGTCAAAAACAGGCAGTGGAAACAATAGGCAGGCAGTAACGATGGTCAGTAAACAGTAAATGGAACTTAAAGTAAACAGGCTAGAATGGAAAACGCTCAAAAGTGACAGTAGTGAACTAAAGGCAACAATTTCACAAGGACAGGACATGAACACTGATCTTATATGCAGGTGCAGACAGGTGCAGACATTAGCTTGAGAGCAGCAGGAAATTAACAACAGCTTGAGAAAATGAGACACGTAACGAGGCAATTAGTAAATTGTTAGTAGTTAACCTATCCTGACCTAGCGTTAGTAAATTAGTAATTTACATGCACGAGAAACGTAAGGTAAACATGAACACATGGTTAGATAGTTAGTATTACCCAATCCTGATCTAATGTTAGTATATTAGTAAATAGACACGGGAGAATGAAACAATTAGGGAAGCGTGAGTGACAGCAAGAGAAAGAAACAGCATGAACGCAAGGCTGCGGAAAAACATGGAAATGTGTATGCAAACAATGAACTGCATCGTAACATAAACAGAACACAAGCATGACATGAACAGAAAATAAACTGTGACAAACACTAAACATGAAACATGGCCTAAACATGACAGAAACGTAACAAACATGATAATAATAATAAAATAAACACAAATGTTCAACTGTCAAATTAACTGTGAAGATGTTTGAAATTCTGACAAAACTTCGGAGTATCATTTTTTATTTATGCCCCAAGTAAAATTATTCTACAGGTAGGTCATGTAAAAATTTTGTAATAAAGTTATTTGTTTAAAAAAATCAGTCTTCTGAGTATCTTTGCATAGTCATATTGGTGCTAAGTCTGCACAATCCAAGTAGAAAAGGTCTATTTTCATTCAAGTTCAAAGGTTCACTATATCGGCTGCCGTATCGGTAATCGGCGAATTTCCCCCCTCTAAAATCGGTATAGGTATTGGTCTCAAAAATCCCATATCAGTCGGGCTCTAGTTTATTTCAATGAGCTGGAAAGTTTACAGAAGAAATACAGTTTCGATATCAAGACTACAATGACAATGCTTCACACAATAACCAAATGCTAACCACTGCACCACACTGCCTACTGTATCATAATTCAAGCTCTACATTCACCTGTAAAATCAGCCAACCAGATTGATCTGGGTCATCAGTATAACAACAATTATTTTTTGCCTGACTAGTACTCATTATTATGTATTAATGTAAAGGTGATCATAATACATAATTGATCATAATATGATAACATATAAAGCCTTCATAAACAGTTGAGATAAACTTTGTAACTAATATTTTGGGGAGAGACTGACCTAATATTTTCCAATGGTCCTTGTCTAACAATGTCCTCAATTTGCACACACAGCTGTTGCAGTTTAAGGATGCTGACTTGGACTTTTATTTTTCATTCCCAAGAAGGGTTCTGTTTGAAAGATGTATACACACAATCACCAACAAAAACATAGCGTGGGTACCCTATAGAGAATCTTCCAAAAGATGGAATTAAGTTCACATATTCTCTGCAGCTGTGGAGATGAGAGAGGTCTAAGCATGTTGGAACTGCAGCTTTATCCACTCTGCTCCTCACTGCATTACACACAGAGAATTTACACATAAGGGAGATCTCAAATCTGTGTGTATGTATGTTTGGGGGGGGGGTGGTCTTTTTGAGCACCTCATCATTTCAGGGATTTCAGGGACAAAAAATAGGCTGGATTCAATCAGTAGTTCTCCTTAACACTGACTAACAAATACAAGCACAAATGACTGTTTTCTTCAGTTTGGTGAGTTCAGTAATCACTTTTAGCGTTTGTGTTTATGTGTAAGTTAAAGACAATTGATTGAATACAGGCCATAATACAGGCCACTCCAAAAAAAAAAAACAATGCTATGGCAATGCCAACCTCAGAAGAAGTAACAGAAGAAATAAAAGCAACAGATACTGGAAAACGTCGCTAAAATGGTTCCTGATACAGTATGTAGAATCAGATCAAATGTGTTTACACTGGCTTGGCGGCAAATTGGTGTGGAACATGTTGACTTCCTCTACGTGGTGCAGGAGAAATGGTGTCAAGGAAGAAAACACCAGCTGGATGCCACATTGTTCATATGTCTCCTGAGAACACTTGGATCATTCTTGGAAAGGGAACCGTCCACTTTTATAATCGCAGATCAAGCTCATCCCGGTCCTTCCAGTGCAAGGGTTGTGACAGATTGAAAAGGATGCACATTGACCAGCTGCGTCGTTGCCTCACTTTGAGCGCGTTTGAAGTAACTGAATCTCCGAAGGCCTGCCACATGCAAACAAGCAACATGTGAACGCTGGGGAAGACTGGGGGCCCACATACAAATGTGCGAGTGAGAGCAAGGCACAAGAGCTAATTCCCCACCAGAGAATTGGCGTAGGCATTAATCTTCATCCTTTGACAACCCGGAAAGGTTTTTCGAGAAGCCTTGTTTCCTTGAGCCATTATAAAGCCTCGCCTGAGCAAGGCTGTCTCCCAAAAGTTGAGGGGATCATCCCTTGGGGAAAACTCGGCCTGAATCAGCAGAGCCAAACTTCCCTGACTCGGGCGTGAGGGGAGGTGAAGCTAAGGCAATCTCACTGTGTTTCAACCTTTTGCTGTAAATTTCAGCCTGTTCCCTTGGAAATAAAGTGCATACGTGCCCGGCTATCAAAATGACTCCGCCAAGCTCTCTTTAAAGGGAAAGCAGACACTCATTTATACACATTTATAGACACTCACAAACATAACAATTACCAGTTACAAGGTGCAAGCAGAGTACACAGAAAGATGCTGTATTTTATGGCGTCGCTGTTGTCACTGTATTCTACATTAAGTTAAATTACGAATATAGTTTTGCTATGATGATATAGTAAAGGCTTTCTCTGTGATATGGTTTGCATAGACCTTTTTTTTGTTTGTTTTGGAAATTTCAGATCCCACCCATTTTTGCTTCAGTAAGACTCTCCTTGTTAAATTTGTCAAAGTAAATCAACAAACAACTAAATTTCTGGTCTGGATGGTGCTCATAGCGCAGCATCTGTGTGGGTGCTGCAACTTTCCACATCAACAGGGTGCCATTTTAAGCCCAGGTGAAAATGACCAGTAAGGCTATCTTTTTCATCTGTCAATATAAAGAATAAACTAAATGTTACTTAATTCCTAGCGCACATAAAATACTCCAAAAAAAGAGGTGAACCTAAAATCATACAAAGGTTATAATGCTTGTATTTCCCTAAAGCAAAATAATGAGTTACATACTGTACTTTGTTAAAAGCTGAGTTAATTACAAGCAAAGTAATCTTTCACTCGTAGTATGTTCATAAAGCAAGCCTGCAATTTATGAAAACATTTATTTCACACAAAATCACTCATTCCAGTAATCTGAATGCACTCCACTTCCATGAATATACCTCTTGTAAAATGTTATTACAGGGTGGTTGCACTGTAAGTCTAACCTCTCAACAGGATAAATATGCAAAATAAATAAATTCCATGCGCTCTCTCCACTTTCTCTCCTGGCAAAACTTGAAATTGTCTGATTGAAAGTATTTCACAGTCTCTGATTGTGCTACCAAGTGGCTAGCAGTCACGGTCACTTCCGATCCTTCCAAAAAAAAACCAAGGTTGGATTTTGCATTCGTCAGCAGGAATTCAAATTCAGCAGAGATCAGGGAGCAGAGTCGTGGCAGTGGCCACTCTGCTTAAAATTCCGCCAACAAACTGCATGCTCAAGCATAGCTGGTTCAAGGACGGTGATTCCCTTTGAAAAAGAAAAAAAACGCATGACCATGCAGTTCTGTACTGATGGTTATTGGCTGTCCCATACCAAGTAAGTAAATAAATAAATAACCAAGATGAAAATAAGTACTAGAAAGTATGTAAAGTTTCTCAAATTTATGAAAAATTTATTTAGAAAATAAAGGAATTTGTGGCTTACCATGAAAAAAGGTTTTTGGAAAGTCTATGGTATATAAACATCGAACAAAAAGTTCGGAAATTTGTGTTTGGTAGATTATTTCTCTGTTGTAACAATGCTTCTTGGCAATACATTTTATACCGTTGGAAAGCCTGTTTATTTCCCTTTTAAATGGTGCCCCATTTGTAAGGAACATGCATTTGTGGGATGAGCAGCACAGCTGAGTATGTGGGTTGCGCCCATGAAAAATTTGCCAAATCTTCTCTGCCAATGCCAAACAGCTTATTCTGCTGTTGCTATTGACTCTTGTTTTGAGCTTCCGGTACCCCCAGGTGCTGACAAGCCGGTGCCTGATTGGCACCTGATTGGCAGCACCTGTGAGCATGGGCCCTGCTACAGTGGTCAATTGGTGTCTGGTCCAAGAATCGGCATTCCACGTTTGTCTGATCTCGATAAGGCCCGTGCGATAGGGCAACTTCAAGCTTGTGTTCCGCAAAAGCAAGTTGCGGCATTATTTGGAGTGAGCCCTAGTACCATCTCCAAACTGAAGGCCAAGTTCCATGAAACGGGGGATGTCAGAGACAGACCGCAAAGTGGGCGTCCCAAGAAGACGACACCCCAAGAAGACCGGTTCCTCACCCTTTCAGCACTTAGGAACCGTAGGCTGTCTTCTACAGATTTGCAGTCAAGGTTTGCAGGACGATATGGCACACGGTTCTCGGCCCAGACAATCCAGAACAGACTGCACGCAGCCAATCTCTGGGCTCATAGGGCTGCCAGGAGGCCTGCCATGACTGCCCTTCACCGTCAGGCCCATTTGCGCTGGTGTCGGCAACACCTGCACTGGAACCTGAACATGTGGAGGAACGTTATGTTCAGCGATGAGTCCAGATTCTGCCTACGGAAGTTGGATCGTAGGGTCAAGGTGTGGAGAAGACGGGGAGAACGCTATGCTGATTGCTGCACCGATAGAGTAACACCTTTTGGTGGAGGCAGTGTGATGGTGTGGGGCGGCATCTCCATCACTGGAAAAACGAGGCTTGTCATCATTGGAGGCAATCTCAATGCAGAGAGATATCGAGATGAGATTCTGCAACCAGTGGCAATCCCATATCTCCACAGTCTGGGACCGAACTCCATCCTCCAAGATGACAACGCTCGCCCCCACAGAGCGGGGTTTATCAGAGACTACCTCCAGAATTTGGGAGTAGAGAGAATGGAATGGCCTGCCAACAGTCCTGACCTCAACCCAATTGAACACTTGTGGGATCAGCTTGGGCGTGCTGTTCGTGCTTGAGTGACCAACACAACCACGTTGGCTGACTTGCGACAAATCCTGGCTGAGGAGTGGAATGCCATCCCACAGCAGTGTGTGACCACGCTGGTGACCAGCATGAGGAGGAGGTGCCAGGCTGTTGTGGCTGTGTATGGTTCTTCCACACCCTACTGAGGCTCCTGACTGTTTGTTAAATTAATAAATTGTAAAATTGCCAATATGTCTTGTTTCTTCCTTGTTACTGATAGACTTCAATCATCCAATCCACCAAACAACACCAAACAAGAGTCACTAGCAACAGCAGAATAAGCTGTTTGGCATTGGCAGAGAAGATTTGGCAAATTTTACATGGGCGCAACCCACATACTCAGCTGTGCTGCTCATCCCACAAATGCATGTTCCTTACAAATGGGGCACCATTTAAAAGGGAAATAAACAGGCTTTCCAACGGTATAAAATGTATTTCCAAGAAGCATTGTTACAACAGAGAAATAATCTACCAAACACAAATTTCCGAACTTTTTGTTAGATGTTTATAATACAATATAAATGCATGCAAACTGTATGGTAATTATACGTAAGGGATAATACACAACGAGGTGGTCAGCTATCAAAAAATAATGACCGAAGCAAAATAGAGGGAGGTTGCCTCTGCAGAGGCCATTATTTTTCAATAACATTAGCTGACATTATCTGGCTAATTACCTTATGAAAAAAATCAACCAATAATTTGACACAAAATATTGATTAAAATTGATTTTATTAGTCTACAAGCCTCCGCTAAAAAAATTTATAAAAATAAATAATAATAATAGTCTATTTTGTTTAGAGCTGCTTACATAGCAACAAAGGCTAAAGGCGGGTATACACTGTGCGATATCAGCTGTCTTTTATGATTGTTGAACGTCAGACTGTGCAATGCAGCCCCGATAATAGGCTATATAGTCTTTATTGTAGTCAGACTGTGCAATAAGATCCAAAGCATTCCATAATAAAAGATTCTATCCTACGATTACAGCCTACGTCATCTGACGTCCACGCGTGGAATTTGATCAAATACGCACTTCAACAGACAACCTATTAGAGATGGGCATTCCGAGTCTTTTTGAGGGGCCGGATCTTTTGGCTCCGTTCACTGAAAAGAGACGTTCCTTTGGCTCTCATGTGGCTGTTCATTCACTTATACTTCTGGATTTTGCTGTCAGTGTTCACTTTTATCACACACGTAAGCTGGTAAGATTTTTACTCTAGCAGCAGGTAAACAACCAGGTTGCGTTATATTGTAAAAGGTAATGTGGTAAAATGTTGAAAGTGGCTGGTGATTTTTAGAATCCACAAATCACTGTGATTCACGCCAGTGGGCGAAAAAGTAAATTTGATACCCTGGATGTAGCTGTCTAGCTTTGTCAAGTTTTCTTTTTAGGTGTCACAGAATGTTTTTGCACAGGAAGGTAAAGGCTACTACAAAGCAGGATTACAGAGTTAGCTGGATAACCCTCCCAAATCTGGAACATAAGTGCTAGCCTATGGTAAAAAGAGCTAACTCCAGCTAACTCAGTAATCCTGCTTTGTAACACAGTATACCCCCCAGGTATCAAAGTTTTTGTTTTTTACAAAAAATATTAAAACTAATTTAAGAAAAATCTCCCATATTCTCCCATTTGTGTTAATATCGTAAGATATGTAGCTAACGGATCCCTGGCACCAGATGTCGCCTAGACTGACGCCCCATCCCCACCAGACGCGCAAGCGCACAGATGCTTATTGCGCGTGCAGATTTGAGCAGAACGTTCCCCACCAGACGTGCAAGAGCACAGACGCCTTTTGCTTTTTCGGAGCGCATTCCGTGAACGACAGAGACGCGATGTAACAAACAACAAACATTCCGGATTGTGGAGCTTCGCTCGCTAATAATTAAAAATTAAAAAAATAATATATTATATATATACTGCTTAAAAAAAAAAAATAGCAAATGTAAAGCTAAATGTAAAAACAAGACAATGCCTCCTTTAAAAGTTTTTTTTTTTATTTTATGGGACAGTAACAACACAATAAACATTTAATTAATTATTATAGAATAAGCTTATATAGTCTGTAGTATCCATATACAAATATCAATATCAGTAAAAAAGAATAAAAAAAAATAGAATAATAATAGAATAATCTTTTTCTTTTCTAAGAAGTAGTAATATTTAATTAAATTAATAAATAAATATATCAAATAAAAAAAAAAAAAAAAAATAAAAAAAATATAATAACGGGTATAAACTAAAATGTATGACTTCAACTTAATTTCACTTGTCCCCATCTCATTTTTTCCACCCTATTTTTTTTTATTATTATTATAAATAATATATAATAATAATTTACAAAAAATGAATAACAATAAAAAAAGTAAAAAATATTAGTAAATATGATATATATGTGCAGATATTATTATAATATATATATTATTTATGCGATTATATTTATTGAGATTGCGCATGCGAAAAAAAAAAAAAAAAAAACCGCAAAAAGCGCATCCGTCCCGCCGCCCCGTCCGCCGCGCCAACGGACGAGCAAAAGGAACGCACCGCAAAGCGCGCGTGCGCGCGCGGCGCGCGCGGGCGTGAGATATCATGAGAGAGCATTTTGACCAGATTTTCTGCCATTACCTGGATTAGAGGACAGTGGTGTTATCTTGCTCCACCTTCCCCTATCTGTACTGGATGGAGCCCAGTAGCCAGTAATGGGTACTCTCACATCTGTGCCCAGTCACAGACATTATCTCTCTAGCCTCAAGAAAATATGAAAATTATGCACTTTTTTGTCCAGAGTGATATGAAAAGCGTTCCAAGATAAACGCTCCATTACCCATAGCTATGGAAGAATTACAGTGACTTTATTAATGCAATCGCTTTAGCTACACATAATGAAATGTGATACAGATCTGCGTTTGCTTTTACATAACGCACATTTATCATGCCATAATTAAAAACAAAACGCATATTCCATTGTATTTCATTGCGTGTTCTGTAAAAACACCCTGAAAACTGAAATACAATACGGGGTGTATTGTTTTTCAATGCCAGTGCACAGTTTTCGTGCCACAATTAAATGTAAACGAGCCCATTGCATTTAGCACTGTGAGCATAGGGTGCTACACAGAACATGACATAATTCAAAGCAATCCTCATAATTGTATTTATTGGACTGCAGAGTGGCCTATCATTACTTTTCAATGCCAGTGTGCAGTTTCAAACATTCAAAAAAGCCATGTAATAAACTGTAATATTTCATATTTGATTCTCTCAGTATTTAATCTCCTACGTACAGAAGTCCTTAGAGGGCATGCAATATATATTGGTCATTTGGTTATCTTGTGATCACAAATTATCCTCTCATGATCTTGACATGATCACAACATTAATCTTGTGATCTTGACATAACAATGATAATGAAAAAACCTCTACCATCAGCCAAACGTAGCATATGCTATTCCCAGTTTGTCACACACAATCATAGCATTTTTTTCTGCTGTCCAAAAGTGAAAGTGACATTCTGACTGTGTCCAAAAAGTGCACGATATAAGTCAATAACATACATTACTGATTTGTTGAGAAATTGATATTTAATTAACTGTAGATCAGACCTGGGCCAAATATCCACTGGGATAGTTTTCAGTGCTTTCACGTTAGCTGTGCTTGACTGAGCTCATCTGGCACTGTGAAATCGGTCTGATTGCAAAAGTACAAACCCCACCCATCTGGCGCTCCAGGCAGGCTCAATGAAGCCTCAAAGTATTTGAAAAGTTTGGAATAGTATCTGAGACAGTTATGCTGTAAATGCCATACTTCATTTCATCTATAGACTCATAGAGTAATGCTGTGCTATCCCCAGTCTGTCACACACAATCACTGTGCATCCAGATGGTAGAGGTTCTTATGATTACAAGAACACAACTTTTGTTATATTGAGATCATGAGATAAATGAGATGTGATCTCGAGATAACGGGACCCGCATTGGATTCCGTACCTACTATCACTACAACTATTATCATTATTATTATTATTATTATTATAGCAGGCACACTTATCCAGACTTATGCTGCTTACATTACTGTTCACTTTGTTGTGACAAACCTTTCCAAGTTGTGTTGTGTGTTACAATGACATGCTAAATTGTTAATGTGGATTATATTACTTATAAGTGTATATTACTTGCAATAAAATATATTCAATGACCATGTAACTGTCTACAAACTGGAATTGATGGATCTCAAGGCTAAAATGGATTGCCTTCCTTAAAGAAGGCTCTAGGCCTACTTAGATTTTGTTCCTCTCTTAACAGTGACAACATTTACTTCCGTTCCATTTTACAATCATTTAGGATTAATTTAATGGGAAATTGTTAGACTGTTCATTCTACTGGCACATTTCAAACTTTTTATTTTATATGACAGTAAACTGAGATGCTGTTTATTCTATATTGTATGCCTCTTACACCAGAGAAACCTCTAAGACAGGGATACTGAAATCTGGCCCCTAGGGCTAGTAGCAGTATTACTGTTTAGGGAAAAAAACTGCCAGTGCATTAATTTACATTCTCTGACTAACAGTAACCACAAAACTCAGGGAAGATTATATGAGTTTATTTTTAGAATTTATAGTTGTATTCTTTCAGGACTGCAATGGGTACTAATTAAAAATATCACAGCAAAGTTTCCGGTGTAGATCTAACACTTCTGGTGTACATTTAACACCCTAAAGGTGCACTATATGTGTTTTAATGTGCTCATTAAAATGCTATTATCACCAGAAAGCCAGATTAGAGCCTTAACAATTGGAGATACTCCACATATGCAAAATGGCAAAAAGAAAAGTTGCCCAGGAATGAAACATATTGTGACATAATAATGTAATAAAGTTTTCAAAGCAATTAAACCTCACATTTTAGAAAGGAAAAAATTCCTTTCAAACAAACAAAAAAAAGCCCTTGTCAATGCAAAACATCAATGTCAGATTTATAATCCATAATTTTACTCCATAAATAGTCCATTGCTATTTATTAAGCTTTAGGTTGCTGGTGTATGTTGAGGAATATAACCTTTTATTATTAGGACAGTGGTGTATTTCTGTAAAATACTGTTAAAGATATGCTATTTTATGAGCTAAATGCATTGTGAATTAAAATTTTAAAGACGTGTTTTAAATGAAAATACAGTTTAGATATAAAAAGACAGACATTAATTATTGATAGATTTTAGGTGTGTAAAAATGATGAAAGACGGAGATGAAAACGGTAAACGGAAATAAATGTTTAATTGACTGTTTTGCAAGGAATCTGCATCATTTACTCCAGATTGCATAACAAGTTCCCTACTATCAGTTTTCCTCTCCTTGTAGTCTTAAATGGTCTTCTCTATCATTATTTCCTTTATTCTAAATAGCTTGTTTGCCTTCAAAAATTCACCTGCTGCAATCCAGTTCAAGATCTGTAAAGTAAACCTGAATGCCTGACTGATGTGGCACTGGTATTAATAAGGAAGAAATCTCACATTCCGGCCCTGGTGACAGGGATGAAGCAGTGAGAGCCTGTGGCCACCCTGAAACTGCCACGTTCTCTGCTTCTGCCTCCAACCTCTAAATCACATCTTCCAATAAACAGACAAAAAAGAAAATAATCCTCCCACTTCAGATTCGTATTCATTCAAAGAGTAAACATTGGCAGAACAGGAAACCTTGGCACAGATTCCGTCTCACTGTGCATACAATATTTTTTGATCTTGACATGAAGTGTAAGTGAAACCAAAAGATGGAAGTAAAACTTTCAAACTCGAAAATGAGTAGAAACTCCAGGCTACACCTCTTTCTTGAAAATTCCATTAATGAGTTCATTTTCTTTGATTTTCCTTTTAGTTTTTTCAATAAATGTAATATGTCAGAATGTTTTTCCTTTATATTTATCATACAAGTGGGAAGATTCGGACATTGCACAACACCTTAAAATAGTTTCGGTTTATTCATGAGCCCCCCTTTATCATTACAAAAATGTGAGTTCCGGACCAGTGGACACAGCAGATAGTTATCGGGTAAGAATATTCACACTACACCATAAATTAGAAACGAGGGAATGACAATGTAGTGGTTATGACAGTCTGTAATGATTAACATTAGATGAACAAAAAGAAACACATCAAAAATTGTAAGCTCAATTTATTAGAAGTAAATAGAACAAATCATTACTAAAAGCCCAATACAAAATAAATGAAATCCAATAACAATAATAAAACCAGATGGAAACCTTTGTTGGCTATAATAGCAATGTCCATACTCTAAAGAGCTAAGTTAGTGTACAATAGTGTTTGTTACAATTCTTCCCGATTTAAAAAGAACAGTCAAATAAATGCTGAGAAAAAGCACACTGAAATTGATGTAAAAAGAAAGGGCTTGATTTATCAATATGGTCGTATAGACGAGCGTATAATCGAGCGTACCAACTTGCGTATGAAAATCTCACGTATGATTCATAAAACTTGCATAAACCACTGATCTGAGCGTAAATGTGTTTGTAGGTTGATAAATCAGACTTGTTCTTATAGGGCACATCATTACGAATTACCATATACAAACGCCCAATTACTACCGTACTTGGTAAGGCCACCTCTTAAACCGCACATGCCAATGTGGTTTCCCCAGTTTTCCAAGCCATGGCAGGCACCAGAAAGCGAAGCATAATAATTTTTCTGTGAGGTTGAAACCAGGTGTACGCAGGGCCGTCTCAAGGGTGGGTGGGAGCCCAGTGCGAGTCAACCTATGTGGGGCCCAGCTGTTAACGTGATGACATCATAGCTAACCCATCATAGGCTTAAATAGTATCTATTATATAACTATGAACAAAGGATTTACAGGCTACGACGTCACACAAACCAACCATATCCAGAAATCTATCACGTTTATAACAAGCCAATAAATAAATAAAACCTAAATTAAAAATCTACGGTAATGAACGTAACACTAAACTACTAACCACAACCTCAGAGAAAAACCAAGTCAAGCAGAAAGTTATATAAAAATACAAACTGGTGTTTATTTTGACAGACATCGCTGGTATGTATCAATCATAAAGACATAGAAACCAAGCATTATATACAAGCATAGTGTAAGATCTGCCAGTTCCCTCCAGTCCACCTTCCTTTCATTTCTCCTGTTTTCCCATTCTTCTTGTTCCATGTCATATTATTCTGTTCACCCTGTCTGTCTAGTTCCTTGTTTGTGCAGGCTGGGCGTAGTTTTGTTTCTTGTTTATTGTTCCCCGTTTTGTTTCTTGTTTTCTCCTCATTATCATTCTCCCCCTCTGCTTACATTCCACACGCTCTCGTATTATTCCATCAGTACTCTCACCCTTTCATCACTCTATTTAAACTCACTGTCAGTTTGTTATTTGTCTCAGCTCCGTTCTAGACATTCCTGGGCCATTCTGTCTGCTTTGCTAAATCTACCTAACTTGTTGGTTTTTCTATCCCTCACTCCTGCCCGTCCAGCCTGCTTCTCGTCCTGTTCGCTCTTGGCCCGTCTCCTGTCCAGCCCAGTTAGTTTCGCCAACCCTGATTCCAGCCCGTCACCTAGCTTCCTCGTTCATTCTCCTTGTCTTGCTCTTTGTTTTGAATAAATATACTCCTTGCAGAGTTTTTGTCTGAGTTTGCCTCTGAGTCCTGCATTTGGGTCCATACCAGTGTTCTAAACCACAACACATGCAGGTTGTAAGGTCTCACCGGGCAGTCAGTGTACAGGTCCAGAAACCATGCCGGAGTGGAAACGGTTATCTTGTTGAATGTCCGGCTCCCAATCCCCTGCAGTTTCAAAATAGGAATTTGGGTAATCACTGACTACCCATTGCAACCTTTGCTCTATCTCCAAACTAATGCCGGTTTTACACCAGAAGTGTTTTGCCGTGTAGTGTCGCAGGTATGCGTCGCTTGTACTGAAAAAGAAAGCGTTTAAGTTCGTAAGATAGGCGTTCCATCTCGGTGTCAGTCAGGTTCGGAGGAGATTCGCTTCAGATTTAATTTGCTTTCTGAAAAAAAAACTGCTTTATTTGTTTGTTCAATCGGGTCTTTCAAAAGATGGATAACCTACACATCCAAGCTGTAGCTAATGACTTAACCTCCTGCGACCCTGTGACCTCATGCGAGGACATTACATTTTTGCTTCCCTGAGCCCCATAGGTAATTTCTCTTACGCTGCAACTGCTGTACTGAAATTAGGATGCTTGGGGCTATTGATTCTACTCGGTGGAACCACAATTCGTGGTACCGTTGGAAAACAAGATGGCGTTGATTCCCGTAAACGCGTTCTATGGGCGAAGAGCCAGCAAAAGTTCAAATGGTAAAATCCTGCATGAAGTTGAAAATGTTGAAATCTGTTTACTTACAATTATAAATATTTGTTGTTTGGTCTGGCATGCAGATTTGTCACTTTTTAGCTATAGTCACGAGCCAGCACTCCATTAAACATGCAGTACTCGTGGTAGACATTGGTAGTTAATTTCCATGCAATTCATGCATCAAGAGTGCAAAATTAAAATTTGTCTATAGTGTACATTGATTTTAGTAGTAAGTAGTAGTACGTTGAACGTAACTAGACTTGTATTTGTGACCCGCCGTAGCTAGGGAAGGCAGATGTCAGACTTTTCAGTATAGAAACACACAGAAAATAGACCTGTATATCAAAATCTGTTTAGCATAATCACAATAGGAAATATAAAAAGGTTTTAACAATGAAATAAACTGTTTGATACACACTGGTGACTTTCTTGTGTTTTTTTCAGTATAAGACAATTAAAATGATATAAATTATAATTAATATTATTTATATTATATCGTATATAAATTATATTATTTTATGTGAACATATACTCGTCCTCACATTGCTTAGTTTCCACAGTTATCAGGTGCTACTTCCTGTTTAAAGACATTGCTTAGTTTCCATAGTTATCAGGTGCTACTAGTTACAAAAAGTAAGGAGAAATAAAAAATGCATACACAAACATGGTCCGGGTCTCAGGAGGTTAATGCTGACTTTGTTAAATTTCGGCTACATCTAACAGAGGCAAGTAAATAAATACACAAGCTAGATAAAGTAAAGATGCAAAAGGAAACAAAAAAAATGTAATCGATGATGAATTGATATACATGTTTGTGAATGCGTGTGCTTGTGCTACAGAATTCTAACAAAGCAGGCTCCAATAGCAGACTAAAATCTGTGGTCTGCGAGCAGTAGTTAGCAAAGGTTACACACCACCACGATAACCCCATGTGCCACGATAAAATTGATGATGAATACTTAGAACCATAATGCGAGTGATTGATAGCATTCATGTTCAAAGTCTCCAGCAATGCAGAGCACAGGCGTCTGGCAAGAAGTGACAAGTTCAAAATACAGGCAATGATATTAATAGAGGGAACTCAGGGGAGGGACCTTCGTTTCATCTAGCCTATCACACAGCAACTTTAAGTTCACATTCCATTCAGCACTGTAAACATTCAGCTAAAATATGCAATTTGTTTCTCTGACTATGGATATTAGTGGGTAGTAGTCGGACTAATCATATCTGAAAAAAAGATCAGAATCAGATAATCTGTAAAATCTTATTACCTGGCTCACAACTAGAAGAAGCTTTATAATTTAGTCTTTTTTCAGGTCTGCTTCAAACTAGCAAAGAAAGGGAAGAAACCACAGAAAATGGTTCCTTATGTGTTATTTTTCCTTAAAAGTTCCTTATGTATTCTCCAAAGAGAATGGTGTGTAATTTTAGGTGTTTTTTTCACTTGGTTAAAAGTCCCTCATCACTCATGCTGGTGAAAATGAGTCTAGTCCTCCCTTTTGGGACATTTGTGAGAGAGTGTAGACAGCAGAAAATTAACATCCATGCATCAGCCAAAATTGCAGTTAACTGGGATGGCACAGAATCAGAATGACTCCACGATTTGCCGTTCTCTCTTAGGGAAAGCACATGGTTAATTTGTATGGCCGGCATTGGTGACATCTCAGTTTTGCAAAAAGGGGAATCATTATCTTAACACTAGAGTTACTGGTGTCAGGCTTTTGCAGGTGTCTGCCCAGCAGGTCATTGCAGATCTCCAGCTTTTACAATGCCCCCATTAAACAGCACCATTTTAATAATCAAGATTACTAAATCCAGATTAGTAATTCAGATCTCATCCTTAGTAATAGCCCACAGAGCAGCGAATGGGACAGCTACTCCATACCTCCAGTCAGTCTTCAAACCCTACATCCTGGCCACATCTCTCCATTCGCAACCCTGGGGTGACTGGCCATCCCCTCCTTATTGGTCCCTTCTTCCAGTCTCAATGCTTGTCTGTACAGGCCCCCAAGTGGTGGAATAAAGTGCTTCAGTGATCAGGATAGCAAAATCATTGGCCATCTTCTGATGCAGACTGAAAACCCACCTCAACCAGCTAATAACCCACTCTAGCAATTAATGCCATGCTGCCCTCTTCTGCCCAGCACAGAAATTCTCAATGTTGGGAAAAATATAAACGTCTTTAAGATATGAATTTTGTTTCTGGCATTCCTCACCGAAGGGCCATGATTTATAATTTTTCTTGACTACCATGATAGGTTCTGCAGCCTGAATCCCTTTGGAT
Organism: Ilyophis sp. 1 JC-2022; assembly: GCA_022702515.1. Classification (NCBI taxonomy): domain Eukaryota; kingdom Metazoa; phylum Chordata; class Actinopteri; order Anguilliformes; family Synaphobranchidae; genus Ilyophis; species Ilyophis sp. 1 JC-2022. The sequence goes on along the minus strand of CM040395.1, from coordinate 119,509,496 downwards.
TACAATAACCCAGGGGCAGCAATGGCTGCAACATACAATGTTGCCACCTAAACCAAGAAAGACTATAAAACAAAATGAGGAAATTAGACAGAAAGCAAGTAGACATACATACAATGGACACTGGACAGAAAATAAACAAAAACAAGAGGAAAAGCTTAAGCAAGGCCTACAAATGATCAAAATTAAAAATACAGTAACAAGTCAAAATCTATTTGGACAACACAAAGCCAACAACGTCTGATTATGACCAACCTAGTACAAGCAAACAAAGTCCAGCAATTAACAACAATGCAAGCCTTTAATGGAAAACCATAGGCAAAATAGCAAGCACCTAAATTGCAAGCAAACTAAGGCCAGATCCCGGACGAGCCCCCAAAAATATGTTTTGTCCCTCTGGATTACAATAACCCAGGCGCAGCAATTGCTGCAACATACAAAGATACCACCTAAACACCAAGAAACACAGACAACTGATATAAAACAAAACCAAGGAAATATATTGTCACAATGAAAGTAGAAGTAAATGATGACAAGTGTACACCGGACAAAAAAGAAAAAAACGAAAAAAAATTCTCACAACTGTATACACACAAAGGCTGCTAGGGATAGCAGCCTCAAAGAGACTGGCCATGAGAGAGAGAGAAGGGCTGGAATTTATGCTCTCCCAAATGGAACAGGTGTGAATGATTATAAATCAGACGCAGGTGAAGGCGGTTCCCAGTCAAGCAGAGAACATCAACCATGCAGTGAAAAAAACCTGGGTAACCTGTAACCTGGGTGATGCCCAGAGGCAGGTACTTTCCTTCATAATACCACTTTACAACATTCCTCTGAGGAAGTTCCACAGCTCAGGATTCAGGCTTACAGTTTGCACTGGGAGGTGCCATTCTCAGCCTGGCAGACCAATTCCTGAGGCAATCTAGTGGAGGACAACATTGGTGCAGTCAATCACCTTCATGGGTAACAAAGACATTGAAGCAGTGCTACCGCTCCTGAATAAGCCACCTCCCTGCTGCAGTGACATTGTCCCGTAATTTCCATAAATTATTGCCGTAATAACTAAATATTTTTTTTGACATATGCTATTCATCATCTTGAGGTAATCCAAATTTTACGGAAGAATCACAATTAACTTTGCAGGGGTGTATTATTAAATTCATACTTATTCAAAACATTTACATAACATGACATTGCATTACATTACTGCCATTTAGCACACAGTCGTATCCAGAGTGACTTCAGCCCTATTTGCACAGGGATAGTTTTACCCCAGGATATCCAGTAATTGTAATTACATGATTTTAATCCCATATGAATAGTCCATATCCAACAGAACGGGAGAGTAAAAAATCCAACCCAAATTACCTCCTGTTTTTCAGTCAGACCCAGAAGTCAAGTTTGTTCACTTGAATTTTGGTTCCAATTTCTCCTTATCAGGAACATAGAGGCTATTATGGAGACTCTGCTGGAGAGATTATTTATGGTCGGCCTCAGCAAACACATGTTCTCATACTCAACCAATCACATGCACACATCACTAATCGAGCGCCCCTTTTAAAAGCGAGAGTCAGATCTCTCCCATACTGCTTTTGGCTGTGCTGCTCTTGCTTTGTTGTTTCTTGTTCTAAAAAAATTGCTGCTCATCCTTCGCCACTCCACCCTCCGACGGTTGTTTGGATCTGATTCTATATACTGGGGGGGTTTGGTATATCTCCTGTTTAGTATGGGAGATGTGTCGTGCTCCCTGTTTGATAGGTAGTGCACACTGGTGCATGCACTAGATGTACGTAGAGCGGATCCATTCAGCAACAAACCAAAATAATGATATATTCATTCATATATTAAATATGGGGAGCTATCCTGACAGAAATATCACTTTGGTCAGGGTTAAATCAAGTTGGAGAGTGAGAAGCCTATACGTGGTTTTTCTGAAGAAAAGTCTCGCAATGGTGCCCCGAAAACAATGCAAAAAAAATCAACAAACTAAAATACAAAAAATCGTAGTAATTTCGACCAGTATGATCAAGCGAAGCTTCCACATTGTAGAATATCGTAGCTAGTAGTAACTCCCTCTGCTGCAGCAGCTTGCAGCTTCCCTACAGATTCAGGCTTTCCTCAGATTTTTGTAAAATGTACAGTATCTCTTTCCGTAACACACTGGGGCTGGAATGTAAGGAGAATAACAGGCTCAATTAAAGATCTTGCTGAACTGCTGTATTTAAAGCACCTTTACCCATTTCCCAGTTTTCCTGATGTTGGCACAGCATTTAAGCTCTGTGACTGTGGCTTCTGCAGAGAGATTATTTTCAAAATTTAAACTCATCAAGAACTGCCTTAAGGTGATGCAGCCTCTAGGCTACTACTAGGATTTCAGTGTACTAGTAGGCTACTTTATAGACAAGTAGCAAGACAAGGAGGACAGGACTACAAGAATCTCTCAAGTTGGAGTAAGCTGATTGAATTTGATTTAGTTTATTTACCTTGATTGTATTGCTTTGCAGCCCATTTGTGCAGGTGAATAGTCAGGCAAAACCCCGCTATCTACAATAAAGACCAAGAGTGACAAAGTGACTGAATTTATCCTATACAGCCTATTTTTTATTCACCGTTATGTGATGCAAAATTACTGTCAATGGAGGAAGGGGGTAGGGCATATGGGGGGGAACCTTGCGAGAGGGGGAGGAAGGGCAGACAAAGTGTGCTACACCACAGGGTACGATAGCACTGTCTCGCCTGGGAATTGAACCTGAAATATTTAGGTAACAAACCCAGTTTCCTAACCATTATACAATGCTGCATATGTGAAAGATATGATATTACTTCAAGGTTTGTGCGCCACAATATGGGATGGGGCAGGGGAGGGTGTGTGTGCATGAACAGCATATGGGGCAAAGATTAGTTGTAGGGGAGGGAATCCTGGTGAGGGGCACCTAGGCTATACAGTATGTCTGAACCACAAATTGTTAAATTGTATACTGTGATGCTTAATTTAGGTATCCCAAAATGGCTGATGGACTTATTTTAAAAAATAAAATGGTGAGAGGGCCCCACATGCTCCTCTTGCGCCAAATGCTGGCAGAGGATCAGGTTCCACCCCAGATGTGATCCCGGGCCACGTCTGCGCACGTTCACCAAACTCTCTAGCCCCGGTGGCCCAGCGCTCTCAGGAATGTCACACTCTCTGCCGCTTGACGCCATCGGCCTGTCAGGATGACAGATGGTCTGATCCCAATGCAGTTGTGTCCTCAGATTCGGGACCCTCCAGAAAGACCTCACTCGAATGTTATTTTTAGCTAGCAGCACACAACACAGGGCAGTTGACACATCTCATGGCATTAGGCCTTCACAACACAAATATTGTGTGCATTCACAGGACTGATCGATCAAATGGGCTGAGTGGAGTAAAGCTGCTTTAAAGTAAATGTTGAAAGTAACAGGTCTTTTTCTGTATGGCAAAGGCAGGTTCACTTTGTTGTGAAAAAAATTAATTAAGATGTTCTTACATACCACAAAAAGCCAGAAGTTCCCCTGTCACCCCATCACACCTCCCCCTAAATCCCTAAAATCTCCCCACCTCCCACCATCAAGGCAGAAGCTGGCAATCATGAAACAGGAGACCAGGACCAGCTGAAATACAACTGTGCCAGGAGGCCCAATGCAAAGGGGACCTACATTTGATAGCTGTTACTTGGGCAGCTGAGGCCCAAAGGGTGTTTTTACCCCTGACATTCAAAAAGGCTAAATACAATAAAATACAAATGTACTATATAGTCAAGCCGGAAAGTTTGCACACCCCTTTCACCTTCTCCACATTTTATTACGTTACAGACATATTCTACAATAGATTGAGTTCATTATTTGTCTCAGAATTCTACACAAAATAGCCCATAATGACAGAGTGAAAACAGGTTTTTAGACATTTGTGCTAATTTATTAAAAATCTAAATGTAAAATATCATATGTACACAAGTGTGCACACCCTTTGATATGACACCCAAAAGTGAGCTGAGGTGCATTTTGTTTGCACTGATACTGCTTGAGATGTTTTCACAACTTAATTGGAGTCCACCTGTGATAAATTCAATTGATTGGACATGATTGTGGATTGCCAACACCTGCCGATATAAGGTCCCACAGTTGACAGTGCATGTCAGAGCAAACTCCAAGCCATGGGGTCAAAGGAATTATCTGCAGACCAGACAGGATTGTGTCAAGGCATAGATCTGGAGAAGGGTACGGAAAAATATCTGCAGCTTTACAGGTCCCAAAGAGCACAGTGGCAACCATCATTCGTAAATGGAAGAAGTTTGGAACCACTAAGAATCTTCCTAGACCTGGCCACCTGACCAAACTGAGCAATCGGGGAAGACGGGCCTTAGCCAGGGAGGTGAGCAGGAACCCGAGGGTCACTCTGACAGAGCTTCAGCGTATCCTTGTGGAGATGGGAGAACCTTTCAGAAGATCAACCATCCAGGCAGCACTCCACCAATCAGGCCTTTATGGTAGAGTGGCCAGACGGAAGCCCCTCCTTAGTAAAAGGCACATCACAGCCCGCTTGGAGTTTGCCAAAAGGCACCTAGAGGACTCTCAAACCATGAGAATCAAGACTCTCTGGTCTGATGAAACCAAAATTGAACTTTTTGGGCTGAATACCAAGCGTCATGTCTGGAGGAAACCAGGCACCGCTCATCACCTAGCTAATACCATCCCAACAGTGAAGCATGGCGGTGGCAGCATCATGATGTGGGGATGTTTTTCAGCAGCGGGAACGGGGCGTCTAGTCCTGATAGAGGGAAAGATGAATGCAGCTAAGTACACCGAGATCCTGGAAGAAAGCGCTCTGGACCTCAGAATGGGGCGAAGGTTTACCTTCCAACATGACAACAACCCAAAGCACACAGCCAAGAGAACAAAGGAGTGGCTTCTGAGAATGTCTGTGCATGTCATTGAGTGGCCCAGTCAGAGCCCAGACCTGAATCCAATTGAACATCTGTGGAAAGAGTTGAAAATGGCTGTGTACCGACGCTCCCCATCCAACCTGACTTTCTCTCAAATAAAATTGCATATTTTATAAAAACCTGTTTTCACTTTGTCATTATTGGCTATTGTGTGTAGATGTTTGAGGCAAAAAATGAACTCAATCTATTGTAGTATAAGTCTGTAATGTAATAAAACGTGGAGAAGGTGAAAGGGGTGTGCAGACTTTCCGGCTTGACTGTATGTACAGGTGCAGCTCAAAAAATTTGAATATTGTGAAAAAGTTCAATATTTTTTGTCACTCATTTCAGAAAGTGAAACTCATATATTATATAGATTCATTACACATAGAGTGAAATATTTCAAGCCTTTATTTCTTGTAATTTTGATGATTATGGCTTACAGCTAATGAAAACCCAAATTCAGTGTCTCAGAAAATTAGAATATTGTGAAAAAGTTAAATATTGGAAACTCATGGTGTCACACTCTAATCAGCTAATTAACTCAAAACACCTGCAAAGGTTTCCTGAGCCTTTAAACGGTCTCTCAGTCTGGTTCAGTTGGCTACACAATTATGGGGAAGACTGCTGACTTGACAGATGTCCAGAAGACAGTCATTGACACCCTCCACAAGGAGGGCAAGCCACAAAAGGTAATTGCTAAAGAAGCTGGTTGTTCACAGAGTGCTGTATCCAAGCATATTCATAGAAAGTTGAGTGGAAGGAAAAAGTGTGGTAGGAAAAGGTGCACAAGCAACATGGATAACCGCAGCTTTGAGAGGATTGTCAAGCAAAATCCATTCAAGAATTTGAGGGAGCTTCACAAGGAGTGGACTGAGGCTGGAGTCAGTGCATCAAGAGCCACCACGCACAGACAAATCCAGGACATGGGCTACAAATGTTGCATTCCTCGTGTCAAGCCACTCCTGAACCAGAGACAACGTCAGAAGCGTCTTACCTTGGCTAAGGAGAAAAAGAACTGGACTGTTGCTCAGTGGTCCAAAGTCCTCTTTTCAGATGAAAGTACATTTTGCATTTCATTTGGAAATCAAGGTCCCAGAGTCTGGAGGAAGAGTGGAGAGGCACAGAATCCACGTTGCTTGAAGTCCAGTGTGAAGTTTCCACAGTCAGTGATGATTTGGGGTGCCATGTCATCTGCTGGTGTTGGTCCACTGTGTTTTCTGAAGTCCACAGTCAACGCAGCCATCTACCAGGAAATTTTAGAGCACTTCATGCTTCCTTCTGCTGACAAGCTTTATGGAGATGCTGATTTCATTTTCCAGCAGGACTTGGCACCTGCCCACACTGCCAAAAGTACCAAAAGCTGGTTCAATGACCATGGTATTACTGCGCTTGATTGGCCAGCAAACCCGCCTGACCTGAACCCCATAGAGAATCTATGGGGTATTGTCAAGAGGAAGATGAGACACCAGACCCAACAATGCAGACGACCTGAAGGCCGCTATCAAAGCAACCTGGGCTTCCATTACACCTCAGCAGTGCCACAGGCTGATCGCCTCCATGCCACGCCGCATTGATGCAGTAATGCATGCAAAAGGAGCCCTAACCAAGTATTGAGTGCATAGAAATGAACATACTTTTCAGAAGGCTGACATTTCTGTTTAAAATATCCTTTTTTATTGATCTTATGTAATATTCAAATTTTCTGAGACACTGAATTTGGGTTTCCATTAGCTGTAAGCCATAATCATCAAAATTACAAGAAATAAAGGCTTGAAATATTTCACGAGTGACAAAAAATATTGAACTTTTTCACGATATTCTAATTTTTTGAGCTGCACCTGTATATTTAGTCTATGGTTTAATTATTTCCGAGGAAATATAGGTCTGCTATTAGTTTTAGTTTGTAAGACGTAGGCGTGACATTACTGTTGCGTGTTCCTCCACTAATTCTGCATCATGTTATGAACGCCCGCCTCTTTCATTACCCAAAGTAGACAAGCTTGCACATTGTACAGGAACACTACCCAAAAGTCATAATATGTAGCTAGATCCTCGCATTGCATACTGCATTCCATACATCATTAAACTTGAGTTTTGAATGGTGTTTTCTATTGCTAATATTTACTTTCAGCAGTATTTTCCCCAGAGTTTCACTCATGTGCAATACCATTCATCTCTATGCTGTGAAGGACAGGGACTATTCTCTGAAGACACAATACGTTAACCACGGCCAATTGAATTGATGTATCACTCATTTCAGTACGATATTCCTCTGTTTACAGTACATTCAAAAAATTTGCTTTATCATTATAATTGATGGATATTTGACGTGAACAATGCAATGTCTGTATAATTGATGTCAATTAGTGCCATTCTGGCTTAAAAAGTTAAATTTCATATTTGGCATGAGGCTTTTATCCATATTTTTTGGAAACTGTTGGTTTTTGAACCAAAAACAATTTGGCCCACATGGCACGCTTTTGTGTGCAGTATCATTCATATGTATGCATATACTGTATATATATGTATATACAGCGCCCTCCACTATTATTGGCATGGTTGGCACCCCTGGTAAAGATGAGTAAAAAGGGTTATAAAAAATTCACCGTTTGGTGAATTAGCTTAATCTCACTGAATTTTTTTTAAAAATCCGACCTTTAATGGAAGTAAATTTATTATGAAAGAAATCCCTCACCAAGAATTCTTTTTTAACAAAACCATGTGTGCCACAGTTATTGGCACCCCTGCATTTATATATAGAATAAAGTAATTTTTAATATTTAAATTTTTTTTAATAATTTTTTTTATATTGGTCACATATCCTTTGCATGCCATGACTTCCTGATGTCTGACCCAACAACATCAAAAGACTCTTGATATCTTATTTTCTGGTACTCTTACAAGTGAGTGATGGTTTAAGGCTTGTTTGATACATCAGACCCTTGATGACTTTGAGCCATTTAGCCAACCATGTGTTCCATACTGTTCCAGTGTAATTTACAGCAAAATCTAGTCCCACCTCCCATTCCCATAGAGATCCATTCAAATGCAGAGACATTATAGTATCGCTTGTAAGAGTACCAGAAAATAAGATATCAAGAGTCTTTTGATGTTGTTGGGTCACAGACATCAGGAAGTCATGGCATGCAAAGGATATGCGACCAAATATTAAAAAGTATTACTTTATTGTATATATAAATGCAGGGGTGCCAATAATTGTGGCACACATGGTTTTGTTAAAAATAATTATTTCTTGATGAGGGATTTTATTTTATCATAATAAATTCACTTAAATTAAAGGTTGGATTTTTCTAATTTTTTCAGTGAGAGATTTTGTGAGAAACTAATTTTTTACAACCTTTTTAACTCTTTATCAGGGGTGCCAATAATAGTGGAGGGCACTATATAGTGTTTAGCAAACTCCAAGGCATGCCATAAAAAAAGCCTTTCCTGTCATTTCACCACAAATGTAATTGCCTGGAGTTTGCTAAACGCTTCTGGAACTTTGACTGGAACTGTGTTCTATGGTCAGATGAAACGAAAATTGAGCTTTTTGGCAACCAACACTCAAGGTGGGTTTGGCATAAAAAGAAGGATGGCTATAACGAAAATAACCTGATCACCACTGTTACGTATGGTGGAGGTTCCGTGATGTTGTGGGGCTGTTTTTCCTCCCTGGGAACCTTGTTAGGATACATGGCATCATGAACTCCATGAAATACCAGGACATTTTGAATCTGAATCTGGCAGCCTCTGCCAGAAAACTAAAACTGGGTCGTCGTGGATGTTCCAGCAGGACAATGATCCAAAATATACGTCCAAATCAACACAAAAATGGTTAACTGAACACAAAATCAAGCTTCTGACACGGCCATCTCAGTCCCCTGACCTAAACCCCATTAAAAACATGTGGGCTGAGCTGATGAGAAAAGTGCACAAGAGAGGACCTAAGACTCTGGATGATCTGGAGAGATTCTGTAAAGAGGAATGGTTTCAGATTCCTTTCTCTGTATTCTCCAACTTTATTAGATGCTACGGGAAAAGACTCAGTGCTGTTTTATTGGTAAAGGGAGGTTGTACAAAGTGCAGGGGTGTCAATAACTGTGGCACACATGGTTTTGTTAAAAATAAAATAAAAAATATGCACGTCACTTATTGGAGTGAGGTAAGGTGATCTATCTTTGATTTTGATTTGATTTATGATTTTATTTCGGTCATACATTGTGTAGGAACACACGTTATAATTTGTGTGAACATTTACCAACAAAAACATCAACATACCCATTTACATGCATACATTTCACACAATGAAATTCACACTAGTACCGAAAAAGGAATAGGCTGAAGCCCAAGGCTTATTTTGCCTATCCTGCACCATCCATCAGATATAACTTAGATTCTCAGGCATCCCTAGGATGTCCGCCTTACAAAATGAGAAGAAAACAAAAAAGAAAAAAAGAAAGATGATATTGTTCAATATTTATACATTGCTTTCTAATTTGATATAATTTATATATTGATTATTTCAGTTGTAATCCTTAATTATCTTGCATTTTAAGGCTTTTTTAAAACTCAACATAGATCTACACAACTTAATCTCATCACTAAGACCATTCCATAACTTAACTCCCAAAACTGAGACACATCTATATTTTACATTCGTTCTCACATTACATGATTCAAAAATACACAACCCTCTTAACTTATAATTTCCTTCTCTTAAATGAAAAAAATTTTGAATACAAAAAGGAAGGCTTTTACTCTTAGCTCGAAAAAGTATTTCCATTGTTTTTAAATACACTATGTCAACAAATTTTAAAGTACTGGATCCTATGAATAATGGATTAGAAGATTCATAATAACTAGCTTTATTTATTATCCTAATAGCTCTTTTCTGGAGTTTAATTATAGGGTCTATATTTGTTTTATATACATTTCCCCAAACCTCAACACAATATGACATATATGGCATTATAAGTGAACAGTACAATAGATACAGACATTTCTTATTCAACAAATCCCTTGTTTTGTAAAGAATACCAATAGATTTAGATATTTTCCTTTTTATGTATTCTATATGAGGTTTCCAACATAGCTTATAATCTATAATCACTCCTAAAAATTTAGTTTCATAAACTCTTTCAATTTCACTGCCATTTAGATTTAGTTTAATTTCACAATTTCCCCTGGCGCCACTGAACACCATAAATTTAGTTTTATTTTCATTTAGTGATAGCTTATTAATATCAAACCATTTTTTTAACAGTATCAATTCTCTTTCTACAGTTTTCACTAGTTCTTTTATGTCATTTCCTGAACAGAATATATTTGTGTCATCAGCAAATGTTACAATTTTGAACGTATTAGAAACTGTAAAAATATCGTTTAAATATAGTATAAATAACTTCGGACCTAAAACCGAACCTTGTGGAACACCACAGGTTACTCTTCTAAATTGTGATTCAGTATTATTAATTGATACATATTGAAACCTATTGTCTAAATAGCTTCTTAACCAGTGATGGGTGATACCTCGTATCCCATAATGTTCTAATTTCTGTAAAAGTAATGAATGATCAATTGTGTCAAATGCTTTACGTAAGTCAATAAATATACCTAAAGTATGTTGTTTCCTATCTAGTGCTGTTGCTATGTTTTCTACAAAGTCCATTACTGCTAAAGATGTCGATCGCTTGCTTCTAAACCCGTATTGATGATCACTCAATAGCTCATATTTCTCAATAAAGTCATCTAATCTGTTTACAAATAATTTTTCAAGTATTTTAGAAAATTGAGGTAGCAGAGACACAGGTCTATAATTTGATACAGTATGTTTGTCGCCATTCTTATAAATAGGAACCACCTTAGCAATTTTCATTTTATTAGGAAAAATACCTGTTTGAAAGGATTTATTACATATATATGTAAATGGCTCGATGACACAATCAATAACTTCTTTTATTAGTGCCATATCAATAATGTTTACATCAGTGGATATTTTATTCTTAAACTTTCTGACGACTTCCAGCACATCACTCTCGCAAACTCCACCAATGAACATTGACTTACTGTTGCTAAATGCACAATGAAAACTATTGTCTTCATCCGTGGGAAGATTAATTTCCTTTGCCAAATTCGGACCGACATTAACAAAAAAATCATTAAACTCATTAACAATTCCCTCAATATTTTGAATAATTGAATTGTCATTTTTTACAAAGTATGTTGGAAACTCCATATTCCTATGATTTTTAATCATATCATTAAGCACACCCCAGGTAGCCTTAATATTATGTTTATGTTCTTGCAACAGCTGATTATAATAGTCTTTTTGTTGTGATCTCATAATAAATGGCAATCTATTTTTATATTTTTTGTACTTATCCTCCTTTTCCTTTGTTGGGTGTTTGATAAATTCCCTATAGAGACTATTTTTCTTTTTACAAGCTTTTTCTAAACCCTTAGTTATCCATGGTTTTCCCCTCTTTTTGGGACTCTTTCTATACTCTTTCAATGGACAATGTCTGTCATATAGTGTCAAGAAAGTATCTAAAAATGCATTATATGACTCATTGGTATCCTCTACGTAAACCTCCAACCAATGATGATTAAAAAGTTCTTCCCTAAAAGCCATAATTGCTTCTGGTGATTTAATTCTAACCAAAGTATTAGTCTGCCTATTTGTTCTTAATTTTAACTTATTTTTCATTTCTAACACTGTAAAAACAGGCAAATGATCGCTTACATCAGTCACTAGTAATCCACTTTGCATCTTCCCATCAATTACATTTATAAAAATATTGTCTATCAATGTTGCACTATCACTTGTTATTCTGCTGGGTTTTATAATTAATGGATAGAAACTCAAACTAAACATAATATTAACAAATTCTGTGGTTTTTGTGTGATCCTTAAATTTCAACAAATCAATATTAAAGTCGCCACAAACAAAAATCAACTTATTTTCATGTTCTTCATATAATTCAAAAATCTTCTTATTAAAATGGTCAATGCATGACCCTGGTGTTCTATAGAGGCAACTAACTAATATGTTTTTAGATCTTTCAACCTTAATTTCAATAGTTACACATTCCATCAAGTTGTCAATAGCAGTTGTCATCTTACCAACAACCTTACATTTAAGAGCAGACATTACAAAGAGGGCAACGCCCCCTCCTGTTTTGTTGACCCTATTTTGCCAAAACATTTCGTATCCCTCTAATCCATCATTGAGTTCTTTATCATTACGCAGCCAAGTCTCTGATATGGCTATTACACTAAACCTCTGCTTCAACTGTTGTAGGTAATCTTTAATTTTTGAGAAGTTACTGTACATACTCCTGCTGTTAAAGTGAATCACTGAGAACCCTTCCATTTTTATGTTGGAGTTAAATTTGTCTTCCGAGTAATATTCACAGTTTGTGTCTGTGTTCTGGTAGAAGTGAATCTCTGGGTCAATGTCATTGTCAATGACATACATTTTGTGGTCTACTTTGTCAAATGTTTTAAATTTCAAATAGTCATACTTACTATATTGGCTATGCACATGATCCTCCACACACTCCTTGTCAGTGTCTACAATCTCTTCCTCATCGCAGTCACTTAACGAGAACAAATAGTCCTCCTCAAGAGCTGTCATTTTGTTGTTTAATTATTACAGCCGACAAGATTTATAATCACATCAGCTCCCTATCTATATTGATCGAGTTCTTGGAGATTTCTTACCGTGATGATCTTGGCTTCTTCGGGAGTAGAACCGTTTAGCCTTATCAACACTTTACAATTCCTGGTCCACGTTGCTTTTATCTTGTTCTGTTTTCTGAGATAGCGTGCATGTCGGGCAATATCGGCATTCTTTTTTGTTAAATGTTCATTCATGTACACCGCTGTCCCCTTCAACTTCTTTCCCTGCATCAACAGCTCCGTTTTGTGTTTACGATTCACAAATCGTACTATGATGGCAGGTTTTGCTTTGTCGTCCTTCCGAGGAAGGGTGTGGCATGCCGCGATACTGTTTCTCTCTATAGTTAAGTTTTTACTTTCAAAAAAATTTATGACTTGCCTTTCCAACGTTTGTTTTTCTTCTGTCGAGGCGTCCTCGCCGTCTTTACTACCTCCGGCAGCAGCTCTCGCATACGACCAGGGTTTTATTGCCAGACCGCTTATTATTACATCCTCCATTCTTGTATACTGCTCCAGGTCTTCGATTCTATACTCAAGGCTGTCAATTTTCTTATCTTTTTCCTTCACGAGGGCTTTCAGTTGTTTGACTTCATTCATAAGCTCCAGAAGCGCGGTTTGTTGTCTCGCTACTTTGGTCAGCTCCTCTGACATGAAGTTGAGCGATTTACGAATCTCCTCCAATTCCTCCTCAACTGGAGCAGGAATTTTCTTTGGAGGCATTTCTCTTCCTTTCCGTCCTTGTTAGGATCAATTACTTTCGTTATAAAGCTGAAACTTTCTTTTTTCTTTCCTGTTCTCTGCTAGTCTGTCAGCACTCCGCAGGGCGCCGCCATCTTCTTTCCCAGAATGCACTGGAATAATAGTGAAGGTCATCTAAGGTGGAGTATATGAGTACGCGGGTTCTATTTTTTTTTCATAAATTGTGTACACACATTTTCATGCAACAACTGTGCATAGACTCAATTTCATAGTCCTCAAGTCTTCGTGATTTTTCCTATTCAAACTGGATAAATCCTGGTGAACTGTGTACATCTGCATTTGAGCAGACGATGTACATGATGAATGCTTTGAGCATGGTCCGACATATATGGCTAATTTTGGCCATTCCCTGGCCATGGAAGGTAAGCTCAACATACATTTAGAGGGTCAGCCTAATATCAACAAACCCAAGCTTATGTATGGTGTATGCACAGTGGTGTAGTAGTGCCTGGAGAAGTGGGTGTACTCTAGAGAAGTGGGTATCCTCTAATTTAGCAAATGGATGATAACTAATTGATATGTACACTAGTGGGGATTAAGAAGTCAGTATACTCTATGCCCACTAAGAAAGAAGTGCGTATGCTGTGTATACCCTCGTATACCCTCCACTACACTACTGTGTATGCAACTTTGATAAGTATTATATGTTAATGCATATGCAGGATTAGGGAATTGAACAGACATTCTTTATGCCAAGTTTATAAATGACACCCCTGCCCCTAAAAAACTGAATTCACTTATCAGCCGGGTCACTGTCATTTCATTCTTCAGAAAGGTAATAATTTGGAATCACTAAGCAGTTTTTAGTATGGATAATATAGAAGATATACGCTATATAAATGACTGTGTAAAAGTCTCAGATGAGCTAAAACAGTATCTGAATCAAGTGGTGAAATATTAGATGTGGTTAAAATGGACTGAATCCAAGGTGGTGATCACTATAAAGCAGATGTTTTATTTTCACTTGTAGAGAGGAATACAATTTCTTGTGATAATATGAAAAAAACAAGAACTTTCAGATTTGCCAAATAACACAAGGGTGAGTCAACTGTGGTGGAAAGTGGGATTATAAAAATTGAAAGAGGAGCCACCTTCCCAGCAAGTCCTGTTCACATGAAACAGGGACAGGCCAGAATAACCAGAAGACAGCAGAGAAATATATGGGATATATTTTAAAAAAATGTCTACTGTGTTCCAAGTAAAGCTGTCATGATAACTAAAACATGTCTTAAGCGGAAGGCAAATATCCAATAACAATATGTGTATGAAAAAAATCACATTGAACAGGTTATTCACAGAAGGATTTTGTACAAAACAGCATCAGAAAAGGTGTGTTACACTGTAGTGCCATTTAATCTTTACTAAAATGAAAGCATTAAACTGGAGGTTTAACGAGAAGTTCATAGCTGTGTTCAGTAAATGCCTAATTATTGTATGTTTTGAGCCTTATCTCACAGGAATTTTGTGTAATCCTGAAAACTCAACAGGATGTATTTTTCTTGTCTGTCTCTTTTCTTACTATGCATGCAATCATTTTGTTGATTTGATAAGCAAAGTGGACAAGGAGGATTTTCTTATTTTCAGTAACATTTATTTGAATGTGTGCATTTGTCTTTGCATAAGGGTGGTGGGTGGAGTAAGTCTGAAGTTTGTTTTGGCCGAAATTATTGCACAGGCCTGTTTTCTTGCCTCCCTCCTGGGACAGGGCAATTCCCCTCGGTATTCTCTGGCTTTAGCCAAAATCAACTTCCACTGCCACTCAAATCTTTCCATGTTAAATCACAGAAGTTCCAAAGACTTAAATCATGTTCACAAAGGCAGCCTGAAAGAATGACACAGTTTTTCCACAATTAACAATATAGGACGTTCAATTACACTGCAATGTGTTTTGTGCTTTGATCAATAAGTAAATATATAAGTTTCAACAAATGATTTTTAAAAATACTTTCTTGTGTTTTGTATGGCCAGTATCGCTAAAACGTATCTCTCCCTGACCTTATTACAAGCCAAAGCTGTCAAATAGCAATAGCTATTATTATGTGTGGGGAAAACAATCATTGAGCAGATCAAATCATCATGTTGAACATATCTGTTTGTACATGCTTAGAAATTCATACATAGATGACGCCATGCCTTTCACCTGTTTTCTTGAAATGTAAGAATTTGTGGGTGATTTAAGTCTTCGCAATCAAAAGTAAAATTGCCCTCCAACAATGGCTTTGTTGCATTTTGTCTTAATAAGTTGCACATGCAGTTAACTTGAAAGATCTGTAAATCACCACTAATTAACCACAAATCTTGTGCCAAGAAATGCAGTCACTGAACACCTTATCTTACCAGAAGTAGGCTGTTCTCTTAAAGTATGAACTGGTTTCTTCTATATTTCAAGGAGTTGGTTGTACTTTCCTGGAATAGTTTTGCAATGGTTGTTTTAAGTTAAAGTAAAATCACTCTACTCTATGCAGTGGTATATTATGGCATGTCATCCATGACTGATTAATTGATTAATGAGTCTTACCAGTGTTTATTCACAGGGTCACCTCATCCAACCGGCCCTTGCATGCTTACTGGTCTTTTTAGAATGGAATATGCGTACTCTAAAGATCCATTTGTTTTTTTTATGTACAGTGCAGTCGAAAAGTATTTGGACAGTGACACATTTTTGTTGTTGTTTTGGCTCTGTACTCCAGCACATTGGATTTGAAATGGAACACTGGCTATGGTTAGTGTCGAGCTTTATTTTTAGGGTGTTTACATCCATATCGGGTGAAACGTGTAGTAATTGTAGCCTGTTTTACTTCCCTAAAATCGGTGGCGAGATGTTCAGTAATGGACTGGACCTAGACAGACCTGGAGCTCCCATTGTTTCTACTGGACAGGTAGGTCAAAGGTTTCAACACTAACTAATTTACCAGTGGACTTTCTGCTTGCTGACCAATTGTAATTAAGCTACCTATAATGAATAGTAGCTTGGTTGCTATTATACTTATTGTTACTTCATTTGGCGGAAGAAGGAATTGTTTTTTAAAGTTATCTGTCGTATAGATGTATAGTGTTAGCTAGAACTGGCTACTCGGCTATAGCCATGCATGCCAGCTGTAGCCAGATAATGCCTGGTTCAGACTAATGCAACACAAACTCAGTGTGATGCAACAACTCTGCAACAACAGAAAATATTGCATTGCTTTACCTGGACTGTATGTGACATTTGTACTGAAACATTAGCAACACCATTCTGTAATCGTATCTAGAAAACACGGATGCGTGTTCAGGACGAGGTCTGTGGAAGAAGTGGGGTTGGGGGTGTATCTTTCTCTGCGGGCCGGGCCAAGGATGTTATGACCAGGGTGGAAAATGAACTTTCTGATCTACCAGCCACCCTAAAATTTTACCAGACACCTTTTTCTTTTCTTTTTTTTTAATACATTGCACTAGAATAACGTTTCAGAATGCACTCATGTTTAGTAGCTCTAATAAAATTGTATTTATTATATCATGTATTACAGGTCAGTCAAACATTTTGTATCAATGTATTACATACATTTCATATAATCTGTGATCTAATACTAGATAAATTTGTCTGAACGAACAGATGCCAGTAGGTTTAACGTTAGAGCGAGCTGTCCGGAGATATCACTTTTACCTTAGAGCATATTGGTCAGTTTTTAGTTTTTCCGTGTGATGCTGTGCGATGCTTGTTAAAATAGCTTTCTGGTAAATTGAACGCATATCAGTTGCACTGGACTCTGCGTTGGTAAACGGACCATCAGAATTGGCGGAAGTAGAAAAAATGTATTTCACTGCTTGTTTCTTTGATAACAACTTGTAAACAATATTATTTCCCAGCAAACTAATACAATTCTGTTAACAGGCAATATTAAATAACACCCATTTTCATTATGAAAGGTTTGTTAGGCAAATAAAATTTTATTAGGCAAATAATTCACATATTTTCCGTCCAAAATTTATATTTATATCGAGGGTATGACATAATGCCGTAGCTTGAGAAGTAACCTAGGCAATATTTTTCATTTAACTTGAGAGCCAAGACTCGGAAAGTTCTGCTTCCAACGTTAGCTCTAGAAGAAACTCTGCAAGATAGTCTTCTGGGTTTACCCACTACTTCACATGAGTTGTGGACACGGCGTAAAAGGCGGGCTCGCCTCGGGATATTCTAACAAGCGCTTTTTTCAGTTTTTTTATTCCTGCTTGTAACCACTTTGCTACACGCCACTGTGGCGGGTAGGTTTGATACATTTACCAAAAAATTCTGAAATCTACCCGCATTTGGCGGGTGCTGGGTGCTAATTTCCTACCCTGGTTATGACTTTGAAAATGTTTTGACAGGAAATGCGACCGTTTTACAAAGTTGCATACTCCAGCTTTAAATATAATGACTATTTTAGTTTATGTTAATTTGTCAAATTACTTTTAGCTCAGTCAAATACCAGCTAGCTGTTTAGCTAGTTTGCTAATATAGAGAGTGGAGACAAATATGCCTTGGAATTCTAATTGGGTGCTAGCCAGCTATTATAGCTATTATTAGCTGGGATCTTGTTTGTTAGGTAACATTAGCAGTATTTTTCTGAAGATTTCTGGCTAGATAGATGGCCTTGATTTTGTCTTTGGTGTTGTGTTTAGTGTTGCATGGTGACCTGGTTCTTCGATAGTTTCAGAGCTTGCATTGGGTGTAGTGCAGGCCATAACCCAAATTCTGATATTCTTCATATAATTTTCAGGAATCCACACTAGGCACCACAAGCAGCACACAGGATGACAAGTAAGTGAGAGAATTTATTATAATTCATAATTCATAGTGCATAATCCCCACCATACTGTTCACCGCTGCCTATACCTGTTGGTGCCAGCAAATGTCTAATAATCCCTCTACTATGGAAATGTGTGTTCAGAATATTGCTCTATCTGCCTTTCCTGAATTTTGGTAAATCATTGAGGGAGAGTGAAAGAAGAACATTAATTGTTGGCAGGTTAGAACATAAAATAACAGCTCCATAATACCACAAACCCAAAATAGAACACATGACATTTCAGTCATGACGATGAATGGCAGAGCTAGCTCCCGAGTGGTGTAGTTGGTAAAGGCACTCACCACGATTGTAGGCTGGGCTCTACAGTCCAGTTGGTTCAAGCTTCACCGGTCTCACTAGCTTTTTAATTGACCTGTGTTTTTTTATTTTTTTTATTATCTTATTTACTTATTTATTTTGATGTCTTATTTTATTCATACAAATTTTACTGACACCTCTGTTTTATATGTTGCTGTTTTTATTTAAAGTTTTATTGTTTTTTTATTTTTATTTTATATTGTTTTATTATTTTAAACTGGTGTTTTATTTGATCTATTTGTTGCCTGATTATTTTATCATTTATAATTGTTTTTAATATCAAAGTTACCTCTATCAGCATGCATGGCAGGTACTTTTTTGTGCATGGTATGGAGGTAGCTCAAAAGGCACACAATTGCCAGGTCTGATATGGGGGTTGTGGGGGAAGGAGTGGGCGAACGGAGAAAATAAGTTCAGGGTAAAAGAAATGCAAGGCTGTAACATCTTTGTCCTCCAAGATAATGTGGTTCATCAAGAGACGTAACCAAGGGTTTTGGGTTTGAACCTCCTCCCCCAAAATGTTGGAGATATGCCGTAAATTGATTGTGAATAACCGTAACCCCTTCAAATACAAATGCACTCAGAAGATGATTATTGGTACAATGGAAAAATAATCAACCCCCAACCCCTCAGTCGATCATTTCCATTCCAAAGTTTATTGGTTTGGTTGAAATGGAAATTTGAACCTCCCCTCCCTGAAATTAATTCCGGGGTACACCACTGCTGTCAGTCATGGATGAACTTCCTGATCATGCACTTGGCAAAACAGATGGATTAAGGTGTGTGTGTGTGGGGGGGGGGAGGGGAGGGGAGGGGAGGGGGAGAAGAAGAAGAAGGAGACTGTGATGGAGGAATGGGGATGATGCTTGAGAGGGAAGAGTAAAAAGGTGTTGAGCGGCAGCGCTGTAAAAAAGTGAATGAACTGCATTTCGGAAGAGGTTCTGCATTTTAGACAGGCCATCTGTATAGGAGTCCCAGGATCAATATTCATGAGCCTTTTTGGGTGAGGTGGGGCGGAGGCCATTTTGTGAATGAACAGAGACTGTTCTGAAGGAACTGCAACATCCCTGTAGCCCTGGTAAATGAAGATGATGACAGTGACACACCACCGGACTACTGGAGAAGTTGAATGTGAAGCCCCTGCAACATAAAAAAAACCGCAACCATTCCAGAGCAAACATTCTTGCGTTTGTATATTTGGTTTCAGTCACAGTGTGAAGTATAGTAAAGCTAAAACTTTGTTTAGGAATAGGGTGGGCAATGAGAAATTAATGACGTTCTTGCTTAAATGTACATGATTTTACTCCAGGGGTGGGACATGATTTTACTCCATCAGCGATTGACTCCCAGCCATAACATCTCAGTCAGTGAGCTGCAGGACTCTAATAAAACCAATCCTTTAAAACCCATGTTGAAAATGGACATAATCATTTGTTGTGTGAGATAACACACTCTTAACCTCTAAATAATAATACAATAATGCTTTTTTGTTCATGGCGAGAAATGAAAGTCACACAGTGCCAGTGTTATTGCAACTTCTGACTCAAATATCTGAAGCTTTTCGTGAAATAACAAAACGAAGAGCTGCAGTGTTGGAAATAGTAAACCACACAAGAAAAACAAGAGACTGGGCAATGTTAAGTTTATAGACTGAAAAAACCCTTGCTAAAAAGTGATGAGGGCCTCGTTTCCCAAAACCAACCTAAAGTGATCGTAAAAGTCATCTTTCCAAGCATCTTTCATTTGCGTTTCAAGTGTTTCCCCAAAGGCTTCTTAACTAAAGGTGGTCTGAAAGATTATCATAGATTAACCCATTCAATGCCGCGGGCAACATAAGTCGACAAAAATACGAATGTTCTAAAGTGCCGATGGCGGCTTATGTCGACCACAGCCGTCTTTACGCTGCTATACTATAAGAATCCCGGATTTGAGCCGGAAACAATTAAACAATGACCAATTGACAAACTATGACATTCTTTAACCCAGTCCTTGCACTTTACACTGCTCAGAAGAACCTGCAGGTGATTCAATAATTATCCTAATAGCATGTATTTTCCATTGGATGGTACTTGAGTCCTGTTAACCAAACTGGAAAGCACTGAAAGTAAATTATTTATATTACCATAAATATTGTTGGAATTTCTAATAGGGTGTTTACAACTGAACCAGCAGGTGGATGTTTAAAAATAACTGCGGCTGTGGCTATAACCTATATTTCTTATCTTCTATTCCTCATTAACAAATAATTATGTTCAATATAGGTAAATGTAGAATGTTTGCAGCCATATTATCTTGACACTGCAGGTACTTGTGTTCTGGAACATTCTGGCATTGAATGAGTTAACAGGTGTATTGACCACACGTCTTGAAGGGAAACCTGTTGAATTCTAGGGTTAGGGGCCCATACAGTTTGAGATGCTAAATGCACTTTTCCAATGTTATATCTTCATCATAATTTAGTATACATTGTCAGTTGTACTTCTAGTATATAAAGCATGTGTACCAATGTTGTTTGTCAATTTCACTGCCCTAAACTATATTCACGAGTGTCAAAATATGCCTATGTTTGACATTTATTTTGAATCATGGCTAGAGGTTGAGCCTGTTATCAAAATGTAGGGATAAATGAGCCCTTTCAAATCACAATTTGTTTTCACCAACCACCTATCACACATGGTGATATGAACCTTCAAAGAATGCCAAATTATTTGCATGCGCTATCATTTCACACTTTGCGGGTAATCAACTAGAGTCATTATGTAAATTACTCCAGCCACAAACAGCCATATTTAAATGAGAGATTTTGTGTGTTTGGAATGGTTATAGTGTAAGAAAATTGTGAAAAGACTGGCAGAAATGTAGCCGTTTTTACAGTATTTTTTTAGTGTAGGGTACAGGCTACTGTTACACTGAATGAGCTGGAAATGAAATGAAATGATACTTACTAGCACAAATCCTACTCACGCCGTAAGTGTCATGTAAAATCACATTTCCATTTCATCATGGGTTTTATTTTTATAAAGTTTCGATTTTTTTGTTATTCACTGCATAGCCTTGTGGGTGTTCAGGGGCATAGGCACCCACGAGCAAATCGTACTGCAGAGTGAATCGCATTGCAGAGTGAAGCTATAGTTTGATGCAGCACACATGAATGGGGAGATAAAATGCAAAAAAAAAAAAAAAAAAAAAAAAGCACTTGTTGAGTGAGGTGCTACATACTACTTACTCTACTCTCTAGAGAGATGGATTGTAATAATGTTTATTTATTTTTTTAATGTTTTTTTAATAACCAGCTAGAATAGCCAGGCTATATCTTGGTAAAACCTGAGCTAAATTGACAAGGTTATGTCGAAAACGTGTCAAAAATATTATAACCTAGATTCTCTAGACATCTCGGGTTCATTCCAATTGCTTAATTTCACTCCTTGCATCCTTTTCTTGCTCCTTAGCTCCATCCAACAGAAGACACGAGGAAGAGATGGGGGATGAGATATGATAACAGCTGTATCACCTGTCAGTGTGCTTGTACCGGATTGTTCTGTAGGCCTACTGTATAGGCTATTGTTGTCTCAGAGCTTGTTTTTGCAAAGAAAATTGGATGGAGGCTACTATTTTATTGGACGCTTTGTCTCAGACATGAAATATGTATGATAAATGATGCGAAATAGTAATAGCCTAAATTGCTTTGGTAAAAGACATCAAATGCACAATAGATTGAAATTACGTTATTATTTCTCAGTCATAGCTTACCAGAACGAGGGGAAAAAATACTTGCGTGTTAATGTTTGAGCTGGTGCAGTTGAAAACATGTGCCGTGATTGTAGAGTCAACTATTTTTTTGTTATTTGCCAGAGGCATTGAACTATATGAACATAGGATAAAACATGACGTAATGCATGGGCTACATACGGCAAAATTAAATACTGTTTTGAAAGGACCAGGGTTAACGTTAAGCATTTAAGGTTGTGTTTCCGATGAAATAACAAACAAACGTCAGACATATTATTCTTACATGCTTAACTATAAGGTTTTTTTTAAATGTGAATTTTTTTAGGGCTCCCCCTGGTAAAAATATAAACCCGGCGCCTATTCACTGTTTGTAATAATAGACGTTGTATTGCTTGTTTGATTCAAATACTAGTTACTATTGTATTCTGTAACACGATTTGCTTCACAATTTAAAAATAATAATAATTCTTACTGTTCATGATGTAGCCTAGGTTATCCATGAATTATCTTTTTGTGTATTTTGAGTTAATTCGCCTCCATTGTTACGCAATCATTCAGAACGTTCAGTTATGGATATTCGAAACACACCCCCGTACATGTCTTGCTACAATAACAGCCGATTTCATGTCTTTTAATACCTGCTTTCCATTTGTACTAAAATGCACCCGCAAATACCTTTCAAAAACTTCCTTTCGAACTTAGTAAATCACTTTAGACGTGCTAAAGTAATCTATTTGCATGACCACCTAGCACTACTTTGGAAAATAACATAGGGACGCCCAATTTTGAGCGAATAGTCCAACAGTTTAAACACGATTGCAAGGAATTTAAGGATTTCACCATCTATAGTCCATAATATTATTAAAAGATTAATAGAATCTGGAGAAATCTCTGTGTGTGTAAAGGGCAAGGCTGAAAACCAATATTGAATGCCCATGACCTTCGATCCCTCAGACGGCACTGCATTAAAACCCGACATGCTTCTGTAATGAATATAACCACACGGGCTCGGGAATGCTTTGGAAAACCGCTGTCAGTAAACACAGTTCATCGCTGCGTCTACAAATGCAAAGCGTAAGTCATATATCAACAACATCCAGAAACGCCACCGCTCATCTGAGATGGACTGTCGCATGCTGTGGTCTGACGAGTAGACCTTTCGAATAGTTTTTGGAAATAAAGGACGTCTTGTTCTGCGGGCCAAAGAGGAAAAAAGACCATCCCGATTGTTACCAACGCAAGGTTCATAGGCCAGCATCTGTCATGGTATGGGGGTGTGTTAGTGCCCATGGCATGGGTAACTTGGCACCAGTAACGTGAAGGGTACATATGCATTTTGGAGCAAAGTATGCTGCCATCTAGACGACGTCTTTTTCAGGGCGTCGTCTAATTTAATGTGGAAAATTATGTGAAAATTTAATGTGGCTAGGACCTTTAGTTATGAAGCTATGCAGGCTCAACAATGACTGAAAATGTTTGTGAAATAGAAAGAGCCAGAATTTGAGCTACCCCTAGGTACTTCAAGGGGCCATAACTCGCAAGATATTCATAGTATCATGTTTACATTTTGTATAGCGTCGTTAAACGGATTATAGGACCCATATATTTATTTACTCAACTTTTTTTTTTATGTGTTGTATATTTATGTGTACATTTGGCACACTTCTAAAGGAGGGCACCTGCTCTCTATGTGTCTCTGAGTTTTAAATAAAGGTTGTATTATGTATGCATGTACTGTATATTCAGTGAAAAAAATGTAAATGTTAAAATGGAGAAATGTAGGTTATTGACACGTTTATTGTTTTATGTTTCCCTATCAGACATGAGCATCTGTGAAAATAAGTTATAGGGCCAGTAAGGTATGGATATGTATTGCGTAAATTTCATGGTTTAGACAGATTGAAGCAGGTAACTGGAGTGGTGAACTTTGTTGAATATGAAAACGCAAGAAAAAAAGGAAACAAAAGACTAAACGTGTGGTTGGGATGATTGATGCAGATAACTGGAGGGAAACTGAAGAAAATAAAATAAAAAACAACATTAAATAAAATAAAAGGCCCCTGAAGTGGGGTGGGAGTGGTGACTGTTTTTTTACAAATCAAAATAAATTCTCGATTACTTGTTGTTGTGCCACGAAAACAGCCATATAACGGGCCTGCCTTAACACATTCAAGCCCGCAAATTGCTCTCCTTCATCCTCCTCCCCTTCTTCCTCCTCTCTGTGCTGCAATTGTGCACTTGCACTCGTACTGTAATGTTGTGCATCATAGTGGTAAAGCCACTGAACTCTATGATGTTCTACGCTCTATGGGTAAAACTCATAGTAGTGTGTGTTTTATATCCTTTATTCCTAGGCATAATGTTTGCTAAGGCGTGACCAAGAATCATGTTTCACTTAAACTGATGACATTCTTGTTCAGAAAACAAGCCTCCGGATTATAAAATGAACACATTCACATTAAACCACATTATTGAAGGTCAATCAATGCTACACTACGTGGAAACAAGGATGATGCAACACCAATTCTTCCATTTACAAATGCTATGCACGTTTTTTTTTCTTTTAAGAAGTAAATAACACCAGTCTAACAATTCTTATATTGTGTTTTGTAAATTTTTGTTTAGTTATTGAGCTATTCTGATATTTCATGCCTCGCAAGCCGTCCAAATCAGTTATCAAATCAGCTTTTCAGCGCCTTTCAAGCAGACAGCGGTGATAAAGATACACTTAAGTATTGTGCGCACGCTCTCTGATTAAGTGTTGGTTCTGGAAATGCAAGTAAAAATGTATTAATGTCCTCAGGATCGCACTTTGAAATCAGTGTTTACCTGAAAGATTGTTCGGTACCAGGAAACTAGGCCCAGTTGTGTAGCTATTGCATTACACTGCAGCTCAAGCACAATTTGGAACATAACTGTAGGATTCCCACAGCTGTACTGTTTGATCGTAAAAATTTTGGATATGAAAACGTACAACGTACAGTGCAGAGATTTTAAAGGATGAGGCTTGACCGGGCATATATGATAAAGTATTTTGGCCAAATTTTGCCAAATTTTAAATTGTTAAAAACTTTGCAGTTTTTGTTAGTGCATGACAAGTGAACATGAAAGCAATGCCAAAAATATTTAATTTTTATTTTTTACATTGCAGCTACATTGCTGTACATGTGGTCATGGATAGGCTGTCCTTGTGCAAAGAAAACGGAGAGGAATTGACCCCAAGCGTGACTAAATATGTTTGCTTTAAGTTAATTTTGCTGTGGTTTGCACTGCGGCATGGGAATCGCCGGCAGAGGTGTGAATCGGACAGAGTGGAAGAGGCCACGTGTGTTTGTTTGCAGACATTTCTGGGACACGAGGGGGTCAAAGCCAAGACATAACTAGCGCTGTTTTGTTGGTAGCAAAATTTGTCCAGGGGAGGCAAAAAAAAATAAAAAGTGAAAGGCAAGAGAGAAAAGAGGAAAGTGGAGAAGCTCTGTCTCGGTGGCTGAAATGCCAACAGGCCTCATCATTTGACGAGCAGTGCTGTTTTGACAGGTTGTCAGGTGGTCTGCGTTACCATAGGCTATGAAACCCCGGGGACTCTGCACCACAGGCAACGGACCCAGAATGGCTGCAGTAAGGTAAAGAAAACTCCCCGCGCCCAACCCCCCAACCGCAAGACCTGAGAATGCAGGCATCTGCCTTGTGTTAGCTTCCTTTGCAGGTACCCCCGAAAGAGGGCAATAGCAAGAAAGGGAGGGGATGAAAGGCGAACGGCTCGTCTGATGGATCTGTTTTTTTCTTCTTTTACTGTGCCGCCTAGTTTTTCACAGTAGAGTGGAGTAATACAGCAGCAGATTTCTAGGAGCCAGGGCTGGTAATGATGATAGCTCGTGCACTCGCAAGTCGGTCTGTTATAGAGACAATCTTTGATCTCAGGCTTATGGAGAGCTTGCCTCTATTATTTATAGAGTTAAAAAAAAATGTACCGTACGGTTTTGGGGTAACCGAAATGACAGTTGTAATACAAGAAGTAATTATTCATGGCGGATGACGATTTTGCCAGACCAGCGTAAAATAACTATTTAAAATACTTTAGACACTGGAAAAAATAATCCTGATGATAATTTTTTTTTTTTTAAGAGACAATGTTTCTCATGTAAGTTTTCACATGTTTCTTTGAAAATTCCTTGGACTGAAAAATTCTACAGGACTGTTTTCAAATTAAACTTTTAATCGAAAAGGTTCAAGTAATTGAAATGTGTATTTGACCCAGGCCTGGTACACTCCCCTCTCAACCAGCTTGCAGAACACAGTGGAGATGCAATCTAAGGGTGAAAACTGAAATGTGATTGTTGTTCTTATATCTTTGTTGTTACAAGGATCTCACATCTAATAACCTGAATAGCGTGTAGTATCAAAATACCACAGAGGTGTAAATTGTTCAACATTTTTCTATGTTATTGTCCTCCAATGGTGTGAACAATGCTCCATCGCAATTCCCTTTCACTCTTGTCACAAGCTTCCGACATCTGCAGGCATTATTACAGGTAGTGAACAAAAAAATTGAAAAACCAATCTTCGTTCTTCCACGGGAAAGCTATGTTGCTTGAAGTGGAAAACTTGTCTATATTTCTCGATGTTAGAGTGGATTAGAGACCATCTGCAAAAACGTTGGTTGACATGGCTGATTTGATATCAACAAAAAAATGACTTCATGTTTGACAATGATTTTTACTTATGGACTAGTTACTTAGGTAACTGTTTTCTTTCTAATATCTTGCTGTATTGCTCATTCATTACATTAAATTACATTAATTTAGCAGACACTTATCAAGAGCGACTTGAAAGAAAACATAAGTGCCTCACCCATATCATGAGCCTCAGTATTATGCCTGGTTAATAACATTCCCAGACTGGCTAATGTAAGTGCAACACCAAAAAGCAATAAAGGTGAGTGAACTTATGCCGATCTAGAACCATAATGTCAGACATATTCATACTGCTAATATCCATATAGAACCATAAAACATAGTATTAGAAAATAGTGTTGAAATGACGGGTCTTCAGTTTGTGTCAGAAAATTGCCAGTGATTCTGCTGTTCTGACCTCCATGGGAAGTGTATTCCACCACTGTGGAGCCAGAACAGACATGTATCATGACTCAGAAACACAACCACATAGGCAGGGGAGAGCCAAATGCCATGAGGTTGCAGAGCCAAGAGGTGAATTTATTGTGGAGCTGTTCCATTTTCTGTCCTGTAGGCTAATTCCAAGGTTTTAAACATTTACAAAATACTCCTTAGATGGAAAGGATCATAATCCCAGCTCCAA
Organism: Ilyophis sp. 1 JC-2022; assembly: GCA_022702515.1. Lineage (NCBI taxonomy): Eukaryota > Metazoa > Chordata > Actinopteri > Anguilliformes > Synaphobranchidae > Ilyophis > Ilyophis sp. 1 JC-2022. Next base: position 119,481,943 of record CM040395.1, on the reverse strand, counting down.
GCTTTTCTGACTAACGTGAAATTTGCGCTGCGATGAAACTTTTTATTGGATTTGTGATCACTCGAAACCATTAAGTAACAAATCGTATCAAACACAATGAGGAATGAGTGCATCCAAGCAATGCCAAGAAGTGCTCCACACCATTACAGAACCACCAGAACCATGCCCTTTTGGAACAGTTGTGAATTATGATTCCATTTTTATTTGTTTATTTTTTCACTAACTTTATGTGGCTGAAGAAACATTTGCAGGTACTGTAACTGCTGTGACAATACCTGTTGCCTTCTATCAATGAACAGTAACTGTGGAACCGATTTTACGCAGATATATAGCATGTTAACTATCTTGTACAGCTCATGAAATATAAATAGAATTATATTATTTGAAATAAACATACAGTATCGATTTTGGCTACGTAAACATATAATCAACGTGAAAATGACACCGGGCTTCAAACTTTCAACTATTTTTATTATTAGTGAGTGTACAGGGTTTTTTTTATTGCTCCTGCCATTAAAGAGAGGATGTGGAAGTTTACAGACTTAAGTAAAAGGCAAACGAGAACAATGACTCAATGTGATTCATGGGTACTGAGAGACACAGTCAGGTACATTTACTGTTCAGAATTTGTAAACGAACAAGGTCTGCAGTTGATTTAATGGAGGAAGTATTTGCAGTCTTTCAGTTCATTTAAGGAAATTAAGGATATAGCTGACGCTGGATGTAATGGGCTCTGATTGGTAGTTCCTGGGTGATCAGAAAAGTACGCTTCATTTGTATTAATGGCAATCATCTTTGCAACAGATGGCACCCGTGGCGGATGTTCTGTATAAAGCAAGTGTACAAAAAATTATACTCTGTCTAATTTACATCAATTAACTGACAAGTAGTACGCTATAAGTGTATTCCTGTATTTTCTGAAAGTAAGTCACTGGATAGACATAAAAATATGAACAATCAAATGGAAATGGGTCCATATCGTCTGATGTTGGAATCAAGAGACTTCTAGTCAAAAAAAAAGGCAGCTTGAGTTTTTCAGGGGTTTCGTGATCACATAACTTGTTTTCCTACTAGAGTTACAGTGATTAATGTGATACGCTTGAAATAAGCATTTAGAGCGTGCAGGAGGCCGTTTTTGTTTTATTACACCACCAATTAAATAGAAACAGAAGTAAAATAAATGAAAGAGAGGGTCCAAAACACACTCAAGAGACCCTGTCTAAACAGGCACAAGGGTGGTGTGTAGTGTATTCTAAGAGGGCCGTCCAGCAATGTTTTTCAACACACAGTTGTAAGGCTTTCCAATTACATACACAAGGCTAGTGTTTTCTTGCCAAAAATCTGTTCGCTCTATCTAAAAAGAAATAAGAAGGCTGATAATTTATTGAGAGCGTGGAATGCCTGTTCAGCACGAGGGTATGCTTCTTCTCAGATCACAGGTTCAAATCCATCGTAGGAGGGAGTGTTGGGAAACACAGAACACGCTCTTAATAATCGCATCCATTTGCATTATCACATTCAGGAACCTCTTTGTGTGTATATGTGCATATATTGTTGGCTTTTTTTAAATAAGACATTTCAGAAACCATTTATATTAGAAGAACAGAGGACCAGCTGGAGGAATTAATTAGGTTCCCTGGTTTTCTTCCAGACCTTTATTACCGGCTCTGTTGTCATTCTCGAGGTATTTTTATGATAGTTTGGGATTTTCCTAAATTCTCATTTCCTCCCTGTGGCTAATGAGAACATGTCGGCGGGAGGCTGGGACGAAGGAGGTTATAAAACGGGTTTGTGGTCGTGTTACACATGTAGGAAAAACCTTCCTGCGGTTTACTCCAGGTGCGCCACTGTCACACACTAGAAATAGGAAAAAACAAACCAGAGCATATAATGGACTGTTGGTTTCATACAATAATAGAACATCAAATTACCATAGTAGGATTATGAAGATTGGCTTCCGTACCATTGATTACTATTGCTGCATTTGTAGTTGTTACTGTGAGTGTTACTGTTGCTGTGGTTAGTCATACTAATAGCATATGTACTCATAGTCCTAGCAATAGTAGTCACATTATTACTTTTGAGACAGATCTCCCTTCATTCTTGAGTAGAACTGTACAACAGAATATCCCAGTGTCTTCAGTGACTGTTTGTTCCCGTCATCACATGTTCTCGTGATTAACAATGACTAATCGTTACTAATGTCAATAATGACTAATTATGGCTCGCAGCTATCGTTCACTTTAATGAAAGATCATGAGAACTCTTGACCTTCCTGCCTTCCATTGTCAGTGTTGGTAGAGGACCTTCTTCTCCACCAATGTAAGTTCACGCTAACATATGTAAATCTCCCCAAGTAAGTGTCATCTTTGATAACGGTGCACGTAATTGATGGGAATTTACATCCGTAAACTCTTTCTTTTTTTCCCAAAAGGTTGCTTCAGATGAAGGTTAAAATATTATGCTTACTAGTCTTTGAAACATCTTCTGAATAACCAGACACCCATTCAGTCGATTGGCATGTGTTTTTATAATGTGATAATTAGACTATAAAAAATGGAAACTGCAAGATGCTCAAAGCCAAAAGTACATAACATTGAAAATAGATCACAGATCATGTTGGGGATTTATTATTTTATAATTTTTATTTATAAACAGGAGCAGTGAGGCAGATGAAATATTGCCATACAAGTATAAACATTAGTCATGTTCATTTGTTTCCGACTGAATCTCTCCTGAGTATATGAGAAATTCTGCAGAAGTATTCAGTATGAAACGTCCATTGTTTAGTAAAGAGTTTTTTTTAAAGAAACAGTACAGTGATCTATTAACTTACAATCTGTGAAACATATTTAATAATTACAATGTGTGCAAATTTTTATCCCTTTCAGTCAAGCTCATTCTCAAGAACAAATTATGAACTTCACTGCATGAAAAGCTGGTTATAATAATCTCCCAGCATATTTGTGGTGTTATTTTACCTTTTGTGAATTCCTTTAAATGATCTGGCTCACACTCCCTTTCACATTTCCCCTTTCTGTTGTTGTGTTAAATGCATTCATCCATGTGCTTGAAGTGTGTGCGTGTGCGTGTGCATGTGCGTGTGTTCATGTGCGTGCATGTTTATATCATCTGAAATCTCTTTTGTGGTTGGATCCTTATCAAAAGAGACATTTTTCAAACAAACCATGAAATCTCCACCATCTGCATCTTCTTACTCATTCACCATGGCCCTTTTGTTTTCCTTTAAAGGAAAAAAGATCCTTTATATCACAATACAGACAAATTGGTGGTGGTGGGCGGGGTGGGGGGGGGGGGGAGTGACTTAAGTCCTTTTTTATAAAGAGAGCAGGACAGCCAGCCCTCATTTTATATTTGTTTTAGGACGAAAGCAGGGGAAAGAGGGAATTGCATATGGCTTGAGAGTCGACCACTCTACAGACTGCACGTCTTGCTAAAGAGGAGATATGCACCCTTTATCACTTTCCTTTTTTTTTTTACTTTTGGTGCTAAGGCACAAAAAACTATATATATAGAATATAAAGGTAACATACAAAACATTTTTTACTTACAAGAAAATAGATGTTTCATGTGCTTATCTTTCATTGCAGCAGCACAATGGATAAACTGAAAATATATTGAAATAAAATATAATATTAAGATATTGTGCTTGAACATATATATTTGTCTTTATGAAATTTTCCATTATTACAATAAAAAAAACCCCGCTGTGAAAAATATTCAACATTATATTATTTTTTTATTTCCATTATTTAAAATATATTGCATTATATTTAGCATTTGTCTTTTGCTTCAAGGTGTCACTAGCACACTTCAGTTATAAACAATGTAGCTAACTTGCAAATTGCTGCATTGTTAAAATTGGAAGACATTGCTGCAGATAAATTAATAGTTGCAGAAGTCTTTTATTAGTCGTATTCTAATCCTTATATATAGGATATTGCTGCTTGAAGAAACTATATCCCTCAAAGTGATCTGACGGATTCCTCAGTTCCAATCCACAATTTTTGAAAAATCTAAAAGTTTGTGTGCCACAGGATAGACCGTATATTTTTTGAAGCTACCATTAAAAATGTTTTCTTTCATTTGATTTAAAGATATTACAGTATTAATTTGTATCTAAAAAATAATCAAAGGAATGATAACTGCAATTTTTTAAAAAGGCGATTGACCTGCCTTCTGTGTATATGTGCGCGTGCACATCTGTGTATGTGTCATGGATCATGCCTTCCTTTCCTTATCTCCGCATTTTTTATTCCTTTTGTCTTTTTGTAATCTATCGGATTTTTCTGTGTTCCGCGACGGGTTTTGCTTTCGCCTCTGTGATTAGTGAGTTCACCTGTCATGCATTTCCGCTTACTACTTATACCCCGCTTCCTCGTTGCTTCCATGTTATTTCACGTACCATTCGAGCCGGTAAAAGATATAGGAAGTTGTGCTGCTATCGACCACTTTGCTTCTCAACGCGGGACTTGTTAGCAGTACAATTTTTTCACTCTTATTTCAGAGCAGAGGTTTTTGTTTCTTTGTTTTCCACTCATACCTACGAGTGCTCTCACCCTAAGTTTTAGGGGTCTTTTGAGTTTTCTCCTTCCTTTCTTTTTGTTTGCTCCACAAACGGGAGTTAGATAAGCGTGACTGCTTATTTCTTTTGTTTTTCTCGGATATCGAGTCCCTCCTTTTTATCGCGAGGTTATTTGTGTTCTTCTTATTTTCCCCCGTCCACTACGGATTATTGTCCGTTTCAGTGGTGTTCATTTGAACACTTTAAGATTCCGCATCTATCGCATCTGGACCTCCAATATTTCCTCTGTGTCTCTGGCATAGAGATCCCCAACAGTATGTGGGTTTTATTTTGAAAGTACGATAACGGATGTATTAAAAACACTGTCACAGAATTGAAAGAAAATATCAGCCAGCATTTAAATATTACAGCCACCAGTTAATTATTGCTGTCCAGCAGCTGTACCGTAATTGAAGAACAAACACCGGTTAACACAATACGAACTGTTACCAAACACTGAATCAGTACTCCATGTTAAACTTTCTCAGGTATTCGGAGTGTGTGCATAGAGAGAGCAAATTTATATTATCCAGTGTACACAGCCTCTCGTTTAACCAGTTACACAGATGGATATCTTGGGTCAGAAATCGAGTATCTCAAAAGATTTGTATGTCTTTATTATTCTGACAGTTAACCCCAACTGTATTCCTGTGCAGTCAATCTGTGTGTAATGAAATAAATTTATTAAGAGAAGCAGTTTCAAGAAGCAATTTGCCAAATGAAGTCTGATGTAGCCTCCTGATGCAGCTCTCAAAGGATCTGATTAGATATTTCAGTCAAACTAAATGAGATGATTAAACGGGCTATCTGCTTATCCCCATAGGGAACACAAAACAGTGGCAGAAGCCATGTTTTTTTTACCTGCGTTATCGCTTCTGGCTTTAATGATGTAAATACCTTTCCAACCTCTCTTCAAAACAGAGCCACGATGCTCAGGCTACTGTGGAGAACCTGAGACAAACGCATGATGGTCAAATTTGAGGAACTGATTCAAGTTCACCATATGTCCAGTATATGTCACTTATTAACCGACTGGCTACCACTTGACAATCAGTGCTTAATTAATAACCCTATCCCTAAGACAGCTTTCTTGAATTCGTTTTCAATAATTATAATAATAATAATAATAATAATAATAAATTGCTCAGCTTTTTGCATCATAGCCTCACTTTATGCAATATCATATGCCTCCTACAAATCATTAATGGCGTTTTTAAAAACACACCTAATCTCATACCCCATATATGGTTATGTCTACGAGAGGAAGAGCCTGCTTACATTTTGTGGACCAGGAGCTTCTTTTTTTATCAAATTCTGTGATAGCTGATAAAAGCATGTTCCTGTCTAGTTTATTCCTGCTTTTGCTCTTAACTAGGCTATAGCAGAGATTCCAAACTCACATAGATGTCATACTGGAAAGCATTTTGATTGAGTGGTTCGCAAGAGCAGGATGCTTGCCTGTAGTACTGCATAAGAAGTGAAGATAAACTCAGTTTAGTAAAATTGTAGTAAAGACCACACAACCAGTTTTCGCCATCAAATAGCAACGCCATACTTTATACATTGACTCGAATGGACCGCTTATCAACTCATGGGCCTGTATATTCTTCTGGGAAGTAATGGGGTAATGTTTGATGTGTTTCGTAACTTTAGCTGCAAGCGATTCCCAATGTAAAAAAATAAATAAAAAGTGGTTCCATGTTGCATTCAGGGCCATTCCCATTATACTTTTCACAATTCCTGAATGTTTACCTGTCATTGAGGCTGCACCCTGTTGTCACACAAACAAACATGAAGTACAAGTACATGTCTCAAGCAAGAAAACTGTTTGGAGCTTTGCGGATGCAAGTATTAGGATGTAGTAGGATGAGAAAACAGTATTAATCAAATACTGTCCCTAAAAGTAGCAAACCCGCATATGTCTCACACAAACTAGCAGTTTACATGGTTAGTTTACAAAGTTGTAAAGTTAAACAGTCACAACCAGAGTGGTGCTCTGTCATCTTAATAACTTCGAACATATGGCATCATCTGACAGTATGATTGTCCCATTTTTTTGCAACTGACTCACCAAGCAGTACACAGCATATATGATGGAAGATAAAATAAACTCATGTGTGTAGTGTGGGTATCTGGTTTGAAATTTCCCAAAATTATTTATATGCGCTTTTGACCCTTTACAGCAATTCCAAGCGCTGAGAAACAGGCTGCTAAAATGAGAAATGACTTGGCATATACCCTCCAGAGAAGCCTACGTAGAAGCAGCTCACACGCTATTAGTAATTCATGTAGTTGGACTTGGATACATAGTTTCTCCACAATCTCTACTCCCCATTGGTCCTTCCTGACCGCTACTCCTCATTCCTCCAACGAAACCACTACTCCCCACATCTTCAGCTTCACACTGCTGCTCAAATTTACAGAAGCCATCTCTCTCAGGCATTTAGTGAGGTTTAGATTTTTTATGTAAAACTGAGCACAGCTGCGTACCACAATTTTCATCTATATGATGAGGATGTTCAGATTTTTAAGCAAAGTTTTACTCAAGCGCTAATTGCAAGCTTCAAAAATCTAAGTATGTATGAATATATTTACGTATGAACCCCAGCTGGAAGAACCACTGAGCTATTACCACAAGGAAGAGAAATTCAGTTTTACTGAAGCTTGACCTAAAAAGCTCCTCTTGGTTCAGTGGATCATTGAGGCAAGAGAGAGATTTTAGCTTTATGAATAGCTGCCATGCAATTTCCATGACTTCACATGTCTTTTTATTTCCCAGCCAGCCGTTAATAGCACCTCGTTATAATGGTGGCAAAATATATATCTCCAAACCCAGAATATAGGAAAAGAAGAAGCAAGAATAAACTAAATTATGCCTCCTTGTCTGATATTCCTGTCCTTGTGGGACAGAGGGGGATACACCTGGAATTTCTTTCTGGAATGGACTTTGTTTTTTTCCAGTAGTAGGTGATAAATCAAACATTGTGATAACAACCCTCTGTCCCCAAGGGCCTTTTTAAAAACCTTTTTTTTTTTTTTAAACATTTTTAGTTCTTTAAGTTTTGCTTTTTCTGAAACCTGATGAAATCTGGAAGTTCAGGTCCTCCAGACACTGATCCTGGTGCATTCTAAGCAAATATTTTCTGTTTCTGTTTGACATTTCACCCCTACAGTTACCTCTCAACCAATCCTCTTGAGACCCGGCAGAGAAAAAGTATGACATTTTTTAAAAATAGTTTTCTTCGACAATAGAAGTCCAAAAACATGTTGGAGTGAAACTATTTTTAAACCATTATTTTATTTTTATTGATAGTCCCTTAGTAGTATAGGTTTCAGCATCATAGAATATATGGTTCTTGATATTAAGACTAATGTTCCCTGCAGGGGACAACAATTTATTACCAGGTCATAGGAGGATATGCAAAACCATTACACATACAGACACACAAACACAGTGTGCTATATGAGATGTTGTGCACTGGACCATATGGTTCAGATAACCAATTGAATTCACTGTTGCATGGAGGTATGGAACTAAGCTAGCGTTATCCTCGGTGGCCTGTTATGTAAATGGTACGCTTTTTCACAGGGCTAACAAGCTGAAAATTTGTTCTCCTTTGACTTAAATCGGGGAACCTCTGTACATTCACAACTGCGGGTATAAGGATTCTCTCTCAAAAGCAGAGTCTCTCGCTATGTGCATGCCAGCGCATTTTGTCTCAAAACGACTCCACAGGGATGGCTTGGATTTAGTAGCATTATTAACGATCTGTGGCCTTTAAAGCCTTGGAATTCTCTGTGCTATTAATCTTCATCTCAACATTGGTGCTTTCAAACCACTGGCATCACTCAGGGCCCCATTAGCTCCTCACAATCACAGACTAAGCTACCAGCAACCCACCCACACAGACAACAGACAAACACACACCACGTTCACTCATGCATACACATTAACCTTAGAGCACTACTCAGAAATGTCAACTAAACCCAAACTTCTCATGTCACGCGCTTGCCACCAGTAATAAACATGCATACTTGAGCTATGAAACTATTAGGCTCATCCTCGCCGCTTTCAAAATCATATGTTATTCTCTCTAAGCTGATGAGTTTGTTATCCCCTGGCCTCGTTTTGGGGGATGGCAGAAACCTATTAAAGGAGGATGGGAAGCCAGGGGCAGGCTGGGTTTGGCAGATCAACTAAGCATTTCAGCATGGCCTGGGAAAACAGAACAGGAAGGGAAGATTCTGTGCTTTTGGTTAATTCATTGGCTAGATTCATTTTGTGGTTCACAAACTAGCTGGGGGTAATTAATCCTGCTTTTTTTTCTGCTCTGGATTCATTTTCAGTGTTTTTCAAAACTGGTGCCGTCCCCTCTCTCCCTTCCTTTTATTTGCTGCATTGTTGATGTTAAAAATGTGCCGTCCATATGTTCGCCAAAGTGGAGCGTGCTTTAATTGCACTGGGTGCAGCCAGAAAACATTAGATGGAGGTCGTCTTGGTCACGTTTGTATCAAAAGCAATCCAAACAGGGAGAGTGATGAAGATTAAAAAGGGGGTGATTCTGAATTCCCCTTTGTGCCCTCTCTCTCTTTTTCTCTTTTGCAATTTGGAGTAATTACATGACACAAAACACTGACCTGAAAAAATGTGCTTGTTTTTCTCCACCCTTTCCAACTTCATTCATTTTCATTTAACAAAACAATTAATTTCAGGTTTTGCATGGATGCATTGCTTTAAAGATTCGTTATTCCTGGACCTGTAATAGAATGCTATAATTGTATTATCGAATTCTTTGGAAATCAGGAACTCTGTTAGGGCGATTATGGCAATAAGGGAATTGTACAGTGTCTAGGATCGAGAGCTGTCGCAGCTAAATGCATGGCAAGAAGCAGCAGTCCTCTTGTCTCCAGAGCTTTCTTCCCTGCGTCAGACACGGTTGTTTGGGGCAAAGTATGGACCTTTACCAAGTCACTACAGAGATTTTTGGAAACGGCAGAAAGCAATGGCTTAAAAATCTTTCCTGAGACAACCTCACTTTTCACTGCTCATGCCTTATGATTGCACTCTTCGAATGGTAGAAAGTGTACAAAAAACATATTTTGGATGTTTAAGATACTTAAGTACACTACTTGCATTATTGGTGTTTTCCTGTGTTTCAATTTAAAGATACATTGGATCGAAATAATGACATCATAAAGTGCAAAGACAATAGAAGCATTTAGAATTTTTTTTAAAAATTGGCTTCATTCACAATCTGTTCTAAATACCTCAATTTTTTTTGCAGCAATGCTCCATTCCATATCTGCATTAATATGCATCCAAGAGCACGCTTATTGAGATATCATTAATTTAGAAACACTATAAATGGGTCTTATCCATTTGGCTTTCATAATATTCAGCTTTTACATGGGGATTATAGTCTTCATATCTCGCAATAACTGTACTAGACGTGTGCAGTATGTAATTTTATATTACACATAGTCAACTCAAGAAATAGCGATGTGATTGTATAAAATAATCAAACAATACACATAATAATTTGGATTTTCTGCTCAATCATTTGGAGAATGATGAAAACAAAATTCTTATAAAACATTAGTTTTTAAATTGATCTCAGTCTCCAGAAACTATTGCTGCCTTTCACCATTTCTTGTTTCACTGGGGTATAAATATGAGGTCGCATACATGTAAAATCCCCTTGGGGAAAGCCAAAGAGCTTTCAACTCAGAAGAGACAGATGGATGTTGACCTACACAAATCAGCTAACGGATATAAGAAAAGTACATAAACAGTGAAAATACCACGAAGCACAGGCAATAATCAAAAAGTTCCAGGAGTCTGGAACAGTTGCAAATTTGCCAGGAAGAGGACACATCTGCATATTGCTCCCACGGAACGGAAAATGGTGAAAATGTTGAGGGAGACAAAGAAGAACCCAAGGATCACAGTTTCAGAACTGCGCAGCATGCTGTAATCTTGGGGTCAGTTGAATTTTCAAAATCAACTGTTAGACACCACCTCCATGTCAACAAGCTCTTTGGAAGGGTTGCACAAAAATAAGCCCTTGCTGAGCGCAACCCACAAATTGAAGCGCCTGAACTTTACCAAGGATCATAGGAACTATAATTGGAATCGTGTGTTGTGGTCAGATGAACCCAAAATTGAACTTTTTGGTCATGCACACCGTTTGGCGACTGAAGACGAAGACGATTGCTTACAAGGAAAAGCACCTGATACCCACAGTAAAACATGCCAGTGGATCATATTTTTGCAGAAAGAATTGTACTACTCAATAAATCTTTTTGTTTTTGAAAAATTATTATATTAAAATAAAAGTATATGGCTCCCCCATATGTTCGAGCCCAAAATATGACTCATTGTATGTGTTGTTAATATTTTATGGCTATTTTTTTATAATTTTCACAAAGGTTGCTAATAATTGAATGTATATCAATGGAGCCCTGAGATGTTTATAAGTAATATATTTTGAATAAAATCTTGATTGAAAAACATCTGATATTTTATGCAAAGCAACCAAGATGTTTAGTTATTTGTGGACTTAAAACTACTAATATAATGTACAAAATTAAACATCAGAATTCCTAATCAGTTTTTTATTGCAAAAGGAATTTTCCTAGAAGGTAGAGTAATCGAAAGAGAATGGACAATATATACGCTGCTCAAAAAAAATTAAGGGAACACTTAATCATCACAGTATAACACTAAGTCAATTAAACCAAACCGGTCATGCTGGATGATGTTGCAGGCAGCATAACATTCGCCACGGCGTCTCCAAACTCTTTCATGTCTGTCACATGTGCTCAGTGTGAACCTGCTCTCATCTGTGAAGAGAACGTGGTGCCAATGGCGAACCTGCCAATTCTGGTGTTCGCTGGTAAATGCCAATCGAGCTGCACGGTGCTGGGCTGTGAGCACAGGTCCCACTACAGGATGTCGGGCCCTCATGCTACCCTCATGGAGTCTGTTTCTGACAGTTTGGTCAGAAACATGCACACGAGTAGCCCGCTGGAGGTCATTTTGCAGGGCTCTGGCAGTGCTCCTCCTGTTCCTCCTCGCACAAAGGAGCAGATACCGGTCCTGCCGCTGGGTTGTTACGGCCCTGTCCAGCTCTTCTCGTGTAATGGCCCGTCTCCTCCATGCTCTTGAGACTGTGCTGGGAGACACAGCAAACCTTCTTGCGACGGCACGTATGGATGTGCCATCCTGGAGGAGCTGGACTACCTGTGCAACCTGAATGAGGTTGCAGGTACCGCCTCATGCTACCAGTAGTGACAAGGGCACTAGCAAAATGCAAAACTAGAGAAAAATCAGTCAGGAAGGATAAGGAGAGAGAAATGGTCTGTGGCCACCACCTGCAAAACCATTTGTGGGTTGTCTTGCTGTTGCCTCTCCTGTCCATCTGTTGTCACTTTAATTTGCACCAAAGCAGGTGAAATTGATTCACAATTGTTTACGCCTAACTGGACAGATCGATATCCCAGAACTGTAATTGACTTGGTGTTATACTGTGTTGATTAAGTGTTTCCTTAATTTCTTTGAGCCGTGTATACGTATGTATATATATATATATACAGTATCCATGGAATACATTCCATATGTATTGTTAAATTTCCTGAAGAATTAGGAAATACAGGAAAAATATCCTGAAATCAAATGACTATGTGTTAATAAACTTGTGTGTATCTAATAACAAAGCATTATTATCTTATTCTCAAATCATCCAGATTTTAGGTGTTTTAATTCACTGACAATCACTAGATTATATCTTCACTTTCTTTGAACCTTTTGATTAAATAAAAAATGTCATCTCTGAATCTCCCACAGTTTTACAAAGATGTAACATTTTCCAGACACTAGCATTAATGGGATCCCACAAGTATATCTAACATTGGATACATCCAAGCAACACTTCCCAGACATAATAACTGTCACAACTATGATTTCTGTCTCCTCTGCTTGAATAAAACATTTTTTTGAGGTAAATGCTGTAAATTGGTAGGCTGGACTGAATAGAGTTCGACTTTCCAAAGGCAAAAAAAATTGAAGATTCCTTCTGAGGCATATAATCTGTCATTAGTGATCGCTAACAGACCTACCTTGAAAAGCAACTTCAGTGGAACTCTGGATAATTCATTTTGTGTCTGAACCAGTCTTCTATTGTTCTTCTGAGTTTTTGGCTAAGGGAGTATGCCTGTATGTCAAAATATATGGTTAGCATTTGGCAGACCAGACTGGCCGAATTCAAATGGCTTCATTTTTCTCTTCAAAACTGTGATCCTTCATGATGAACTGGATTTGAAACTCAGCTGTGAAGAACATTCTAGGGCTAATTACAGAAACACATTCAAGCAGTCAAGATCACGTAAAGTCAATATGATTAAAGAGCATGTCAAATTTTGCCTTATTTATTTTTGGAGCTATGCGAGACAGTTTTCACGTGTTCTGCGGTTTGCGTGCACTTCTCACAAATTATTTGATTCGTATGACCTGTAATGTTAACTTTCCTCTATAAACTCAAAATGACCTTACTGAAAGAAAGACCATCCACGATCTCTTCAAAAACAGACTCAATGAAACACCATTGCAGTGTGAAGGGGGAATGCCCATGTAACAATAAGATGATAAACTGACCCATACAAAATGATAGTTTTTACATAAAACGAATTCTACAGTATGTGAATATCCGAACCTTTGCTGAGAGAAAGAATCGCAAACTGCATCGAAGAATATGAACTGAAATGAAAATGTAAATACATTCCAGACTGAACCCAGAAGGTACTACTGTGACACAGTGCAGTGCCCTGCAATATAGCGAAACCTTTAGCGCAGATCCTGTACACAAAATCAACACTTAGCTCCTGTGTTTCATCCATCCTCTCTGCTTCTCAAAGTGATCGTTCATTTATTATTTCAGCTCTAGTGTATGTTTCTGACTGGTGCAGAAGTTTTTTTTTTTTGTGCAGTGAAGGATATTTTACATATTCACAGAAATTCATATGACCAACAGGTTTTGCTATGGCTAGTATAGGGGCATTCAGAGTTCAAGGTCTAAAGAAAGAAAAACACTAAGTAACTCCAAAGCAGCTTGCACTGGGATGTTGTGCCTCCAGAGGTTGTACGTGTAAAACACCTCACAATTCTTACACCTCATTCCCTGATAAATAACATTAATTACTTTAATTTTGTAATAGATCCAACCCAAAATAAACGTAGTTGAAATATGGTTGGAACCGTTTCCTTTGGCGCATGCAACCTGAGATTACTACGTTCAAGGAAAATGTTACGCAGCTTCCTATATCAACATTACTCCATGGGTCCTTGGGAGTAAAGACCTTGCACTGGCTGGAGAAGGAAAGTAAGAAAAGAGAAGGAAAGAAGTACCAACAAAATATAAAAACTGATACTTAAGTTTATACTTGCAAATAAATTCTAGGAAAATGATATGTTCATTTGTATAACCTTTGGAAACATAACACCACTGTACAAGATGCTTTTTTGCAGTTACCTGAAATGTACTTTCTTGCTTTAAACCGTGAAGGCAAAATGCCCCCATACCTCTTATTTTAAAGCCAGAGAGAATTTATCAAAAATATACTTTATTGCAGAAACTATGGGCAAATCAAAACCATACATTAAAACTGATATATATATATATATATATATATATATATAATGAATAATAAAGGGAACTCTCACTTTTCTGGTGCTATATAACAGTAGAAAATATCCATTGCCGCAGTATTGTCCTTGGCATGCAAATATTGTGCTAATATTTATTTTTGTCAATTTGTCAAAGTTTCGTATTTGCTTTCTTAGTACTATGCTGCCACAAAGTAAATGTTACTTGGGTAATTTAAATTATGGTGATGTCAGTGACTTAATTTTCTCTGCAGTGTCACTCCAAACTTTAGCAATGTTCATAGTAATCAGAAGGCAAAGAAAAAGCATTATGAATCTAATTTCAATACTGGTACAACTGTGTGCTTACAGCAAGGACATTGAATTTGTGTAGCGAATTAACATAATATTTTTCCTTTTCAGTAGAGTTATACTAAGACACCAAAGGGGAAAATATGTCAAATTAATTATTGAATTTTAATGACATTTGTCACACATCATGCATATTCAGTGAATTAAAAATGCAAACTGGATGAGCGCATTATCGATTTCACTTTGGCACAAGATACGCAATGAGGACGTGCAACAAGAACTTTATTTTCATTCATTGGCAAATTTTTGCATCCTTAGCCGAGTATTTGGCGAGTCTAAATAATCTTTGCTTTTAACGCACGAAGATTTAGTGCCCTTCTGAGAATGCTGGCCCCCAGTGACAAACAGCCAATGCTTTTTTATTACCTTTCACTGCATATGTGTTCCTCAGGGTTAATGACCCCATAGCTCAGAGCTACCTTCCATATGAGTCTTGCTGAAATAATATTTCAAACAGTCCTGTCGCCTTACTGACAAAATGCTTCCCGCGGAGACCTCGTTTCACCCTGCTCATTCTCCATAACCTCCTTCCATTAGTATGGCTCCGCACTAACCATAAACTGCGCCCCATCTCAACAGCAAAAAGTATTGAGCTGGCCCCTTAGATGCGTTTGTAAACATGTTTAAATGTTCTGTGCGCATGTTCTGATGTTGTACAGTTGTTTATTCGCTCTGCCATGCTCATAGCTCAAAGCCCCCTTTTTTCTTGTTTTAAGAGTATAAATAACAAACCTCCATATTAAGTATGTATTTATCAAAGATATAGCTTGGAACAGCTGAGGGAATATATATATATATATATCACTGGTTCTTTGGACTTAAATGGTTTGTTCACCTTCAAGTCTACTGAATTGACCTCCCGCTATGGAGTTGAATCCCAATTTATGATGTGAACCTTTGCGAAGCTAATTCGGGCAGATAATTCGAGAAAATCGTGTCAGCTCACATTACGTCTTAAATGGGAGCGTCATTTAAATCGCCAACCTTCCCTGTTCATGCATTTGCTTACCTTGCTGTTGGTGCCCTGCTATACCATTGCATTTCATCACATCATCTCTTAAATCGAGTGGGATATCGGCCCAGTTGTATAGTGAGTGCTCCACTAGTCACATAGCATAGCTGTGTAAGACTATACTGTCTCAAGCGGTTCCACTGCCTACCTCCGATTAGTTTTAACGAAACGAGGTCCTGCTTGCTCAAGGCTCACAGCTCTCATGTAAAGCTTTTCTTCTAATAAATACCACTTTTCTGCTTCATATTGCACATCTTGTGGATTGCTGAGGTAATTTCTATAGTGAAACTGATGCTGCTTTATAGACTGCATATCTGGTGCAATGTTGGGTTAATGCTTTATGCGGTTAATGCGGTAAAAACGTTTTAATGGCAAAGAATTCAAATGGCTATGCATTCTACTGGCAATCAAATACTACGGCAAAGTCAACAACAGTAGCTTGCATCCTAAACTAAAGCCAGACGGTCCAGTCTGGCTTTCCAAACAATGCCACATGAAAGTATAGGCTTATTAACTAGGTCGATCAAGAAATACTATAGCATTTCATTATCTCTTTTTTTTTTAGGGAAAGCGGATATCGGCCCATTTGTGTAGTGCTCCATTATTCTCACAGTGTAGACGGGAAAACAGTTTACTGTCGTCTCAAGTGATTTTTGGGGCTCAGTGGTTCACTCCCAGTTATCTTGGCTGGCTTATACTAAAACATGTTATGCAAAGAGGGAGTTATAAACCAAAAATTGCATTAACATTAAAAACTTAATGAAATGTTGCTATTTTCAACCGTGAGTTGTCTGACTGAAATTATGCGAAGTTTGCAAAGCTAGTTTTGGCAGACAACTCGAGAAGCACCAAATCGCGTCATCTCACATGGTGCTTATGTCTTAAATGGGAGGGCTATGTCTTAAATGTTTGGCCAACGGCAAACAGTGTCTGCATACTTTTATCTCACTGATGGGCAGGGGCGGACTGGGACACAAATTCAGCCTGGGACGTTCAGACGTTCAGAGGCCCACACACCTATGGAGGTAGATTTATATCAAAAATAAACAAGCACAAAAGTATAATCCACAATTGTATTTACCATCCACACACACACACACCTCTCAATTTGTGTTCGTAGATATAATCCACAGTTGTATTTACCATCCACACACACCTCTCAATTTGTGTTTCGTAAAAATCCACAAGTATGTGTTTTCCATCCACACACACACACACCTCTCAACTTGTGTTTCGTAAATCATCATTTGGATGAATGCTAAAATTATATTCACAAATGCAAATAACATTTACAGATATGCTTCCAATGTTCACATGTACAAATCAAAAGCTTGGCTTGCGAATTGGCGAATCTACATTTGCCGATCGAAGGACACGCATGATCTGCTTGGATTTACGGACAGAATTTTGAGACAAATATTCCGCTGTTTTTCACCGTGTCGATTCACGCTCGCTTAACTTGCAATTCGTAAACTAAACTTCTTCTTTTTTGGTGCTACATAACACGGCGGTTTGTGTGTTCGGCTCATCAGCGCCACTTTTAGAACAAGTGGCCAAAATTGCACATTATCTTTAAGAAGTGGATTCATGGTACATTTAATTAAAACAACCGAGTTTTGAGTTTATTTAGGTTGTAAAGTTAACCCCACGCTAATCTTGCGATGGCAAGTTTTTTAAACAGTCATTGCACAAAACTCCTATCAGATTGCATGTAGCTAGCTAGCTAGATTACATTACACAGGGGTAGGTCCGTACCAGTGGCGGCTGCTGAGCTGAAAATTGATTATTGAAACTGATTATTGGTCTCAATCATTTTCCAATCATTTCCCTTGATTAACAAGTGTGCCGACGATCTGAACAATAATTAGCAGGTGAGGACACAGCGTCTTTCTTCACACCATGTCAGGGAGATTAAACGGAAAAGTACACGTTAATAGAAATGCACAACCTGCAATAAAAATAATCGAACAAAAGCTGAGCTTTAAGATCGTTTAATATCCATGAATATTCTCGGAATTTGAGTGCGGAGAAAAAAGAGCAGATGTATCCACAATTATAATGTTGATTAAAATGAACACAATTTTGCGACGCAAATTAAAATAATTGAATTACTTGCCTAATAGCCTAATTGAGGAGAACTGGCTACATTTGATGGCATTGAGTCATTTGTGAATTAAACGCTGTAGCCTATTGTTAATCAAGGAAAATCATTGGGAAATGATTGAGACCAATAATCAGTTTAAGGGGAAGTTTTCAACCTCCTCAATTTTCAGGTCAGCAGCCGCCACTGGTCCGTACACAGTAGCTACATAACTCTTTCGCCCCTCATGGAAAAGATTATGTAAAACAAACTCAACCATGTGAAGTATTGTAGCCAATTAAATTCATTTGGCAGCTATTCTCACTGATACCGATGTCTCCTATGAAATCTTTTATTTGTTCAGCTAGCTAGCTAGTAGATAAGACACCTAAATGAAAATAATCATTCAAATTGCATGGAGTGCTCTCCTTATTTTAGCTCATAGTGTTGTACTTCCTAGTTCCTATCAATGTACGGACCTACCCCTGTGTAATGTAATCTAGCTAGCTAGCTACATGCAATCTGATAGGAGTTTTGTGCAATTACTTTTTTTTTCGTGGGGTTAACTTTACAACCTAAATAAACTCAAAACTCGGTTGTTTTAATTAAATGTACCATGAATCCACTTCTTTAATGTGCAATTTTGGCCACTTGTTCTAAAAGTGGCGCTGATGAGCCGAACAACACTACCGCCGTGTTATGTAGCACCAAAGAAGAAGAAATTTAGTTTACGAATCGCAAGTTAAGCGACGAGCGTGAATCGGCACGGTGAAAAACAACGGAATATTTGTCTCAAAATTCTGTCCGTAAATCCAAGCAGATCAAGCGTGTCCTTCTATCGGCAAATGTCGATTCGCCAATTCGCAAGCCAAGCTTTTGATTTGTACATGTGAACATTGGAAACATATCTGTAAATGTTATTTGCATTTGTGAATATCATTTTTGCATTCATCCAAATGATGATTTACGAAACACAAATTGAGAGGTGTTTGTGTGTGGATGGAAAACACATACATGTGGATTATTTTTACGAAACACAAATTGAGAGGTGTGTGTGTGTGTATGGTAAATACAATTGTGGATTATATCTACGAACACAAATTAAGAGGTGTGTGTGTGTGGATGGTAAATACAATTGTGGATTATACTTTTGTGCTTGTTTATTTTTGATAGAAATCTACCTCCATAGTCACGATACTCTGAAGACTATCATTACAGATTTGTGAAATAATTATTTAGCTCAGCACACAGCATTTTCTGTCCAACTCAAGCACATAGCAGCCGAAAAATCATTCTAAAACTGCGTCTGTGAGAATCTGTCTTCCAATTGGACGAATCCTTCTCGTCATCATGGGGGCCGCTCTTATATCCCCCTTCAGTAATAAGATTGACGTTAAAGCTAACCTATCGTAATAGTTCACTCTGAACACCTGAACAGCAAACAACACGAGTCACGACTGAATGTGTAATGTATGCAGAGAGCGTCAAGTGAGGAGGGCCGGCCCATGCCCGAACGTGGACCGCATCGCAGTACTGACAGCTAGCGTAACATTTACTATACATTAATAATAATAATAATAATAATAATTTTAAAAAAAATTTGGGCCATCAGTCCTCCATCCCACATAGTGCACAAAGCGATAATGGCCAAAGCCCAGCCCCCAATAAATCTTGGGTAACCAAAAATGCTATCGATCAACAATAAACAAGACAGACAGCTTCTTAATATTTTACTGGTAGCCAATTTACAACTCCAGCAGTTTGCAATATATGTTCTAGCATGCTATCTATTTTCAGAATTTTTTTTTTGCAAAGTCGCGCTGCCGGCCACTGTAAACACAAACAGGTAGCCTACCTTATCAAAATAAAACCTAGATGAGTGGCTCTTTTGATAAATTAGATAGCTCCCTTTAGAAAATAAATAATTAAGTCTTACATGGAATGTCTACTCGACGGCACCCGGTGTTATTAGGAGTTACAGCATATAGGCTAAAACCATAGAATTGGTCTTTTTTAATTTTAGCAGTTTGGAATAGATTATTTCCACATGCTATCTATTTTCAGATTTTTCTTTTCCAAATTCACGCTGCAGCAGTCTAAATACAATCCCATACCTTATTGAAATAAAACCTAGACGAGTATGTAGCTCTTTTGATAAATTAGATGGCTTCCTTCTGAAAATAAATAACCTAATTTAGTTTTACACATATCACTATTAGGCTACATCTGGGGCATGTTCCAAAAGTAGGATTATTGAGTTAGCTGGATAACTGCACTAAATAAAACCCTGAACAGATCTTTTTACTTCAGTCCATGTTCCACATTTGGGAGGGTTCTGGGTATTACTCTGTCCAGTTATCCAGCTAACACAGTAATCCGGCTTTTTGGTGTTGTAAACGGCATATAGGCTAAATTGCCACTGTATATGAAATTGTTTCCTCTTGAAAAATAAAACAAATTGTAATCAATGAAAAAATGTTTACAGACATTAACAAAATGAATATGCCGTGTATCATTTAGTCAACGCACTTTTTCAGAGGTTTCTTTGAGAAACTCCCGCAGAATGTAATTGTAAGTGTAGCCTACTTTTATAATTATAACAACATAGGCATTTTCAGTATTGCTATGTTGAAAAACATAAACGCATAAATACTGTCGCATAAATATCATAAATACCGTAAAGCTGCTGTTGGAGCATAAAAGTATTTCCTAAAATAATTTTAATTAAATTTAAGAATTTTTATGTTGGGTATATAAAATAACCGTTTAGATTCATGATCACCATCTCAGGACGCTAATGCGGTCATTACGAAAATGTAGTCAATTCGGATGAGCGAATCACGTTGGTGTATCTTCAATCATGTTGCTCTTTCAATGATCAACACCATTACAATCCTCGATGTTACAAATCTTGGAAAATTACATCAGTTTTACAATGGCAACAAGAAGGTCTATGATAGATGGGTACACAAGTGCCTTCAGAAAACAGGCAAGTACTGGCAATTGCATCACATGGAGATCTTGAAGCTTTGGCATGATGGTATATTGACTATTAGCTGAGATGACTGACGGACGGATTCCACTCTTGAAGTCATAGAGCTCCAATCCCGAGAGTTCCAGGTACCTTCCAATCAGCAGGTAACTGACAATCCTATAAATTGTCTCCAATAAAGTACTGACCTGAGTAATAAGTAATTACTGAACTGTGCTTGATCATGTTAACAACCCTGAGTATGCTTAACATGAGTAAAAATGTATTTTCTTCACTGTCTTAAGTCTGTTTATGCGATTTACAAATGAGCACACTTCAGGCTTTTATCAGTGTGTTATCAAAATAAGTATACTGTTTTGGACCACTTAAGGACTAAAGTAGCTATGCCAGGTATTTACATATTAAGCACTGACAATGCGCTCACTTGGAATAAATCATTCCACATCGTTTGCCTTGAAATTGTTTACTGTGTTCTGCCTCGTCAATTACTTGCCGGGGCTCTTAAAACGTCAAGTTGATGTGAAAGAAGAGCCAATGGGGACTTAACTTTCTTTCCTCTCCAGGTGGACCTCAGCCACCCAAAGACATAATGTCTCCACGGTGTAATCTGTTGCATGCCGTTTGTGCTTCTCATTAGTGCCCACAGCAGGCGTGCTGAAAGCGCTGTTCCGAAGTATCTTCCTTTAACAGTTACCCGACAATGAGGAAAGATCCTGCCTCAATCAGCCTTTACGGTCAAGGTCAAAAGGAACCCTTCTGGGATAAAGGTTTCAGCATGAAATACTACCATGCCCTTGGTCCAGATGTGCATTCTCATACTGGTCTGTTCCTGCCAAATGTCATGCTTTGAGCCGCAATTAGGAAATGGTCTTTCACTTCCCGATTACGTAATAGGTAATGAATACTGAAATAGACTAATCCAAGTACAGTATTGGCCTTAATTCATCACAAGGGTTTTTCAAAAAGAAATTCTAGAATCCAATGTTCATCACCAAGTGATGAGAGGTGGTAATTCTGATGCAGTGACTTTCATTCTGTTCTGATGAGGAAAAGTTGTGCAGTTGTTTTTAAATCGGTTAGATTTCTGTTGATTTGGAAACATGGCTCTGCTAGACACGCCTGGGCCCAAGCGTGTGAGAATCTGGACAAGATTATTCAGCTGAGCTGTCTTTTTGACTCAATACTGATGCACATACTCCCTTCAAAATGGCGGTTCTTACTGCATGCGCTAACACAACACTGTTGTTCTTTCTTGCATCCCACTATTTCCCAAGAGTTCAGCTAGATCACCTTTGGAGTCCGGAGAATAATTTCCTTCTTTCCCAAATTGGTGGTTTCCGTCCGTCCATTCATTCCATCTAATCCAGTTATTCCTGGTCAGGGTTACGGGGGCTGGAACCTATCCCAGCATGCGATGAGATGAGATGATTGGATGAGATCCCCCCCCGGACAGGATGCAAATCCATCACAGGGCACACACACCATTCACTCACCCAATCATACGGACAATTTAGTCTCCAAAACTGCATATCTTTGGACTGTGGGAGGAAACCGGAGCCCGAAGAAACCCACGCGGACACGTGGAGAAGATGCAAACTCAACATAGAAAGGCCCCTGGCCTCGATTCAAACCCAGGACCTTATTGAGGGTTTCTTGTTTTTACTTTATTTTTTTTATTATTTCCCCTCTGCAAAGTGTTCATTATGAAGTAACGTATGGCAAACCTGATTGTAAATGGGCCATTAGAAAATAAAGATCGATTGATTCATTCTTTTATTCATTGATTGATCATCCAGCCAGTGAAATTCAGCAAGTACACAGTCATCTTTGTCATATGTGACCGTCACCCGGCACAAGCTTGAGATACATGTTTTGCACAGAAGAAGCAAGAAAGAAAATCACTAAATTGAGGTCGTACCAGAATCGGAGTCCTGAACTAAATCTTTTTTGTTTTTAAAATGTGATCTTTTTTTTTGTAGTCCTTACACAACTCATCACCATGGAAATTAACAAGTCACAATTAATTAAATCACTCACTAGTTGTTTTTAGTTGGCGCACACAGATAATAATCTTGAAAAGAATAGTTAGCTAACATTTTGCCAAATAAACCATGACTTGGAAATGGTTTTGTCGTATTGTATTGTGGCTAGTTAGTAAAAAAAAAACAGAGGGATCGAACAAAAAGTACAATGTACTCTACCAAAGCTAATTTAAAGGCCAACTCCGTAATCGACAAACATCACGTGGATGGCAACTAAGTACCTTGGAAAATTATGGTTCTTGTAGTTTTTGGAACATACTGTACATACTGTAGAGTACAGAAAAAAAGTGATGTTTTATTGAAGTACAAATGGTTATGCCACATATTTAGGTGTGTGTTCCAGTATGATATCAATGTTTTCATCTTAAACCATCATAAGGGGATGTATATGCTTTATAATGGACAAAAAGTATTGTATTAATTTTATGACAGGTTTTGCATAGGTTTTTGGACCCATATATATCTACCCCCCTATACTGATGAAAAGATAGTAAATCCCTTTTGAAAGTGATGCAAAACAGTTGATTTTGTGACAGACCGGCAGGGAAGGACCCAAATGCACGACGAGACAGAATTTAGAAAATAAGGTGTCTTTATTTTCCGTGGTTACAAGGACAATGTCCACTGTGGGGCCCACAGTGAACTGGTGAGCAGGATCAGGCGAAGTAGTCAGGAGTGGTCTTTAGCCTGGGTCGTAGTGCAGGATCAGGCGGTGGCAGAGTCAGGATCCATACAGAGAAGCCAGGGCATGTGGAATCCAGACCTGGTTCGTTTAGTCAGAACCTAGTAAAACTAGACAATCGGGAAACAAGTACAAACGCGACAAGGACCGTATTATTCTGACAACAAATCACAGGAACAGCACGGTAAATATAACTAGTGTCATTAGAGCTGATAATCAGCAGCTTGCGGGAAATGCGTGCGAAATCAGCGAATTGATTGAACAATTAGAAAACGCATGAGGAATGCGGTGAAAGCAATTAAGTGTGAATTGTGTAATTAAGATGTGGTGCGAGAAGTAAATGTGCAATGTAGACACAATTAGGCAATGAACGCAGACATGACACAATCAGGTTCAGGGAAAACAGAGGAAAACACCAAGGAAGGGACGGGGAGCGGAGCGGATCGTAACAGATTTGTAGTTAAATATATGATTATTTTATGATTTACAGCAGTGCACAATTTAGCCATTTTGGATAGATTTTGCTTCATAGATCTTACGATGATCTGCATATCACCCTCAAAATTTGCACATTTATGGACAAGGAGGGTATAATCCAGGAAATGTATAGTGTTACCTGTTTTACATTGGTAGCTGTCAGTATTTCATTGCAAACTATATAGAAAAACAACTTTTCAATTCACACCTGATGTTCACGCCTGGAGTTATAAAGCCTTAAAGAGAACGTCCCTTAATAGTTTGGCATCTGCGTGAAGGGGTTAAACACTATCGTAATCAAACCTATTTAAAATAATAACAAGCACTCGGTTAGGGACTTTAAAAATATAACAATTTTACACAATACGTCCTAGTTTGAGGTTGTATTTTTTGATAAGAATTCCCCACAAAATCTTTCGAGCCAGTTGTCTTGAAACTGCATTTAGCAAAACCACAGTATTGAAACAGTAATATCTCCAGAAATATTTGCTCAATCTTATGAAATGACTCCTCATCCTGAACTTTAAAGTAAAATTTTGAACATGTATCCAAAGTATGTGTTTGGTCAGATATCTAATTAAAAACGTGCATCAATATGGGTAGATAAGTCTTTAAAACCTCAGTCATATGGAAAGAGTCAGATTGCAACACCTCCCATCCAACTCTCCACATTTACAACCCTTCTGCCAAGTTATGTCTGCTTTCCCCCACCCACCCAACAAAAAGAGAGTGAAGAAGGTCTGCATCTTGTAAACTCTGACTGGAGCCCTGCTTTGATGACTACACATCAATGGGCAGCCCGGCAAATGTGTTTTTAAGTAACAGGACATCTCAGCAGTAATATTCAAGCAAAGGACCGTAAAGAGAGACAAAGCAGAATTAACGGGATAAAAACAATGGCCAAATATTCAAGTCAAATGGTCTGCTTGCTTGCACGTGTGTGCATTTGGGAATTTTGTCGCAGTTCCTCTAAGAGAGAAATCCAAAGCTGAGCAATTTTTTTGCAATTTAGGGGTCAAGGCAGGGTGTGGAATCCTGATTTTACTCCCCTGTTCACTTCAACAGGAAGCAGAGAGAAATATAGATTTTTTAAAAGAAGCTCCAATGGGAGGAAAAACATGAGCTTAAAATTCTGAGAATCTCTCATTTGGATCCAGTTTGAACTTTAAGATGCATCAACTGTATTGTACTGATTTTAAGAAAGGGCTGTGTCTAGCCTAATAAAGAAATGGTGTTGGACCTATGCTGGCACATTGTTATTTACACAGCTGGGTTGTTGTTATAGATAACAAATGAATTAGCTAGCTGGCTAATCAACTACCACTATGTCAAATAGCAGTCCAAATCCATATTCCCTTTGTGGAAATGCACAGATAATGCATTGTTTACAGATATGCTTTCTTCCTGAGAAAAGTTGACCCATGATATTTGAAACATTTTCTCTTTTTTTGTTCATTGTATTTTTGTCCTTCACTATCTTGTCTGCCTTTCACTGTTGTGAAAGAGGACAGGGTTTGGTGCAGAGCAAGATCTCTCTCACTCACACACACACACGCACAGCCAGAAATTTCTTACACGATACTTGAGTCTTAACTTGCGTTATCCAGCTAACTAAGTAATCCAGTGCCCTGCTACACATACATCATTTAACTCTATTTACTTTGGCCCTCCAGAGGCTATTTACACCTAGTTTCTACTAGTTTTATTTAAATGTCAATATCTCCAAAAAATATTCCCTGCACATCCAGTGTTTAAAGTTAGAAGCGGCATCATTCAGAAATTTGCAACAGAATACATTTATTTCAGAATAGTCACATACAGTATACATAATAACCATAACATAAGTAGCCTAATGTATTTAATTATGTTTTTTTTAAACGTACAAAAGTGTGTCATCCGGGTGTTTGAAGTATACTGCAATTAGAAAATGTTTTGTGTACTCTATGACTTTATTGCCCTATCTACTCACCAAGGCTACTCAACAGTGTGGAAGAGTGTTAATTCGAACACGGCCCAGGCTCTGCGGGCCGGTGTGTATGCAGGTTTTTGCTGGCACCAGTTAACAATAATTTAATTAGCCCAATTGTTTACATGATCTCATGTTTTAATCTACATATCCGCGATATGAGCAGCAGCTGATGAATGTTCTTGTGCCGGTATATGCCATGTATTGTAGCGTTTTATCGCTCTGTAATTTATGAGTGAATCATGATTATGTGTATGATTAATTAGCTGATTGAGCCAGGGAAACTGGTTGCAGTAAAAACATGCAAACACACCAGCCTGCGAGGCCTGGAGTTGCCCACCCCTGATGTAGGCCTATTGACATGAATCGTGTTTTTTGAAAATGTAGACTATATTTCAGATTTTATCTTAACCCCTTCACGCAGATGCCAAATTTGGTCAATCCTCACCTTCACTGTTCTATTTAAGACTTTTATAACTCCAGGTGTGAGCACCACAGAAACTTGCAACATGAATCTACCATGTCCATAATAAGTAGAAATCACCCCAAATTAGGCTACCTACCAAAAGATAATGCCATGTCATCTGATAATGCCATGTGAATTGCCATCTCAATAATTTGGGGTGAATATTTTTCCTCCGACAGGGAATTTTGGCTACGTTTTGGGTGCAGTTTTTATACCAAAAGTTTTAAAATGTAGGCCAACTCCTGAATTTACTGAATTGAAAGTGAATTGTAGCCTATCCTATCCTATATAGCACTTTAGAAACTGACAATATGGACGTGATACTCATTGGGATTTGATCAGTAAATTCAAGAGACTTTGTTTACCCTCGTGCGAATGTGCCACTTGAAACACAGACGTGGGGGGTAATTCCTAAATCACATGAGGCCCCCAGGTAGGCTAATACTAGTCCAGTGCGAATAGGGCATTTGACCGCAAAATTTACAGACATTTTCTTTTAAATATTGTTGTGAAGGTTTGGTTTGAACAGATGAGTCAAATGCGACAAAACAAAGCACGATACAGAACAAGTCACTCATAGAAGCGAGGACCACTAAAGGAGTCTAGGTACCCGAAATAGTAGAAATGAAAACAAGGGACGAAAAACTCCCTGGTAGTAGCCAAATAATAAACCACCCACTAAACCGGGTGTAGCTCGTAGACACGAGTAGAAGGGTAAAGATAAGAGACTCCCAAACAGAAATACAGGAGCAAAAGCTAGAGAGAGAGCAACAAAAAATCACCTTCGAAACATAGACTATTATGCCCGATAAATAGGTGAAAAATAAATGAAATAAAAATAAACCTCTCACTCTCCAAAATAGCAGAAAGTAGAAGGAGAAGTAGGGAAAAGAAAGAGCGAAAAGGAAACAATTTCCTCAAGAGCTTCAAAGGCTGCTAAAGCTAATCTAGTAGGGAAATCTTTCTTTGGAAAACTAGAACCTAACCAACCCTGAATTTGTGAAGGCACGATATGACGAAGAAGCGCCAGGAAGTGGAAGTGAGGGGTCCAGATACCTGGGAGGCATATGAACAGGTGAACCGAATAATTAACGGGGAGAAGGAAAACTCGTAACGGAACGCGGAAAAATCTGATAGACTGAAAATAAAGGGAAAATGGGAGAGAAACCATAGCAACAGAGGGAAGATAGGTGAAAACCATGACAATGGTAAAGTTCTGGAAAGCCCAGCTGCCAGTATAGTATTTTATCGTAATATGTAGCCTACAATTATTTTATAGTTTAGAAATTACATAGTCCTACAGCCATTAGGCTACATAAAGTGATTCCTCACAGCAACCACCCTATCCCCCCCCCCCCCTCGCGATATCACCACTAACCATAATGAAATTTCTCTCATTCGGTAGACCTCAACTGGAGACCTCTTAGCTCTGAATACACATTTTATGTAAAGGCAATTGACTTTCCTGATACTTTTTATACCTTAGATTTTGTGAGAGGCCATTTGAAACATAGGGAAAAGAAAGTTCAAATAGAATATTACAGTGTGATTGACTGCACAGGAAAGTGACAACCTTGGCTCTCTGTTAATTGGACAAATTTCCCCATGAAAGTATTTTGCGTGGAGTATGTGTGTGCTTTCTTGAGACTTTTTTTCCACTGTACTTGGAATTTTTTCTATGATAGTCATTTATTCCTTTGTGAGTTGTATCTGTAGAATAAAACAAGAACTAGCTCCTCTTGGCTTTACATTCAGAATGAGAAACAGCTGTTGACAGTCTGCAGGGGACACACTTTTTTGGAACGTGTGAAAGGCTATGTGAAATTCAGAAGGGAAACAGCATTCTGCACTGCATCAAGATTATGGCTCCAATATTATGAGATGTAGCATGGGTATAGTGTTTATAGAAACCAAGGGAAATGTCAAAAAGTTCATGTTTCTCAGAATATATTGGATTGTGCTTAATGTCAGGGAAGGAATGTGTATACAGCACAGCTTTTGTGTTCTGTCAAATACATCAAAGAATGTCTGTTCTGAGGATTAATACAGTCATTCACCATGGAAACATGCCATATGGCATAAATTACTTATGCCAGTCATTACTCAATTAGTCACTTAAACAAAAATGCAATTAACATGTTTTCCAATCCATGAGTGATATTTCCACAGAAATAAATCACTTGTTTCTTTTTCGGACTCTCCAACAGTTATTGGCTTTATTATTTGAAATAAACAAAAATAATAGCCATTTCTAACATGTTTTTTGCACATCTGTGAAGCACTTTGGGCTTCAAACCATTGTATGAAAAGAGCTGTATACATACAGCCATTATTAGTATTATAATAATAATAATAATAATTATTATTATTATTATTAATATTATTATTAGTAGTAATAGCAGCAGCAGTATCATTAGTAAAAGTCATATGCAATATAGTCAAAGCAAAAAAAAAAATCCTGGATTAATCCAGCTCTATATCACAATAAACTTGTTTTTTTGTCATCATATGGAAATTCACCAGAGGAAGTAAGAGGCTTTAGCTAATGAATATAATTTTTTTACTGTTTGATTGACACCATGGGTTGCATCTGATTTTTAAAGTAGCAGTAAACATAGCTGCCTTTTGTGATAAAATGGTCAAACACATCTAGTGTGCTAAAGCCAACTCAATGTTTATGTCTACCTAGCATGGCATTAGGATGCCATGCTCAGGAGATTGTAATACTGAGCTAGATACAATGGGGAACAGATTGAATGGCTTTTTCAAAATTACTTTCAACAGTCCTGGTAATGCAATAAAAACTGAATGAATGACCATCATGATATGATAATATAATAACTGACTGTTTATACACAACATTTGTGTGTGAAAAAATTTTTTTTATTTAAACACATGTGTAAAAAAAAAAAAAGTCAAAACTGTGGTTGTTGTGTGTGATTTTTTTTTTTTTTTTGGGGAGGACATTTACTTTCTGAACCTGGATTTTCCACCTCTGCCTAAAGCACCAAATGCATCACACAGTTGCAGGTAAGGGTACGTTATACTTAAGACAGTTAGCGGACTTCTTTTTTTCTATTTTAATGAGAAAACTAGGTAAATTGATAGTGGTTTGAAGACTAGCTTGTATAATGGCGGGGCATGCCCCATACCGATACAGCACAGAGAGTTTGCCACTTTTCAGGGTTTTCTACAGAAATAACCACAAGGACCACAGACTCTCAGCCCTTAAAACATTAACTTCAGCACATTCTGACCTCATGTAACCACACAGAATCCAGGTACAACATCCCACATCCACACATTAAAGCCCCAAACTTGGGTTATTTTGCTGTTTTGTTTTGTTTTTTTTTCCTGCTGAATTCGTCATCAAAAATAATGAATACCCTCAAAGAATAATCTCCCCATTGGATAACGACATCTGATCAAAGTAGTCTAGTCTAAAAGTAGCCAATTGCAAGATACACAGACGACAACAAAATTAAAGCGATGCACACGTAATGCTTTTGATTGACATAGGATGTGACACGTCATGCCTTTCGACATATAAAGAAGTAGCATAACATGTGATGCTATGTCAGCCAATAGAATAATCGCTACAATATTTTTCCAAAACTTTGTCGTCATCATCTTTGTTGTGTGTGGAAGCTAGCTTGTTTGCTAAGTAACAACTGCCCAAAAATGACAACTTTAGCATTTTTTGTATAATCTTTGTGGGATATTTATATTTCTGAAATGCATTATCTATCATTACACATGCAAACAGCACATAATATTGGTTCATTACTCAGATAGCTACACGACTACTAGGTAGACCACAAAAATGTATAGCTACTAAACCCAAACAGCACACTGAGCACAGCTCAGTCTGTGGGGGAGAAATCTGCTGCTAGAAGGAAGACGCCACATGTCCCGCAGATGGACTGCTGCCTATGTCTAGCTAGCTTGCTAACTTCAGCTCATTTCAGCTAAAATTTAACTTTATTTAACGGTACTTTAGTGTAGCGAGCTATGAAGCATTCTCTATTTTTGCATATCGCTAGCTGGAACAGCTGTAATTTACCATAGTCCAAGATTTTAAAAAAAATAACATTAACGCTAGCTGTAATGTACACAGAACTGCTGAAACGATACTCAAATACCAATAGACTACTGTCTGTCCCAGAAAATTGCGGTAATTCTGTATAGGCTTGCACGGACAGAGTCTCTTGGTTTGTGTGTTACGGAGCCTATTTATTTATTTTGTGAAATGTGGCGTCCAGGGGGGTATTTCCCCAAGCAGGATAACTGAGTTAACGTTACTGGCTGCACTGAGTTACTTCAGTCCATGTTTCAGATTTGGGAGCAGGGGTCGACATCAACGGTAGCCCCATGCAACCAGTCACTGATTCTCTGTTAAACTTTACATTAGCCTATGCATATGTTTGTACTACGAGCATCCAGACACACTCTGGTGTCTAATGCAAAAATTCCATCACAGCATGAAGGTAATTAGAGGGCAAAGAAGAAGACCTCCACAGCAGTCAAGGCAAACCACAAGATCTCATGGTATTTTTTTTATGGCAGCACGCAGCCATCCGCGGCCTGATGTAAGATTTATGTAGTCAGAACTGTACCAATTTTTGCATGATACATTTTGTACATATTATGTGCAAGTTTTAGAGACAAAATGTACAAAATATTGATTTCTTAATCACTAAAATACTGATTAAATTATAATGGCATTCCTTTTTAACATTTCCTGGAGTAGGTCATAAAAACTGTGGGGACTAATACTAATTGTTTGGATAGAAGCTCAACTAATTTTCCGACAAATGCTCCTGCCTTCATCCTAGGCACCACTGATTTCCAACTCTTGTTTCCTGGATTTTCTGTGATTTGATTAAAAATGTAAATCTCATTTGATTGAACTGCATATAGTACGTTTCAGTGTTTCCCACAGAAACTGTGGTCGGTGGACCCGAAACTGTCTAGGGGAGTACAGGGGCATGCTCCCCCGGAATTTTTTTTTGTCAATTTCAAAAGCTAAATCAATTTGGTGCTCTTTGAAATTAAAATCTAAACACTAGATCCACAATTCTTTGTGATTGGAACATGGAAAATGTATTTAATTTTGGATAATTTACTTTATTTTGGCTAGACAGCTAGCTAACATCAGACCACCAGAAACATGGTCTGATGAAAAATATTCTAAAATGTTTTGTCAATAGACTATACAGAAACCATCACAATGCATTTTAACCTGTTCTAGTCCAAAGCGCAGCCCTTAAGTGGGATTGAAAACTACAATAAAAAAGTTGAATACTTGTTTATTGACAAGAAAGCCTAGCTGTTAAATCTTTGCTACCTCTGTTGAATCTTTCTCTCGTCTTCATTCTGTCTTTTCGTAGTAAAGTCATTTTAAAAAGTAGACCCTGTAAAAACTAGATCGAGCCAGGTGACGTCAGACAGAGATTGTTAAAAAAAGAGCCTGCACTGAAGGGAAACTATATTTCGGTGAGGGAACACAGCAAGTTGCGTTTTGTTACATCGTGCTGATATCTCCCTTGAATAACGTCAATATTATCTTCCACGAGATACAATATACATGAATTAGGGTATATTATTTTGTTTTTAATTTCAGGTTAACTCGCGAGATAACATTAGTTGTAAAAAAATGTTTATCTTATAACCTTGTTACGTTAGCTGATTAGCTGATGATAAATTAATATCGTAACACAGTCGACAGCTTGGCTAGCTTAATGCTGAAACAATATGTATCCATTATAGTGTATCACAGAGGGTTTAACTTTTGCAAACAACTTGTGAGGAGATGCAGCCTCTGTGTGATGTGGGTTTTGTGTGTAAGCAGTGGGGAGGCGCATCGACCAGGATGACGAGAGGGGCTTTTTGAAGCGACGGGGCTACGCTGCGCACATAAGCCTACAATTTAACATTTAGATTTTTTTCAGAATTTTAAATTTGAAACTGTGGCGGGCCAGCACATTTTAATATATTAATGGAAAACACTGCCTTTAATGGGATAGTACACCATGAAAATTTATGTTGTTCATTAATTTTCTTACAGTGAGAAACCTGACAATGACAGCTCTCAACAATGTATTTTTCTTCTAGATTTTATTAGTCTTTCAAAAAGGCTCTACAAGATGTTAAATGAAAGTCTGTAAATAATGAAGACTAAGCTATGGTTCTTCTTTAAAATCTCTTTGAAATGCCACAAATTGCTAAAAAAGAAATGTCATAGTTTATGAAAAATTAAATTTTAAGGCTGCATGTGCAATTACAACCACATCACAATGATATACCCTCTTAAACTATCTTGTTTTCATTACAAACTTGCAAAAGATTTGTCTAAGCTGTCACACTTGCTACATTATCAGAAGCTGGGATGAGATGATTTTTTAAAAAGCATAGTGCAAGTATGCGTACTAGCAAATGCTACAAAAGATGTGTTCATGCATTTAACACAAAATGAGACACACACTCTCTGTTCCCATATTCTCCAAAGACCCAGTAATACATTTTCTGTCCACTGTAGGGTACATGGGTCTCTGGTCTTAACCTCAAGAACCATATATTCTACTATTAATAAAATGTTACTGCAACATGTTTTTGTCCTCCAAGATGCTTTTTATTATGTTTTTTCTGCCAGGTTTCAGGAGGATACGTGTAGGTAGTATCTCTCTCTCTGGGATAGTCCATAACCACATTGTCCTTCTGTTGGAATTAGAATTAATTTGGAATTGGAAGTTTGTTTCTTTTATGATGGCACTGTGAGGTTTCTCAAGTTCAAAAATGGGTAGAGCAACCATAAGCAATTACTGACACAATGGTTTGATTTATTCAGACAAGTCAGTGACTGACAGCTTATTGTATCTCTACCCATTATGGAGTTCACACAACCTCACTCTCCCATCATAAAAGGTTGCACAAAGCTTTCTCCAGGGAAAACAATAACACAATTATTATCCAAGCCAAATAAATTAATCACCCTCTGTATGTATGACCAACCATGACAACAACTCGAGTCCTGGTCTAAATCTCTGGATATTTAGAGCAGATGCCTGGTGTTCTGGTTCACTATGTGTCCATGTTCCCACTTCAGCGTTTGATCATGAAATCCCAGATCTTTTTGGCTTTCAAGAATGGCTTTCTCACTTTTTCTTCATGTGGGTTTTAATTTGATTTGCAGATCCACAATGAGAAAAGACTAAGCCTGAAATGAGATGTCATTACTACTAGTGCCCATGAGATCATACCATATGGAAAACAAGCAAAGCCGACAATCAGAATGTCAAATCAGTTTAAGTACAGGGCTGTTGACATTTCTCACTCAGCTATTAACACTTGTCTCAATGAGAAGTTGGCGAGTTACTTGACAAAAAGCAATGTATATGTATTTTGGAATGACACACAGTGTCTGGTGAATTGTTTCCTGTGGTGGTAATGGCGGCATTGCATCTAACCACATGGCTGAACCTGTGAAAATAACACCTGTATTGATACATATACCTTTCCTTTTTTGAATGCATAATTCATGGCATTTATTTTCCATTGAATTTCCAATTTAAAAAAATGGATCCAGAAGGAAATATTTATCTTCCTGTTGGTGGCCTATTCCCCAAGAACTTCTCAGATGATTTTCAGGAGATGGTTTTTTTCGGTTTGGTTTAGTTTACAATTTCTAGGACTGGATTTCAAGAGCGCTTAGGCACCACAGATATACTACAACATATTATCAACATTTTAAGAGTCTTTTCTGTAAATTCTGAATGAAGGTGTAACGCAATATTGAATATTGTGTGTGTGTGCACAATATACACAGTAAAATATTTAGTGTTAAATCAACTTCTACAGAGTACATATGGTGTGATGTGCGGTGAGGTCTGTGGCTGGGTAGGTATCGGCTATGAAGAAAACGAGATATACTTTTAATGAAGATTGATAACAGGACGCTTTTTAACTATAATTCAACCTCAAATAAATCTTGTATTTATCTACACAAGATAACAAGCCCTGAAGGATGAATATCTTGGGTATTTACAACACATCCCAAAAAATAGCCTAATTTCCCTCACAAGTGAGCCTGTTAGTAAACACATTTCAATGAGAAAATCTGAAATTTAAGAATAGGTAAACATTCTCAATCTTTAGAGTTCTAGCCACAACTGCGTTCAACGAAAGCTACTTTTAAAAAATAGTTAACGAGTTCTACATTGAAGCTAGTTCATAAAAAACATTCATTAGTTAACCTATGGGCCATAGGCTATGCTTGATTTTGGCTGATGCTACTGATTTATGCACAGACCCTCTTTAAATAACATAAAAATAAATTAATATGTTAAAGGAGCATTCCAAAGAAGCTAAGATAATTGATAACAGTTGATATGTCATTATGTGAAAGAAATGTTGCCTGTATGCTGTAGCTGTGAAAGTTTGGATAATATCACAGAGAAGTCAGATAATGTATGTTCATAATCTTCACACCTCACACTGATTAAATGAATAGCCTCCATTATCTGAAACTACAGCTGTAGAATATGTTGAATACATTTTTGGTTGTAATGATTCTGTGGCTGTCTTGTGTGTGTTTAAAAAAAAAAAATCGTACACAGGTTTAATTTGAATAATGGCAGAAGGCAGTAACCTAAATTTCATTCAATTATTTGTTAACCATTTAGTGCTAATCAGTAAGCGTGGTGTCACCACCAGGTACAGGCAGGCCTTGAAGCATCTCAAAAATAACTTTTTCATCTTTGGACTAAATAAAAGAATTGCGTTGGACTGGAGCACCATCGCTTGTGCGGCCTCCATCTAGCTAGCTGCCCCTGGAGTGATCCATAGGCTGGAGAGTAACACATTACAATGGATGCATAAATCACAATTAAATGCAAGGGCATAAGACAAGCAGGATACTAAAAATATAATCATTTCATCGTGAAGGTTGTTAAGTCTACATGAGTATGTGCCATTTAGTTTCTTTGTTGTTCTTTTTAATTGTGCCTGTATAATCAGTTTATGTGACAGAAAACACATTTAGTGGAGACCAACTGCATATGGAGAATTGTTTCAATGTCTTGTATTTTTTCATGTTTACAAATGTTTTGAAATGCAACGTCCATCTTGTTCTCTTATTGTTATATATTAAACAAAATAATGATAAAACTATTATTTAGTATTTTGTTCCAGGGTATGTAAAGTGAGGCAGAGCAAAGCATAATCAAAACCAGATTGTTGAATTTATGCACAGCAATGATTGGTAGTTATCAATGGTTAGGATTCACATAGTCTCAGTTCAATTATTCAAGATGATTCTGTGACCACACAGCAAAATATGGGTTCTTACCACATGTCATTTTGCTCACATGCTTTTATAATGAAGGATAATGCATTATGTCACTCTTGTTACATTGGTTTGTTTGAAACATGGGACATACAGCTTTATGTCACTAGTGTCATTGTGGTTTTTGACATGATACATATGGCTTTATGACACTTGCATCATAGCACTTTCCTTATTAAAGCTGACATCTGATGCTGTCACAGACATCATAGCACTCGTCATGCAGTACATCCTGACCAGCGTTGTGCTGCTGATATAAAGTGACTAAGATCATTATTTATGCTTACGGCAATATTTGGTTTTACTTATAAAGGTGTTACAAAAGCTACATGGTATCCACGTCAAGTAAAGTGTTTGTGGAGTTATTTCTGCGTGTTGGTGAAAATGCATAGTTCAAAATATTTGAATAGCTGGTTTCTAAAAATCATGTCCCATATCTGAAATAGTGCAAAGTGAACAATAAAATAAATTGGTGGAAGAGTACATGTCTCTGTACAATGACTATCCTCAGTGTGTATTAGGAATACTGCTTGTTTTAGTTTTTTTAATCAATGCGCCTGTGGTAACTACTTTTCAACCTATGGGCAGTGTCTACCATTTATTCCCTTTGTTTATGTGAGGATTCCTCATAAGACTTTAGAGAAGCATTTGTGGGTGTTTAGACTGGCATTAGAGAGAAAGCCTTGTACACTGTATCACATTTACACGGACCTGTTGAGAATTAGGCTTTGAGGCGCTGGTCAGAGCAGCTTTGCTGAGATTGTGAAAATTCGGGATCAAGCAAACAACATCCTATTTTCTCCCTTCCTTAGCCTCTGGTCATTTATTTTTGAATTCCTAAGACATGGTGATGCATAGCCAAGTAAAGCACTAAGGGGACAAGGGGAAATACGAATCATATTAACCGATTATATTTAGGAATAATAACTCATTGGGATAGCTAATTGTAAGCTTTTGAAAAATAGCTTGAACTAATAACCTAATGAAAAGTCATTAGGGATGGAATATAGAAAATAATGTGATCATGTGAGATGGGAAATGAGAGCACCCAGAATTCCATAACTGGAAAAAATTGAAAAAGAGGAACAGGCAGAGAGAAAATTCAAAAAGAAAGTAACATTCCCGAACTCACCCTGGCTAATTGCAGTTGATTCGAAGCAGATGATGAGTCACTATGGCGTGGTTTTGAGGAGGCCACAGAGGCAGTGCTTGGTGGGAAGATTAATGAGGATGGGAAGAGAAGTAAGCAGAGAAGACAACAACAATTAGAGAAGAAAGAGTCTCCTCTTTATAAACCAGGGCCACAAAAACGTATACAATCATATTTGTTTTTAAATATACAACTTTTGATTTTTGTGCACAGCAGACAATAAAGAAATCTGTCTAGATTTAATACTGAGTGAAGTGTTAAGAATTCTGATGCTGTCAAATTGTCAAATTGCGTAGTAAACAAAGTAAAGAAAACTATTTTAAAACTGAAGTGTGTAAATACTGTATGAATGTCACTGTTATCTAATATTATCATTCCATATACTCTCCCTTTCAGTCATGCATTTTATTTACTAAATGCACTAAATACGATGCATCTTTTTTTTTGTTTGGTCATTTTAAACTGAACGGTGTCTTTCAAAAGCATAATTTGCAGTATTGCAACTGAGGAGTAACGGTAATGCTGCCTGTTTTCATGCATGGAAATGTAATATTTTTTTTGTTTGTGATATTACCACTGTTTTCATGTATTGCCATTTTTAACATTGTATTCTATATATGTATTTCCATTCATGCTGCCTTCTTGTCAGATCCTCCTTGAAAAAGAGAATGGGTGTTACTATATTTGATAGTAACACTTCCACTTGCTAATCTCAAAAGGCTATATTGCCTTGTCCTTCTTTGGTAATGCTGTTTTTTTTCTTTTTTTGCCTGACATGTAAACATTACCAATGTAATGTTTTGTAGGATTTAATTTGCTTATGAGCAGGAGTGTGTGATCAGAGAACAAATGCAGGATAATGCATTACTATTATAGCTCTGCAACAGGACTATGGCCATGCAAGTAGGGCAAGTTAACTCTGCTGGGGGCAGGCAATTAGAGAAAAGAATTTAGCATAATTTGGTAGCATTTGGGTCGCATTACGTTCCTGCTAATGTGACAATAGCTGCGGGATACATTTACATTTGCTGAGGGTGGACTGAGAGCGTGAGGCTTTATGAAGACAAAATTTGCAGAGCTACCACATGCTATGAATGACGTTTTTTGAAACAATAGCTGTGTTTTTCCATGGAGGAAACCTTTTGATATGTTCAGAAAGTCAGTGATTGACAGCTCGTTGCAGCTACACTCTTGATGGGTTTCATAACAAGTGGATAGGAGACAATGTGATTCAAATACCCATTTATTTACCCGTGAACTTATGTGTTTCATGAATTCAGGTAAGGCATGTCAAGACATTTAAAAAGATTTCATTAAATAAATAAATAAATCCTGTCAAACACCAATTACAACCATGATAATTTGAATAACTTATTTTCAAAAGCACTAGTAAAAACCAGGCCTACAAATTTCATCACCCGACATCAGAAAATCAGCTGTGTAACACTTGATACTTTTGCATGGACATGATTTCCCAAAAAACAATAAATCAACCCTCAACATTTTTTTACACTGAGACAGATGGTGGTTGATATGATTCACATGGGGGACTAAACTAGACGTAATATGATGATTTTTCATGACAAGTTTTCATCCTGGGAAACCACTTGGGCATGAACTTTTGTCACTACGCTGTCAGAAGCACCGATTCATTGAATCCATCTCCTATGTACTTTGACTGGTTCTATCCCATTGCTTGCCATTATTTAGCTTCTCTGTATGTTATGTTCTTTGATGAGGTAGCTATTGTTTTCATTACAAATGTTTTGTCTTTAGTACAAATAAACCAATATTTTTAGCACTCTGATAAAAAAAAAAAAGATATTGGAAAAAAAAGCAAAAAGATTTTCAATCACTTTTCAAGCCTTTGATAGAAAGAATCCCATTTTTAAGTGTTTGTTTAGCTCTTCAGTCCTGTGCCTATGCGCAACCTCGCCATCCAATTAAGGCAACTGCTCCCCAACACAAGTCTCCATTTCAAGACTTACGAACAGCAGTTCAGCAGTACAAAATGTATTGAACCAAAAGCTGACTTGTTTAGGGGGTAGACTCCTTCATAGACTCCTTGCTGTTTGCAAGCTGTTGGGATATTTGTATTGACTATGCAGGAAACAGCTCATTAGCCGATTGGCCCATTCTCTCCTGTGCTGTTTGTTGTACTGCTATATTCCCTGCCAGCAGCATATGCAGTTCAGCACAAGCAGTCTCAGGTACTGCAGCGGACCCTCTCTGAGATCATAGTGACATCCGTTGTGAAGCACAGCATGCTACACAGCATGCATCCAATCTGCATCTGTTTTCATATAGAAAACCGGAAGAGGACATAGCTTACCTGAAGTTAAGGTTAAGCTTACCGGACGTTAAGTGCAGGTTCCATTCCCAGGTAGGACACTGTCGTTGTACCCTTGAGCAAGGTACTTAACCTGAATCGCTTCAGTATATATCCAGCGGTATAAATGGATACTATGTAAACAATGCAAAAAAAAAAAAAAAAGTTGTATAAGTCGCTCTTGATAAGAGCGTCTGCTAAATGCCTGTAATGTAATATAAAGTTAAAGAGGGTTTTTTTTTTTTTGCCGTATGTACATTGCCATTGCAATTTCCATTGCCAGTTTCAAAGCACCTAACTTGTGATTTAACACTAACATGTCATGATTTATGTTGTACAGTAAAGTCAATGTGTATGTTACCAAAAAAGAGAGACAAATACTACAACTGCTGACAAACAAATGCTACCCTTCTTGAATTCTCAAAAAACAAAAACATTACAAAATGTAGCCTTATATAATGTCATAAAGAAAGTACCCTATGAGTGTCAATTACAGAGAATCTGAAAGCTATTAAAGAAGAACATCATAAGAAGTTCAAAGCAGGCTAGGAACAGTTCCTGGCATGCCACGAAAGCATAAAAACATAGTGACAGTGAGGGTACACTTAAAGGTGAACAGCAGTCTGTGAACACAATGGTGGCTTCTGAAAGCCCAGCTTAAATTAAACTGCTTCTAGCACTATTCATGCATACATCTGCCATTATACTGAGGAATGCATTAAAATGCAAGTTTTTCTGGGCACAAGAAGTAACTTTTTTTAAATTATGGCGCTCCTTTGGAATTAGCTGATTTTAGCTGGAGCCACTCCCAGTTATAGAGCGCGACTGTATTTCCAGTTTTTCATCGCTGGAAAGTGTGACACGTTTGTTTCTCACTTCTTTTGTCTGCATCACAAGTTCTTTTCTGTAGTAACAAGGTATTTTTACAGGACTTGGCAACAAATGAAAAAAGAAGAAGATTTACCCTTGGTTAACTTCGTGAAGAAAAGAACGTCTGTATACAATGCATTATCTTTCCGAATTGGGGATTTGGGTTTGGATACACCACTACTGCAAAGAATGCAGCAATTGATGTGGGCTGTATTGCAGTGAAGGGATCATGGGGCTTCCTGAAAAACAAAATGAGAGGAGCTATCATGGTCACTGATTTGGACCAATCATTGTGAAAAGAGATAATTGTCATTGACTGCCAGCTCACTGGAGCTCTATGCACGGTTTTGGTAGAGCTACAGTGTATTTATATGTGGTTTATGTAAATATCCTCACCCACACCACTACTGCATTGTGTATATCGTGAAATGTATTTTGAGGATTTGAAACATCTGCTCAATTACTCAACATGCTACTGATGGGCAGCAATTGAAATCTTGTCGTGAGTACACATGCGATCATCAGCCACATCTTTGATAGGCAGCAACTGTATCCCCAGCATGCAGGCGTCTGGATAAATATTCTTCTGCAAGGCTGCAAAGAGGCTGGTGTCGGCCCAGAAAACCCAGGGTAATTTGCATATACATGTGTTACAGGTTATTTTTCAAGACGACTCACTTGGACATTGTGTCAAAACCAATATTTACCATTCAATTTTACTCAAAATGAAGTTTGGTATATTCATTTTGGTGGGTGGATCGCCCCCTCAGTATGTTAATATCGTCAGTTGATCTTCAAAACTGGAGAATGTATCCTGGTCTTGAGACTTTTGTGTCAATAGGTTGAATATGGTATTATCATATTCATTTATCAGCACACTCAGAAATCACTGACAAAAAAAATTTTCTTTGCAAAAACAATTTCTAATACAACTATGCACAGGGAATGATGGACAATTCAGCAATTTGAATTCGAAAACAGGGGGAGTCATGATTGCCATTCATATGAGTAGTGAATGCATCACAATTGTCACGTCCCGTGCCTCCATGTCTTAAGTCTACGTCTGGCTTTTCCGT
This sequence comes from Ilyophis sp. 1 JC-2022, assembly GCA_022702515.1. NCBI lineage: Eukaryota > Metazoa > Chordata > Actinopteri > Anguilliformes > Synaphobranchidae > Ilyophis > Ilyophis sp. 1 JC-2022. The sequence goes on along the minus strand of CM040395.1, from coordinate 119,440,861 downwards.
TTATATGTATTTTCTATCTGGTAGTCCGTTCCGTTTGTGTCTCCACTTCCCCGCATCTGAATTGTGTTTTCTCATTAGTTTCGTCGCACCTTTTCCTCGTTGTTTCTTCTTTAGTTTGGTATTTACTCTCCTCTGTTTCTGTGTTCTCTGCCAGATCGTCCTGTGCCCTGCATTCGTCTCAGTCGTTCCAGCATTTGATTCCTGCCTGTTCTTTTCCTGTTCCGAGTTCCTGTTTCCAGTCTCCAGTCCTGTGTACCCATCCAGTTCCTGTTCACCCATCCAGTTCCTGTTCTCCTGCCTGTCGAGCCTGCTCCTGTCCTGCCTGTTCCTGTCTAGCCCTACTCCAGTCCTCCTGCCCTCCTGATCCCCTGCTCTGACGGATTCCCTGGTTCTGACCCCTTTTGCTCATCCTGCATTGCCTTGTTCACTGGACATTGACCCCTGCCTGGATTTGACTACGTTTCTGCCTGCCCTCTATTGCCCTGTTTGCTGGAGATTGACCTGTCTTTGTCGACCACGAATAAAGCCTATTCCTATTACTTCTGGTGTCTGCGATTGGTTCTGATCAGTTCTCGTAACACACAATGAAGAAGTGAAAAATTGCTTTAATTTTTTAAAATTTGCATTCATTTCAAAATGATACCAAGGAGATACAGGCTGTCAAATGGACTGAATTTTTATTTTCATTGTCATTTTGGCACAGATGATGTACACTTACACAATACAGATATAATATGCTTAAAATCCAATGGCATTTCACATAATGTGTGGCGGTCTACAGAAATCCATCAAAATTCATCAAAAATGTGTTTTGTTGAAGATGTATTTTTGATCAGTTCTACTTTTTTAGTATTTCTCCTTCTACTAAATTCTACTTTTTTAGTATTTCTCCTTCTACTAAATTTTACTTTTTTAGTATTTTGGCAAAAACAAGTGCAAAAATGCTTATTTTCAAGGCTTTTAACAGGCTCTTTGAAAACACTGCCTAGTTAGAACTTCCGCTAATGGTGTAAGGCAGCTATCATAGCGATACCACCTTTCAGATTGAGACTGAGCTAGAAAAGAAAGTCAATGATGACATTTCTATGTTAACTAGCAAGAATTATAACTAACAGAAAACTAATGAATATTAATTTTGGCAGGGCCGTCTGGGAGATATGCGTGGCCTTGTGTGAAGTCAGCAGCAGGAGGCCAGTACATACACGCGCAAAACGCACACATCGTTTTTTTTCTCAGGTGTGATACATTGTAACAAATACGCTCATCATGTGGCCTCCACTGTTGTTCTGACGTAGCCTATCCAATGCTGCACTGATGATAGATAATAGACAATGATAGAACAGTGGCTGTTGGTGAGCTTAAAACATATGAGGTGAAAAACTTCCCTTTAAACTGTGAACACAATGGTGGCTTCTGAAAGCCCAGCTTAAATTAAACTGCTTCTAGCACTATTCATGCATACATCTGCCATTATGCTGAGGAATGCATATCTCAAACCATTTTCATAAATGTTCCTGAGTGTGCCAATGATCCGAATAATCAATTGGCAGGTAAACACACAGCTTTTTTCTTCACATCATGTTCATGAGATTAAATAATCAATTCAATTTTGAAAAATACATTTGAATCATTACGTATACAAAAAACTACACGACTCTCTACCATTAGGTTTAAGCACAACCTGCAATAAAAGCTATCTAAAAAACCCTGCTCTTTAAGATCGTTTAAATGACAAAATATGCACATTGCCGATCTTTGCCATCAATAGCCTTTTCTCCGAGGGTGGGTATGGAGAATAGATAGTACACATATCCGCAATTTTAAATAATCTTAATAAAATGTACAAAATTTTGTGATGCAAATAAAAAAATATTTTTACTAGCCGAAATAGCCTAATTGAGGAGAATTTGCTATATCTGATGGTATTGAGTATTTTGTGAATTAATCTGTGCATCATTATTATTATTGGAAACAGGTTAAGACCAATGAGCAGTTTTGATCAAGTTTTCCGACCGTCTATTTTCAGCTCGCCAATGGCCACTGTAATAGAATACTCTTGTTACTAGTATTTAGATTATTTTATAACCATGCTTATTACCATTTAGGATTTAGGAGGATTAAGTAGTCATATCCCACAGTGAATAAGCACATTTTTAGCATCCTCAATTGCATCACGCAAATACACCATTTCTATGCATGTTTCTGTATGCCCCTGTTCTGTATGCGCATTGTGCACACGCCTATGTAAACGCATATTAGGCTACTATCTTAATATCGCACCGTTATAATAACATTGAAAGAGCTGCTGCACAACTTAAGGTTTTTGGTGATTTTAGCACAAACGCTTTCTGCTGCCTCAAAATAGCAATACGCCAAAAATGCCCCTGACCACATCTCATCTTAAGACCAAACTGCCCCGATGGGCATAAGTTCACTTGCTATTTAACCCCTTTGTGCAGACCCCCTAGTGGCCATGGCATGGCACATTCATTGTTTTTCTTTTGTGTGTGTGCGTCTGTGTGTATGTGTGCTCTTGCAGAGCAACTACCCTCTGTAATCCCTGTAGTCCCTCTGGGTGTGAGTAGAAGGGGTTACCCTACAGTGAGCCGGCAGTCTGGGTATTAGCCGGAGTATAACCAGGGTCACTATGCGCTCTTGATATTGATGCAGTGCCTGAGAGTGATAATGCACAATCCATAGTCGGTGTCGTGGGTGTGAATTGCATGTGGGGAAGTGGCTACTTACCTGAGCAGCCTCGGCATGCACGGGGGTTCAGCGAAGTGAGTTGAGCCGGAGAGAGAGAGGGAGTGGAGAATGGCATTATTGTTCTGCTGTGTGTACATGGTCGAATAGTTTTAGTGAATTGTATTTCATAAAGATTCCCTGTTTTTTCTTCTTTTTTATTTTTTTATTATTCTTTCTTACCTTGTCCGTCTTCTGTTGCTGATTTGGTGAATACCTGCAAAAGAAACAAAAAGACAAATTGGTTAATTCAAGGCAAGGGGGAATTCGCCCCTGACACTGGTTAGCTGCAGTACAAAAACATGGCCACTTGTTTATTACTGCAGTTTCCATTTGTGGTGATTAATTTATACCTTTCTCTTTATACTCAATATCTGAGCCATAGCCTGCTTTGTAATATCTTTAATTTAAAGTATATGCAGTACACATAGACATAATTGTAAACTGATAATATTATACAATATATACAACATTTATGCAAATATTTTGTATGTCTTTACCATATATTTTTTTCTTTTTTATCATAAAAATATGGCTATTATAATATTGTTCCCATATTTAATGTCCTCATCTGAATATAAATTGTATGTATTTTATTACTAATTGCTAAATACACTTTATATATTCTATGTAATGCTTTAAAAAATGTTTTATTTATATTTATTTTTGGTATGCCTGTTTCTCAAAATGGCACCCCAAATATAAAGCTTGAAGGGAGGTTATGGTTTTGGTTTACTGTTTTCTTTATTTCTGAAGCACGTCAGAGCGTGTCATTCCAAGGATATGGTTGATTTATATGGCTTCCAAACATTGAGCCATGACCTTGCCTGCTGAAGTCAAAGGCCTTGTTTTTCTTCCTCATCACATAGTCCATTGTGTTAGAAAATGATAAAAGTAGTTAGAACACAGATGGTCCAAAGAAAGAAGCTTCAAAAGCACCACTGGCAGTCAAAATGCATCACGCCTCTCCATAACTCCCAACCAAGTTCCCTCCTCTTTTGTTTATGTAGGGGAAATCTCAACAGCAAACAATCTCTCCACGTCTTTGTCGACATCACTCTCTAACCTTTCAAAAACATTCAGTGGCCTCAATAATTTCTCGATAATGCACAAATTTGAAAAACTTTGTATTCATATGTCATGGTCCGTGGTTTATTTTTCCTTTCCGGTTGAGAATCTATCAGATTTTTTCCCACGTTCCGTTCAGGGGTTTTGCTTCACCTCGCCTATTATTCGTTTCACCTGTGCTACTGCCTGCGGGGTATTTAAGCTCCTCACTTCCACTTCCCGGTGCTTCTTTGTCATTCCTACGTACATTGAGCTAGGTATAGTTAGGTACAAGCGACCTCATGATATTAAAGCCTTGCTTTATGTTCATGAGGGACTTGCTTCTTCGTATTAGTTTTTACGTTAGTTCGACTTACTCCATGCTGTTCTCTCTGAGACAGTCTCCTTTGTTGTTTCATTTTTATTTCACCTTCTTAACGGCCGTTTTAGTGTTAAGTGCCGAAGGTGTTTCTTTTCTATTGTTTCATCGTTTAAGCTCTAGTATTGAGCTTGGGAGACTTTGTTTTGTGCTCTCACTCGTGTTTTCGAGTTTGTCCTATTTTCCTGGGGTGATTATTATTTAGCTGTTTAGCTACTAGGTTTATAACTTTTTCTGTTCTACCCATTAGCGGTTTAAGCTCCCTTAGTGGTCGTCACCTTTGTGGGTGACTTGTTCTGATCCCCCTTCCCACCACATTTGATTCGCCGCTACTGAAACCATTACACATAACATTTCATTCAGTACACTTACAGTATAGTCTATCAAAGGATATACAGCATGCATTATGTACCAATTATTTTTATTATTGTCCATAATTAAAGCACAAGTGGTTCATTTAAAGCAACATAAATTAAGTTGGTGGTTCATTTTAATTTGTATATGTCATGCTGTATTATACCTGTGCAGTGAAAATCACAATTTTCTAAGGTTGATAAAATATTGCCGGACATATCTTGTCGACTTATCTGATGGTCTAGGAGTTCCACTGTAGTCATTTTAGTCACCCTTTTAATATTGTTTTTGTTAAACATTTCTATTTTCAACAATACATGATAGACTTCAACAGAAATGTCTTTCTTTTAATCTTCCAGCTTCATCAGGATCCAAAGTATAATGTGCACAGTGAACTGTCCTAAAACTTACTGAGGGTGTTGATCTACCAACAGTGATGCAAACAATAGACAACAGTCTTGACCGGTAATATTGGAGTGCATGCAATTATGGCGAATTCACAAGGAACCAATCTAAGAATAGTTCACATTATTATTTTTAGGGCCAGAGGATAACTGTGACATGTCAAGAGGAGGAAAATGAAGTACTGAAAGCTGAGCTTCAGACAACAAAAAGCAAGCTGGAAGAGCAGATGGTAATGCAAGAGGAGCAGAAGGTAGCCCTGGAGGAGCAGAGGGCAACACTGGAAGAGCATAAATCTTTGGCTTTGAACTTTAAAGGGAGCTAGAATAACTTAGGAGCCACCAGGTCTGCTCTGGCCCTAACAGCAGCAATGGTACACAACCAGCTTTATCTACCCTGCTGGCACGCCACTACCCCCATTCTCACAATAGCAGTTTCAACACCCCATTTTTTCCTTGCTCCCCCACTGCCTGAAGCTAGCGATCTATTACTGGCCAAAGGTTAAGGCATCCTACCAGATGATGAAATATGGGCAGACCTGAACCAGCTTTATTTGCACCAGGGTTCCAAAGCAAAGCCTGGAAGATATGCCATACTGCTGTTCTGTAATTATACTGTATATCATTTGATATTGTGGGCTAAGTTAAACTGGGGCAGCTCTAAGAGCAATAATGGATTTGTGTAACAATTTGAGACATTGTACAGTGGTAAAGGGTTCCTAAAGTAAAAGCAGCATTTTAGTTTACCACCTTAACAACCTGAAACTTGTTAAGCATTTCAAATGTTCACTCAATAACACAATGCGCCACTCGCAGCTGATGATTCACTGTTCTGAAGCTGTCTTGAAATTGTGTCTTATATTGACCACAGCAGTAGAACCAGGCAATTGCACAATAGTTTATGTTTATACAAGATGCCCACAACTGGCAGACTTGGAGCGCTCTCCTGGGAGTCAATGAAGAATGTATGATTCTAGAAAAATCAATTACTTTATTAATATAATATTAAGTTAAAGTTTTTACAAGTTTTAAGTTTAAAGTTATATCCATTTCACTTAAGTCTTATAATAAAATCGAATCTTCTAAATATCACGATTTCATTATCACAGGTAGATTTTACGCTGAATGAAATACACTGCGGTGATTATTTGTCATTGTATTTCTATCTCATTAATCGTTTCACAACAGTGAGACAGCATGTGACGAGAGGTTTATGTATGCCTCATTAACACCAAGAAAAGTGTATTCTGTGTTCAGATTTCATAGACCGAGACTGTGAAACTATGGCATCACTTTAATGCCAAAAGTCTGAACCTGCTAGAAATTTATTTAAATTTATTTAACTCCCCTTGCTTGATTACATATTTTTCTGCTGATATTTAAAACTACGTCCTCTTCCTTACAGATTTAGTTTCAAACTGCCAACAAGTTGTTGTTTTTTTGTTGTTGTCATTTTTCAGTTTTCCCAATTTCATCTAATACTATGAGGGATCTCTGTCAGAAACAGAGATGGGAATATTAGAGATCCAAGTGCAAGTAGTTGGGCAGTCTTAAAGTGTTCGTAAGAACACCACTAGTAGTGGATAATAATCCGTAGTGGAGAAAACTAGAAATGAAAAAACAATAAACCTCGCACTATAAACGAGGAGCTCGCTAAACGAGCAAAACAAAGGAATAAGCAATAACGCTTATCTAACTCCGTTTGTGGAGCGAACGAACAAAGGAAACCAAAACTATAAGACCCCTATACTGCCCTACAAAGACAAAAGACCTTAACTCGCCAGAGTGTAGAACTGAGAAAAATTACTTTAATGTTTTTTTGTTGTCCAGCCAAATGTATTGTAGGTAGGATATAGAAAATTTGGCAATTCTTTGTTTTTTTTATGAAGTAATTTATCTACATAAAAATCTTTAACTCAAACTTGACCTTTGACCCTTATTCGGACGTTACTGTACTCTGACTTTGCATTGTCTGAAAAATAACAAGGGCTCATGCCAATGCAAAAGGCAGTAACTTCCATTTGATTGATCAATTGGTTGCTGTTCACTATATAAAATCAGTATATGATAATAATGATAACATCTACATAAAATCTAGTGATCAGGGCACAATTATATATATTAATATATTAGTGATGCTTATCTTATCCTTTGTGATGGTTAACCTTCTTTGTTTCTTCCTTTCATCACCATACCTGTTAACATTGGGCTTTGAAAATAAGGGAGATTTTTACTGGCATGGTGCCCTTCCCCCCATTTAACTCACCGGGTGACTACAATCAGGGGGTTAAATACCTTGTTGAACGTAAAACATTCTGGAGAATAGATGGCTGTGAGCACCCCAGCATTATGAAGATGGAAAGAAAAAAAAGAGACATCAATTCAGAGCGAACGTAAAAGTTTATTAACAGATCTGTCTATTTACAAACATATGTGTGTGTGTGTGTATGAGTGTGTGTATGTGTGTGTGTGTGTGTGTATGAGTGAGTGTGAGTGAGTGAGTGAGTGTGTGTGAGTGTGGGTTAGAACTGGAGAAACACGGGGAAAACGGGAGGGTTGACAGCTCATCACTCTTCAGCAGTGCTGCTCACAGGCAGGGAGCTCCAGAAAAGCCTCCTGGTGGGTGGCATGAGAGGAACCAGCTTCTTCAGGATCTCGCTCTTCCTGGCCTCCTCTATGCCCTTGTCCTGTGGCCTCAAGGTGGTGGGTATTTTTAGTTGGAACTTGTTCTGGAGGAAATCCAGCTCTGAAAAGTCCTCCTGATCATGGGACCTCTTAGCGAACATGCTTCTTGAGCCACGTCGCAGCTGGATGACTTTTATGTTTGCCAGTTTGGGAATCTTCTTTCCTTTGACTGCAGAGTGGCCATCCTTCCAGTCCCTGATTCCTCCATTTCTGAGCTCCACCACCTCAACCTTCTTCAAATTGGAACTTCCCACCACAGAGATGAAGTCTTCAAAATCATAAACCACCCCTCCTGGTCTGCTCTTCATTTCTTGCTCCACGCCATGGTGGAAACTATCTGCGCTCATGAAGGTGTGCCCTGGCTCGAAGAACTTCAGCGTGATGTCGTCGATCGAGATGGTGTCGGAGTTCACCAGGGACACAAGAGAAGAAAAAAGGCACCAGTTTTTATTCTGGGCACTGCAATTGTCTACCCAGTAGACAATGTGCTTGGTGTCCCGCTCCTTCTCCAACGCCGCTGCATAAGCTGATGTTATTTCGCTTGCACTCCGCCCAGCAATCCCCTCGTGCCACACAACGGAGATAGTCTTTCTTTTGTTTCGTCTACTTCCAACAGACGCAAAGGTCTCGTGATACGCCACAATCCGCCTGGTGAAAACTGCCGACTTAACACCAGGCATTCGCGGGAGCATGATGACCTTCTGTAGGTCGACACTCCTGGCCGAGGTGTCTTCAGGCCAGTCCCTTTCGGCATCTGCCCTATAGTGCAGCCTGCTCTCTGCTGCTGCATCCTTGTGCCCTTGCCACTTTTCACACTGCGGACAGTTCGCTGCACTCTCCGCTGCAGTCTCCCCCTGGTGGTCAGCCTTCATGTGCTGTTTCTGCAGCAGACAGCTCTCGCACTCCTCCTCTCCAAGCTTGGTAAAGCTGATGTTCTTTGACCTTACAGCCTTTCGGTAGGATTCATAGGAGCAGCTGTTTCCAATTTCAATGTAGTCAGCATACATACGTTTGATGCTAATGTCGCTGGGGAGGTAGCGGCGGCATGGAGCATGCTCCCTCCGGTAATGGCTGACAGTCGGGTGGAAGGACTCGATGTGATCATACACCGGCTTCAGGTCCAGCTTTTTGGCTGGTGCATGTCTCCCTCTTTGGTCTTTTGGTGGAGCAAGGGGAGTTGCTATTTTTTTTCCCATCATGGAGAGGACCAGGCTATCATTACTTGGGTGGTATCCTAAGGTTGAAAGAAAGAACTTTTTACACACCTGCTGTGGGACCTGAGCTTCATCTTTCAGCCTGTAAATGAAGGACCTGCCACGCCGACTTAGTTTTCCATCACCAGAGACTTTTGCGGTCGGTACCTGGCTCACGCTGTAAAACACGAATGCACGTTTTTCAGTGTATGGCATGTCCCAGTACTTGCCCCAGATTTCTCTTCGTCTGTCCCCACTAAATTTGACACTGCATTTTCTTCTGCATTTGTGGTCGCATGGTTCTCTAATCGATGGCTTTGGGGCAGGAGCAAGACTGGGCTGTGGTGCTGTGGCTTGAGCAAGGGTGGGCTCTGGTCCAGGCAGTGGCAGGGTGGGCTCTTCAAATGCTTGAGCAAGGGTGGAGTCAGCTGTGCTGGTGATGAACAGGTCATCTGATCCGTAAAACAGCTCATCATCAGGAAAACTGATGTCATCCAGACAACTGTCCAGAATTGTCCACTCTTTCACTTCTGGTTCTTCTGCAGTGGGTATTTTGGCTGCATTCGGCTGCATTTTGCAAGGAATATCTCCACAAGCAACTGAAATGAATAGAGCAAATAATAATTGGAGACATGCAGGGGAAAAAAATATTGCATATGCCTTTGTAATAAACAGCTGGGTAAATACATATATAGAATAATGTAGTGTAGGCTAATATGGGGTCTAGAGAGCATTTCACATTAATTTCCTGAATATACAGTCAGTTGCAAAAGTATGTGAATGGCTTGTGAGATTTGTTGTTTTCGCTATGTATACAAAGACATTTGTATTTGAGCTTAAAAAATATGGATATAGGATGAAAGTGCAGACAGTCAGCTTTCATTTAATGGTATTTACATGCACATAAGTGTGACCTGTTCAAAGTACCACAATGGAAATAAGTTGCTGAAATGTTATTGTGTTATCCTCGATGATTTTTAATTCTTGCATCATGACTGTTGGCTGTGCATTTATTAGAATTGTCAAATAAATCAAATCAAAATCAAAGAGCTGTGAATGTCTAGCCTTGGTATTGGCCTTTGTTTTTACTTTTTGAGTCCGTATTTGGTCTCCAAAAGACATACACCAACATGACTACTGCATATTAATGCAAAACAAGCATTTGATGACAAAAAAATGGCCATAGCTCTGATGAGAAACCCTAAAACAACTATCTGTGACATCCACAACAACCTACAGAGTGCTGGGGTGAAAGAGAATCATAATTTATAGTATGAAGTACGCTCCAGCAGAAATGTAGGATGGATATTTAAGATGCAAGTCTTGCCTTTGTATTGGTTTGCATTGTAATGGTGCTGATGAGAAGTTTGCATCTTCAATATCCGTCCTACAATTTTTTTTAACAATCACAGCAAAAAGGAAACACCCGAACAACAGGAAACGCCTGTCATCCGTTTACTTTACTTGCAAATTTAAATATGGGGGAACCCGATACAAAAAATGCAATTTCTCTAAAATGGTCAAACTTGCATGTAAATACCATTAAATGAAAGCTGACCGCCTGTACTTTCATCCCATATCCATATTTTAAGCTCAAATACAAATGTCTTCGAGTAGACCTACATAGCGAAAACAACAAATCTCACAAGCCATTTACATACTTTTTCAACTGACTGTAGGTTAGGATTTATGCATAGGTTATAATGAGGAACCTTATTCTTATAACGTGTGATTCATATATGTTTAATGTACATCATGTTTTTTCCACAAACATTTGACCAATATTTGATTAATCAAAGTTAATCTTAATAAATTGGGCATAGGCCTAATGCACCGGTTTAATCAATGTACAATGTATGTTATTAGATACCTAAGGCTGAGCTACCAAAACTGCTCCTAAATGCATAGCGTTAGATGACGGATCTCTTTTTGCAACTAATGTAGGTCTATATTGAATGCAAGGCTTACAAACAACGCAACGAATAGTGGACACAAGACTCGCGTTTTGTATTGAATTAGATGAATGCCAGAGAGTAGGATAGCCTATCAAGAACAACTCGTTATGGATTTAACGTTTTGAACGCCAGCGAGTATCCTAACATACTCAAAACTCTGGCTGTGGGTTTAACTTGTCGGAGGACAGTTGTTGCGTTTGCAATGGATTTGACAAGGAGGTGTGTCTAGGCGAGCCCTAACACAGTCGCACTGTCGGGCTGACAAAGCCTGTGTGTCACGAAAAAAAACACATTCATTGCGTATGATTTTATTTATTTATTTAATTAGCTGGCAAGCCATTTAGTTATTCTTTGTTTCCATTGTTCTGATTGCATATGGGAGTCTAATGTTAAGCTAGCTCGCGATAGCTAGCTAGCTAAGTAGTTTGTTTGGCTGTCACTGTCGGGCTGTCAAAGCCTGACAGTATGCATAACACGAAAAAAGCGTTCATTGTGTATGATTTACGATTACTTATAGCTGGCAAGTTGTTTCCAATGCTTTGTTTGAATTGTTCTAATCGCATATAGGAGCAGTTTTGTTTGTCAAGTCATAACCTATACTAACTAGCTAACGAACTACTAGATGATCTATCTACGTTATCTATCTATCTAAGTTAGCTATCTATCTTGTAATCTTTCTTACCTTGATCTTGATTTCGGCGTTTCAATGCCATATCCACCAACATTTTCCCTCGAGAATAGGCCATTCTTAAAAGCTGTAGTAAAAACAACAACTTCAACAATATTTGCTTAACACTTTATTCAAGCTATTGTGTGTGTGTCAGAAATGCTTCGGTGACAGATATTATAAGATAGAACACCGTAACTTGAGCGTGGTAAACAGTAACTCCACTTTGATGCGCAGCAAAACAAACATAGAATACCTTAACTCAATTTGAACGTTTCACAGTGCCGTGAAAGGAAGACAAAGAACCGTAACTGATGTTACGTCCTTTTGCCTTGGCTTCTGTAGCGCTTTTGGAAGTTACGGCAAAGACAACCCACTATTTTCTCGAAAAAACAACACAATTGACTCAAGATATTTCTCCACATGATAAAGCGGGTCTTTATAGTTCCGAAAATGTAAAAAACTAATTTTCGACCAAAGATGAAGTTACGCCCTTTTGTCTTTGCACGGCAGTATAACTGGAGTCAGCGCAGTTAGAGCGCTCGTAGGTAGAAACGGTGAAAAAAGGAAATAAGCGGACACGCTTATCTTACTCCCGTTATTGGAGTGAAAACTAAAGGAAACAGAGAACTCATCAACCCTAACTTTTCCTGGGTGAGAGCACTCGTAAGTCAGAGAATATCACGGAAGAAAAGAGAAAGCCTTTGCTCGGAAATGAGAGCTAAAAGAAACTTTCTTACTTTCCAAAACCCTACTTTCTAAACCCTTTCGTTTTTTAAAACTAGCTTACTAACTAATTTCTTATACCTTTTTTACCGGCTCGAATGTTAAATGGAATAACATAGAAGCGACGAGAGAGGCCGGAAGCGGGGTATAAGTAGTGAGCGGAAATACCTACCAGGTGCTCTCACTAATGACAAGGTGAAAGCAAAACCCGTGACGGAACACAGGAAAATCCGATAGACTACCGGCAAACGATAAAAACGAATAAGGCGACGTAAAGATAAGGGAAGAAAGGTCAGATCCATGACAAATACATGTAACCTTTTACATACCTTTTTATATACCATATGCTGTACATAATTCTCCCAACTTGACTAGGTTAGTTAACTTCTCAATCTCACTACCGATATGGTCACATATGTATGTGCATTTTCCTTGGTGACCAGGGCCACGTTTCCCGATAACGATCAATCTTAGGGTTAAGTGCGATTTCAACGAGCGATTCTACGATGGCTCTTTAATTTGTAACATACTTTTCCCAAAACAGTTCTTAAAGTGTGAATGCGCAGTCGCCTCTTACGTGCTACTTAACCAGAGGTGTAAAATCCGGGTTCAGAAAGTAAAAAGTCCTCCCCAGTATTTAGTTCCAATCACCTGGATTTGCTAATTTGCACAGTTCTTCAGCCAGGAGGTAGAACTAATTAGTGAAATCAGCTGGCTGAGTTAATGGGAGGAAGAAACACAGAGCAGGAATTTTCCTTTCTGATCCCTGGATTTGACATCTCTGTACTTCTGTTTGTGGTGTTGCTGATACAGGAGGAGGAGGGGCGATAGATTGGGAGACGCAAACCCCACTGTGATGCCCAATACATGGCCGGTTAGGCACGTCAAAGTTTATTTTGAAATAAAAAACTTTTCCCACTGATTTTACTTGTCTCAAACTTATTTATTTATTGGGCTGTTTAAGGAATGGCTTTCATAGGTCATTTCTAAATATATAAATATAAGTAAATTTAAAAGAAATAAACATAAATATTGTTTAATCTAACATCACTATTAAAAAAAATCAGTGGTTATGGTAAGCTTTTAGGAAATGCGGCCCAGGACGGTTGTCGAAGGGTTTGCCAGCCACCACTCCATGATCTAACTTTGCTGACTAATGTTAACTAGTTACCACATTAATTATTTGTTAGGTTTATGGCTAATTATATTCATTTAGTAACCTATAATTTTTTGCCAGCTAGTTCTACCTTCTTACCAAACTTAAAGACTGAGTAAAGATTGGATTGGTCAAACAAATGGCCAGTTAGATTTGGGCAAGTGCATTTCCGGCTCGCTCTTATTGACTGAACTTTTGGCTATAATGTTGTAGCTGAAAAAAAATCCTTAAATGAGAAAATGCAGTTTTGAATGTGTGCAAGGGGAATTCCACTTTCAAATGCATTTCTTGCACGCTCTGACTTTTGGCATTAAAGTGACACCATATGAAACCTGCAGGAGACCTATCCCATTACAGTGGTGCCAAAAATTTGATAATTACTCCTGCTTATGTTGGCTGTGTGGGGTTTAGAAGGGAGGACTGTACTACAGCTCAAAGACATGGGTTTAGAACTTTAACATCACTGTTATCAATAATCAATCAAGCGTCCAATTCGTTTCCTTGACCATTACTCTTTAGCTCTGTGGGATAATTGTATCTCTTGTTGTGCAGTGCAGTGCAGTCGTAACCTGGAGAAAACACAGTTTGGTGGGTTTAGGCTGGGTTATGGGAAGGGTTATGGTCATTCAGAAAAGCTGAGTGGTAGCAAAAACTGAAATCTTTTGAGATTATGTACTGAGTGACTAGTTTTACTTCATTATTTAAGTTGTATTTTCACGGCAGTTAAAATGTTATGACTGATTAGTTCTATTAATTGCATTATCCAATTTATCCAGTCTACCTAATAGATTACCCACAAATTTGGACTGAAATTTCTAAATGCATAACCGGCTGTCCCCTCCTATCCATCTGCACTGAAAATCAAACCCTGCTGATAGGTCACATGAACTGTGGGTAAAATGTGAAGCATGGTGTCGCTACTTGAACTGGATGATGGTAAGACGAGAAAGAACCTGCAGTGGTAGGTCAGAGTTTGCCAGGAGTGATGAATGGAGCATTCTGTTCCACATTCCACACTCTGGGACTTGTGCATCCTAGACAGGCTGTACACGACGAGTGCTCTATCACTGTCAAAGGAAAGCAATGGGAGGTGTGACAGAAAACTCTTCAATCAAGCATGGATTCAAAGTATTACTAATAAATAATCCATATGCTGATTCCATGACCGTGCTTCACCATCCTGTAGTATGTATGCATGTGTGTCCGTGGATCCATGGATCTAGTTCAGGTTTAATGGATGCTTAATTTTCAAAGTGCCAATAACCCAATGTGTCATAAATAATCAAAACTGGGAAATCACAGATAGAAATATGTCAAGTATGTAGGGAAAATACATAGATTAATAAATAATTGGTTTAACGTAGCCAAAACAGAGCCCTACGTTTCAGTGAAGCCTTTCTCAAGGGAATGCTCCTCTTCCATTTAGTTTGCTTCCGTACAGTATTTATATCTAATTAGTGGTGATACCACTCATGAAGCGATGATGTACTTTGTTTAATACCTGGGAATAGTATATCTTCTCTGGTATGCAACTTGAGAAGTTCTCTGAACATTCTCATTGGCCTCATATGAAATTACCAAAAATAACATACATTTATAATTATGTAACGGTAGACCTCCTGATTCTGTAAATAATTTGGTGTGAATTCTCAATTGCAATTCCATATATACCAGCCAAAACATACCAGCAACCCCCACTGAGGTGATCTTGTGCTCCTCTGAAGGACTCTTTATTCATGGGTCTGTGGCAGACGCGGTGTATGAAGTGCAGCTACGATCTGTCTGCTAAGATGATCCTAGCCGTTTGAACAAGGAATCGGGAGACCTGCAATGACATAATTAATAGACGCAGAAAGAATAATATAGTCAGTGGTTGTCCCAAAGGCCATCAGCTATTTATGAGTGGGAAAGGATAGATTATGGTGCATGGTCATACCATGACCTGATGAAAGTGTCTCAGCCTAAGCTCAAAAACACTGTTTGGAAACACCAATCTCTCCTGAGCACTAGCTCTCTCCACTGATGTCCCCAAAGGTGCACAGAGCACTCAGTCAAGTATCTAAACAGAGAGAGACTGTTTTCAGTGTGTCCCCTTGAAGAGTTTAAAATGGCAATATAAGGGGGAAAAAAACGGCCTACAAGACTATAGTCACAATATGCCTAAACAAAATAAAACAAAGCAAAGCAGCCACCGAACCACCCAAATGGCTTGTTGACTCAAACTGAAAATCATAAAGAAAAACAAAGCTCAGGTTTCAAAGGAAGTGATGTGGAGGAATGTGTTGATATAAGCCATGAAGGGCTTTGTATCACTCCCTCTGTGTAGATCAAAATAGGTATCCATAACATAGCGCTTTCCTCACAGAATCAATCCCCCCAGATTTCCTAGGTTTAAAGTCAGATGTCTCCCACAGGTCAGCATTTGGTGTGATCCACCTCTAGACTTAATAACACTTGGCCTTTGGGGAAATGAACCTTCTCTGAACTCTTGAGGCACTGCAGAGGAAAATGAACATGCTAAATAAATGGGGAGCAAACATACCCCGGTTCAAGGCAAGTCAGGTAGTTATGCTGAACTGAAAGGTCTGCTTATCGTCACTCATTTTATTCTTATATTACTTTTATCTGGCTTTTTTCTCATTCGCTATACAACAGAGATTTCACCATGCAAACCCCCCACACTGATACGCATCACACTAGTGAGTTTCAGAGCTTGGAGAGATCTTTACAGTAAAATGTGTTTTTCTTAACACAGGGTATTGCATTTCTGCATTTACCCTAATTAAACGCAATGGAAAGCAGCTTGCATCTTGATTTAAGAAGCTTGATTTAATATGGAGACATGTACAGCTCATCAGAATGAATAAAGAACACTATGGAAAGACTGGTATTAAGAATGTTTAATATTTCACTCTCGTAAAATTATTATTATTATTATGGTGATTATTATTATTACAAATTTGTATTGTGATTATTGTTATTAATTTATATAAAAGATAATATATCATACCGAATAATTAATTGATTTCTGTGGCATGCCAGTATAATTCAAAGCAATATCAGAAGGGTAGTTAGACTGAAGTAAGTAATGGATTGTGTTCTTCGCAATTCTTGGCAATTAAAGAAGTGTGAGCTAGACCTTCTGGCTGCAGAAGTAAGAGGCTGAGGGGAAAATGCCAGTTATATGCAAAAGTTGATCACCAAAATGGGGAAACCCCCCAACTGATCTGAACTGAATTTTTGGTCGTACCACTGGTTAAAAATTCTGTCTTGGACTCGAGCAAAGCTTGTCTTGGAAAGCAGTAAAGCTTGATATCCCTAGAGAGGTGAACTGCTAAGTCAGTTGTGCCAGCAATATTTGTTTTTCTTTTTTTCCCTGTCTCTTAAATGAAGTCATGTGGGATGTGATTCATTAATTAGGAGAAGTGTGTGTGGTAGGGGTCGCTGCCTGTCTCAGAGTGAGCTGTGGGCCTGTCGTCCTTAGTGATTGGGATTAATACCATGGGCCAATTAGATGCTGCCGATCAAGACCTCACACTGGACTCTCATGCAATGGGAGCTTTTGAGCACATACGTATGTGGAATCTAAAATATCACATGTTATTAACTGCATCATAATGATAGTTTTAAATCAGTTTAAATAAGCAAATACACATGCACCTGGATATTCAAAGTATTCTTTTTCACAACATATGATCCATATTTGAAAAAACCCGAGCTAATCTTTCTCACTTTGTCGTAAAGGAAAATGAAAAGTTCTTATACCTGGGCTCTTTGGTTCTCTTTTTCACCTCCATAGGTGTTGAAACGTCCTGATAGGGAAGGCAGGAAACCTAGCTCAAGGGTACAAAAATTTAATCAAAATATCATGTTGCCCTTTACTTCAAACAGATCTGCATCACTTTCTTAAACCATGATTTTCCTTATTTTTTTCCCAAGCCTCTTTTAGAACATTTTGTAAGGGAAATCAGAAGATCAAGTCTGTTTCAGAGCACAAAGACTTCTCTGTTCTTTGGAGTACCTAAAGGATAGGGCCCAGTCTGAATCACATATATTTTATAAGATAATAAGCATCTGCCCAACGCACACACAACCGAATGATTTGAGGTGATTTTTTTAAACGATTTATCCCCCCCTTAATTTGTCATACCCTATCATGACTCAGATTGAGTGGACCACCTTTGGCTGAAGTGTAATCAGCGGTGTGGTTAGTGGGTCATGGGTTGATTAGTGGAAGGCAGTAATCCAGAGCAGGTTTTTTGAAGGGGGTAAGAGCTCAGTAGGAAATTGAGGGGGTGGTCTACATGCAGGGATTTGTGGTGCTGTAGGACCAAAGAGAATTAATCAGCGTGGTATAAGGTATACATACCACTGTCTACTTTAAGTAAATCCATTTAATAACTATTTGGTCATTTGTGAGGTGTTTGGGGGAAGAAAAAAAAGACATCACGAGATAAGATGACAGCTGTCATTGTAGCAAGTATGGGTGTGCTTGGAATATCCATAAGTGAGGGTTCTGAATGATTGCGTAACAATGGGAGCTAATTAACTGGCCCATTCTAGCTAACGCTCAAAATACACAAGAAGAGAATTTGTGGATAGCCTGCATATACACATCATGAACAGTAAGAATATAATTTTTTAATCAGGAAGCAAATCATGTTACAGAATAGAAGAGTAACTATTATTTGAATCAAACAAGTAATACAACAACTTTATAAAAATAAAACCCATGATCAAGTGGAAATGTGATTTTATGGGACACTTACGGCATGAGTAGTGCTAGTAAGCATAGTTATGACTATTTCAGTCCTGAGAATCATCTGTAACTCCTGGCAGAAACTAAGAGACATCCAGTGAAACAAGCGCGTAATAAATGCCGGCTCGTTCAGTGTAATAGTATCCTATACCCTACACTAAAAAAAAAAACATAAAAACAGCAACATTGCTGCCAGTCTTTTCACCGTTTTCTTACAGTATAACCAAACACGCAAAATCTCTCATTTAAATATGGCTGTTTGTGGCTGGAGTAATTTAAATAATGACTCGAGTTGATCACCTGCAAAGTGTGAAATGATAACACGTGCAAATACTTTGGCTGCGCCCGCAAAATAACACCCCTTATTTGGGATATTAGTAAATCGACCCCTTTGTGTTCACCATGTAAAGAAAAGCGTTTGGGGCAAATGGCTTCACAGGTGTTTCTGATTAGTCAGGTGTATTCAATTGCTTCTTTAGTGCAGGTATAATAGATCTTCCAGTATCTTGATTCCAGGCTTTTGATTGCCTTTGGAGTCTGTTATTGGCTTTTGTGAACATGGGGCCTGTAGAGTTCTGCAGAAATGTCTTGTGGACAGATGATACCAAGATTCACTTGCATAAGAATGATTTCAAGAGCCAAAGCATACCAAAAAGGAAGTGCCCAAGATATAAAGCATACCACCTTATCTGTGAAACATGGTGGTGGGGACTGTTATGGTTCACTTCTCTTAATTGATGATGTAACTGCTGATAGCAGCAGCAGAATGAAATCTGAGGTGTACAGAAACTTCTTGAACAGAAATAATCTGTTCAAGTAAATGCCTCCAGACTCTTATAATAGTATATCATACACTGCTCAAAGAAATTAAGGGAACACTTAATCAACACGGTATAACACCAAGTCAATTAAACTTCTGGGATATCGATCTATCCAGTTAGGAAGCGTAAACGATTGTGAATAAATTTCACCTGCTTTGGTGCAAATGAAAGTGACAACAGATGGACAGGAGAGGCAACAGCAAGACAACCCCCAAAAAGTTAATGGTTTTGCAGGTGGTGGCCACAGACCATTTCTCTCTCCTTATCCTTCCTGACTGATTATTCTCTAGTTTTACATTTTGCTAGTGCCCTTTTCACTACTGGTAGCATGAGGCGGTACCTGCAGCCCATTCAGGTTGCACAGGTAGTCCAGCTCCTCCAGGATGGCACATCCATACGTGCCATCACAAGAAGGTTTGCTGTGTCTCCTAGCACAGTCTCAAGAGCGTGGAGAAGATACCAGGAGATGGGCCATTACACAAGGACAGCTGGACAGGGCCGTAGAAGGGCAAAAACCCGGTGGCAGGACCGGTATATACTCCTTTGTGCAAGGAGGAACAGGAGAAGCACTGCCAGAGCCCTACAAAATGACCTCCAGCAGGCTACTCGTGTGCATGTTTCTGGCCAAACTGTCAGAAACAGACTCCATGAGGGTGGCATGAGGGCCCGACGTCCTGTAGTGGGACCTGTGCTCACAGCCCAGCACCGTGCAGCTCGATTGGCATTTGCCAGAGAACACCAGAATTAGCAGGTTCACCATTGGCGCCCCGTTCTCTTCACTGATGAGAGCAGGTTCACACTGAGCACATGTGACAAACATGAAAGAGTGTGGAAACGCCGTGGCGAATGTTATGCTGCCTGCAACATCATCCAGCATGACCGGTTTGGTTTAATTGACTTGTGTTTTACTGTGATGATGATTAAGTGTTCCCATAATTTTTTTGAGCAGTGTAGGAAACTCATATAATAGTTTGACCCTCATGTCGAGCCTCATGTTTGCCCCCTTATGTGTATAAGTCGATGCTTTCAATCTCAGTCAGAGCAACTGTCCTGAGGGACATATATTTATTCACCATCATATATATGAAATAATAAGTTAAAGAGCTCAAATAAATTGTGAAATTCTGCGCGAATCAGCATCTATTTATTGACATGTGGTGCTTAATTGGAGAAGTCACAAAATGGCTTCTGGTGAAGTGTACATCAGCCTGTACAATCTAAGATCAGGCATTCCATACCTTTTTACACAGCTTAGGATGTGTTTTATTGGACGGTGGAAGTGTCCGTTAAATTCAAGCTCAGTTTGTAGGATTTACTATGACGTGATCCAACTGCACAGTTGTGCAGGAACAATTTGCAGCTTGTACACATATTGAAACAAGGATTATGGGCTCTATTTTCCGGCTAGCACATGGCGTGCGGCGAGCCGTCATAGTCAATGGCGTAGCGTATGGCGCACTGTGCGTGGCTACTGAATTTAGCTCACAGCGCGCTGCGCAGGTTAAAATGGGCTGGGTTATGCTGAATATTTATCAGTGGGTGTGCCTCAGCTGCACCATAGCTAATGAAATTACCTCTTCAGTCCTTTTAAGAGCCATGTGCCTTGGACCATGTCGGGCTATCCCGCATCACGTGGTTTAGTGAAAAACGATAGCAGAACACGTGCGTTCTGGTCGTGGTCGGGAGGCCTCCCGCTTACAGAACGAGTCTACCCACTGTCAATTTCCGACTACTATGGTATCCTAATGGTGACAAAAGTCACTAATAGGTTATCTGAACTGTTGAAAATAAAAAGCTTTTAATCATTTCCTTAACCTCCAATCAGTCGATAAAATAAATTTAAAATGTATTTATTTTACTCTCCCATTTATCATTTACTGGCTCCTGTAACTCCACTCTTTTCGTATTTTCTAGGTCCTAGCATGCGGTAAATCATTTATCTATTTACAACTTTCCCCATGCAACATATCCCATTTTCCTCACCACAGAGACTTGAGACTTGACTCAGACTTGGAGGTTTTTTGACTTGGACTTTAACTTGGCTTTGAACAGTCAGAGCACACATTTTATAGATTAATAATAAGTAATAAAAAATACATTTAAATTACATTTGTTGACTACTAGAATTCATCTAGGTCTATGTAAATGGTAGCCTATGACGTAATAGCGTCAGTGGCAGCCTTGCGGGTAATTGATGTTGTTTAAATTTGGCGTTGTTTTTTTTAAGGTCTGGTGATTCTACCGCATAGCCTGCAGCTAGGCTATGTCACAACCAAGAGCGATAAAATTTGCATTTGATAAATATTATTTACACGATGGCAACAAACATCCCGCAACGTGTACTGTCTGCAAGCGAAAGATAAACTGGGAACGACGTCCAATTTTGTGAGGCACCTGTTCCGTAGCCTATGCACCCTGCAAGGTAAGTGACTGGCTTGGTAGTGGAGCACAATTAATGTAGAAATGTACTTTATTAATGAATTAATTCAGTTCATCGTTCAAAACAAAACCTATCTAGCTTGAAGCTTCCACTGTGAATAAATCACTGGTGAAAAATGCAGGCTAACCAAATATTAACCAAGCTGTTGTCAGTCGACTCTGCTACATTACCCTAATTTGATCACAGCAGTTTGTGTTTAGATATGCTTAAAGCAGAGTAGAAAACAAGCTTCCGATTGTCAGTTATGATGAAAGGAGAAATTTTATGTTAATTAGCTAAGCACTGCCATGGGCGTCACTTAGGGTATGGTAAACGTATCGCACTTGTTAAATCTTCATAGGCTATAGTGTAACAATCTCCGCTTATTTTAAGAAACGTTAGTTTTGTTTGTCCACAGAGTCACTTGAAAATATAGCTAGGTAGTCGCTGATTGTGTTTATTTATTTTTTGCTCGTTTCCTAACTGTCCTTGCTTTCTTTGGGTCTTTTTGTGTCTGGCTGGTGATTGGGTGACTTGGACTTGACTCGGACTTGAGTACTGGAGACTTGACTTTGACTTGAGAACTGGAGACTTGAGACTTGACTTGGACTTGTAGTTCAGGGACTTGACTACAACAATGCTCGCCGTACACTGTGGTGCGATTTGCACCACAGCGGTGGTCTCACCTGGCGGGCAGTGCAAGCGCAAATTGCAGTATACTCTTTTCCCAAAATTGCATTCCGCTCCAGTAAAATTTAACTGGGCTGCTCCCTCTTGACGGACACACCCCCCAACAGTGGATTCCCTCCCACTTCAGCGCACGGCGAGTCACCAAATTACCAAACGGGCTCAGACACGTGCAAAACCGTGACAAAATTGCAACCTCGCCAGTGATAGCTTGCCAACGGCCAGAAAATAAAGCCCAAATTTGCAGTTTCGCTGCTCGATCTGGACTGACACCTCCACCAGCGACTCTCCTCCCACTTCCGGTGCAAGGCGAGTCAAACAAGCTCAGGAGTGTGAAAATGCATGCCGAAAATGTCACTTCGCCAATGAGCTGGTTCACCACCCGCCATGCGCCGCCAGAAAATAGAGCCCTATATTTTGAAAACAGGTCAACCAAGGTAAAAATTAACCACAGATTCATTCAGAGGACAACTTTAGGTTCATAACCAATGGTAAGATTATGACTTTATTTCATATTTTCTTTATAGCAAAAAAACACTTATTTTTTTCCTATGGAGTGATGAGGCATGTTGACAGTTTTATTGAGCTGTATTCAGGGTCTTGGATGCTTTTTCTTGTTGCTGTGATAGTATATGATTTTTTGGTGCTAAAAAACTTGAACTCTCAAATATGTTTAAATGTCTGGAATCTTACACATAGTTGGCTCATTACAGTGTAGCATCATAGCATGATACCTTTATGAATTACAAGCCAACGGTAGCACATAGAAATGTCATATTTCTCTCGCTGATAGAATAATATGTACTAATTATGTTGATATGCAGGATTTTGTGATAACATCCATAGTCTTGTGGTACTAGCAATGTGCCCTTCCCTGTGCTTATAGTGTCCTATATTCTTGCATGTTCTAATCTTTTTCCCATATCTCTAGCAACAGTACCTTCCATATTATAGTAGTATTTAATAAAAATCGGTCTTAACCCCTTCGTGCAGATGCCAAATTTATTCAATTCTCACCTATATAGGGGGTGTTCTATTTAAGGCTTTATAACCAAGTGTGTGCATCAGAGAAACTTGGAAAATGGCTTAAATGAGAAAAGACAGTTGTACATTTTAGAATACTAACTTAGAGTTAGGGTTAGGGTTAGGGCCATGAGTTTGTTTTTATAATATGTCAAACAAATACAAATAAATCTTTGAAAAATGCAAAAAGAAATGTTTTTCTTTAGTTAGCAATTAACTACTGTTAGTTTAATATCTAAATATCAGATAAAACTGCATTTCCTGGATCATAGACTCCACAAGTGTCAAAAATATGAGGGTGATATACAGAACTACTAAAGAACTACTAAACTACTAGAGACAGTGTACCCTGTTGTCCCTTAGTGTCCAAATCTATCCAAAATGGCTAAACTGTTCACTACTGTAAATCATAAAATGATCATATATTTAACTACAAATTAAATATATGGTACTACAACTCGGGCTCTACCTCTCTTTTTAACCCAAGTAGAGACATCCCCTACCCAACTTGCTCCCCTTCGTAAACTACATGCAATATTTTTACAGAAGGCAATCTTCAATTTGCAACCAAGTTCCACCGCTCCCAGTCCACCATGTTCTCTAGACTTATATAGCATCAGTCTTTTGGTCACTTCTCTGTTTGTGCCCCAAATTAGACGGACGCATAATTTGTTCAATCTGGTGATACATTTGTCAGTAGGGGGAAAGATAACTGAGAGAAAAATGAGTTTTGAAATAACAAATGTTTTAATTATGTTAATACGCATTTTGTAATTTGCTATTTTGATCCTTTACAATCACAGTAATATCATCTGCATAAGCAGATATTACTACCCGTTCACCCGTACTGGTCTTAACACCTGATATTTTTTATTCGGTGAATGAGTGGACTAATTGCTAATACATATAAAACTGCACTCAAGGGACACCCCTGTTTCACACCTCTCTGAATCTCAAAGCAGTCAGTAAGTACTCCATTTATATTCACTTGTACATTGGATTTTGCGTATAAAAGCTTGACTATATCTATAAAGTCTTCAGGAAACCCATACGCACTCATTGTAATCCACAAATATTCCTTTGATATAAAATCAAATGCCTTCTTCTGATCTAACCCCAAAATAAAAAAGTCTCTGTCTTCTGAACCCCTACCATAGATATTAGTGGGCGGGCCGCCCAGTAATATCTATGGTAGGGGACACACTGTAATACATGGGCTTCATATTCTCAGATCGAATCAATGGTAGGGTATCTATGGTATCTTGCTAACTATGGTATCTTCTTTTTCTAGAAACTTGTGAAAATAGCACCAAAACAACAATTACGCCTTGGCGAGCAAATGGACATTCTAAGTTGTTTGTGTAAAACTAAACTAATAAAACTAGAAATGCTGTTACGCCCAGCTTTAATTTATTGTTCAAAGTATCCAATAAGACATTAAAATCACCGTTGCAAAGGTCATAATGAGAGTTGTCATGAAACCAGAATTAACTGGAATGCATGAGACAGGTTAGAGTAGAATGCGGGATTTTACGTGTGGGGGTTTCAGAATGTATGCTATCGTTATAAAGGGTTGTGTATTTCTCAATATACATGTAGCTACTATTGACAGTGAAAACAAGAGACATACAGTGACATTATGGTTCTGCAAAAAAAATATTAAACATCAAAAACTTACTTTCACTTCGAGAAGCCTTAGGCTGTGTCCGAATCAACACCCTTCTATACTGGTCCCTGTTTGGTGGAACATACAGCAAAGTGTGCAACAGGCTGACAGAATAAAGAGGTAAGAAGCTGGTGGCTATTCAGTCAATCTTTAAACTTTTTGAGCCCATCAAAGATGACACCACACAAATTTAATCTAAGGAGGATTGTCCAGATTCTCCAGTCTTTTTCTGAAGATGAAGCTAGATGTGGTAATACATAACCTTAGTCAAACAAGTCCATTTAACATTTTTTAGTCAATATTCCCAATATGCATATATTTTGACTAAAATAAGCTTAAATAAAGCTTAATTTGCTGTCTTAGATGGAAGGAAATTACTAAAATATATTTGTGCATTTATGTTTCCTTATTTAGTATGCTTTTTTTAAACAAACATAAAAAAAACATAGGAATAAATGCGTTCACATTGTGCTTGTTTGACATTTCTAAAAACCTATGGTTTTCTCCTGAAGAATGTGTGCAAAAAATTTCTGCTGCCAGAAATACAGTAGATATGGATGGATAACTTATTATTAATTTCACCTGTGCTACTACCTGTGGTGTATTTAAGTTCTTCACTTCCGCTTCCCCAGTGCTTCTTTGTCATTCCGTTTTACATTGAGCCAGGTGTAGCCAGGTACAAGCGACCTTGTGATATTAAACTTGTTTTATGTTCACGAGGGACTTGCTTCTTAGCTTTATGAGTCAAGTATAGGATTATTTCTTCCTGTTAGCTTTACTGTGTTATTTTGTCTGCTGTTCTCACTGAGACAGTTTAGGTGGTTTCACTTTTGTTTCACCTTCTTCTGGCCGTGTTAGTGTTACGTGCCGTAGGTGTTCTTTTCTTTTTGGGTTTCCCGTGTCAGCTCTAGTATTGAGCTCGGGCCATTTTGTTTTGTGGTTTTACTTGTGTTTTTGAGTTCGCCCTATTTTCCTGGGTTGATTATTATTTGTCTGTTTTAGCTACTAAGATTATTTCTTTTCTTTTCTACCCTTTCAGGGTTTCAGCTCTTAGTGGTCCTCACCTTTGTGGGTGACTTGTTCTGATTCCTCTTCCCATCGCATTTGACGCCACTGGAAACCATTACATATCTACTGCATATCTGGCAGCAGAGTCATGGTTGTAGGCTCGTTTGATACCTCAGACCCTTGATGACTTACAGCCATTTTATCAACCATGTACTCCATACTGCTCCAGCATAATTTACAGCTAAATCTAGTCTCACTCCCCAATTCCCATAGAGATCCATTCAAATGCAGAGACGTTATAGTATCGCTTGTAAAAACCTATGGTTTTCTCCTGAAGAATGTGTGCAAAGTATTTGCAGTGATCCCTCAAATAGAGATCCTTGTTGAGATAAGATACATCATATTTCAGAGTTCAGAGGGGCCCTTCGTTTAGTTGCATGACTCTATCATGGTCCTCCTGCAGCGCTGGGAGTGAAGGAGGGGGAGGTCATCTTCAATGGTGTTATCATGCTGGTCGTTAGTGTGGAATACATATGCTCATGAGTTCAGAGGCCTGGCTGGCAAATGGGCAGTCTCTCCCTGAAAGTCCATATCTGACCCATCACTGTTGTAGTCATTCAAAACAGCATCTTTTTCATTCTGAGGGATGGCAATTTTGCATGGAGTCATTTTGCATGGATATCCAGAACTTGACTCAAAGTCAAACTATAAGAAATAATTAGTTTGGCCCTGAAAGGGCCATTGACCACTCGCTAAAGTGTGAAATGAGCCCACTACGTGCCTTTTAAGTGTTTCACCATTATTACATATGTATCCTAAGACAATTGTTTTATACATCTTGCTTTCTTCTTATTTTCAGTATTTTGTTCTGAGATTTACTATTTTTCTTTACATGTTTAGCCCTTATTCCAGTTCTGTACTATAAAAATTGTTTTATAAGTCAGCTTCTTTTCAGAAATTCTTTGTACATTTGAATTTTTCTATGACAGATTGACCACTATTATATCAGATTGACCACTTTGGCAGTACTGAGGTAGGCTATATGTGTTTTACAAATTTCCATAAATGTTACTTTTTTTACTATGCAATCAAAGTTGTCATTTTTATTTATTGAAAAATTTAAGTAAGAATATGAATTTTAAATCTGATATAAAACATGTATTATTTAATTACAGTGCTGATAGTGTCAGAGTTTGTGGATGAAGCAATACATTATCAAGTGACATTTAATTAATATTTTTACACTTTATGCTTCTGCGTTTTAAAACAAAGTTAATGTTCTTAGAAAGGGCAGCCCTTTTCACTTTGTCCATGTAATTACAATTGAAAGTGATACTCATGGTCCACACACAGGTGAATTATATATAAAGAATAAAACAGACAAAAGACAAAATAATGAACATGCTATTTTTGTGCTCTTTGTAATAACAGCATTTTATATTGATCAAAAGGGATGTGGTTCTTTTTGCAACAACAAAAAAAATCATCTTTGGCAATGTTTTGATAATAATATGATTATCCTCCACTCTATTTCAGTATGTCAGTCTAGAAGAGTGGGGCCTGGGTTAAATTAATTTTTGCACTTACTTTAAATTGTAAATAAATACAATAGTTTTTTTTTTCTGCACATACAGTTTGGTGAGTTTTTTTTTTGGCGATCTTTGAACTTGACAAACTGCTTGTGAAAAAAATGAACCCTTGAATTTATTTGTAAGTCAAAGTTAAGGACAAATGCTGATTGAATCCAGACGTGAATTCCTCATAAACTATTCATATAAACCGAATACAACAGAAGGCTTGCAGCGATGATGGTGTGGGGGGAAAAACAGCAGAAGCTTCAACTCACAGAGGAGAAATGAAGAGAAGATCTGTGGCGGTCAGATTACCAAGCAGTTTTCTACATGTATTTCCCCTTGAATCTTTTACTTATTCCTCTATACAAGATGTAATCCATGACAACACCAGGGATGAATAAAAACATCTGTTGAAAGGCTTGCAAATTAACCTTTAAAATGCTTCATGAGGTAGCAGTAAATAGCAGTGCTAAATCTTACATTTTATATTCTCTTTGAGAAAAGGGTGCCTTTCATTAACTATAAACTGTGAAGAACTGATAGGTTCAGTTTCCACCAGGGATTATAACTGCTCAGTTCAGCTCAGTTCAGTCAGGTGAGGATTTTGCTCTAGTGTCGAGAGAAATTCGCAGGCACTTGTGTATTACTGAGGTCTGTGATTGTGAGGAACCCTGTATTGTTGTGAAAAAGTGCAACTCCAGTAAGTAATGCTCCAACTAGCAGACTGCAGTCACGCTGCCTCGCTTGAACGTCTTGAAACCACTCACCCCCCCCCCCCACACACACACACACACACCCTCCTTTTCTGCTTTCAGATACGTTTTATCAGGTTTTGTTCAAGTTCCCATTTGATTACAGTACACGAACCATCCCTTCATCGCACCCCATCCCTTTCTCAAAAGCACAGAGACATGTACTTTTATCTCACTACCTTCAGACACGCACGCATGCCTGACACATGTGCCCCCAGACATGCATTCACTAACGTTTGCGTGCATGCAAGCTCACTTACTGACCACTCTGTGAATGTGACTTGCTTATAGCTGGGGTGGTTATTTTGTTGTTGTTACAAGATCAGATGCAGAGATATTTGCCTATGGTACAACAGCTAGAGATTTTTAGAATTCTCTCTGGATTCATGTTCATATTCTATTATTTTTTGGAGAGAACAAAATGTTATTTGAAAGGTTGCACCATATTGCGTTATCCCGGTGAGAGCAAGATGACTTAAACCTGAAATTTAATTACTCAATTATTCAAGCCTGGCACTTGAATACCGGAAGAAAATTAGTCTTTACAAAAAAGCAGCCACTTGAATTTAATTCTGAGCCAAAGTTCAGGACAAATGTTGCTAGAATCCAGTCCTAAGTGGTGCATTCAGGAATGTATAGAATGTGAAGGCACAACTGACTTAGGCTTGGATTCAATCAACATCTGGCCCTAACTTTCACAAAAAAAGAAGGAAAAGAAAATTGAAGTGTTATTCCATTTTTCCCTTAATAAACAATCTGGGGAGTCTCTAACCTCACCAAACTGTTTGGGAAGAAAAATAAATAACACTTTTGTTTAAATATGAGTCAAAGTTAAGGACAAATGTTGATTAAATCCAGGCCTGACTGACTCAGTGAGTGGTTTCATTGTATTGGTATGTTGATCACAACCCACACTGCATTTGCTGATATGGTTTAAGTTATCTGCGAGCCAACATATAAGTGCAGTGCAGGTCAACCACTGGTCAACATCCTTGTGACACACGGGGAAGACTGAAACGTTCAGAGTCTAATAATGCCTGATTGAACTGGATTAAAAATTTTAATTCAGGCACAAACCTGTCTGTGATTGTTAGATTTTTCCTCAAACATTGCCATGGTATTACACTGGGCAGTGATTGAAAATGTTTTACATGTGAACGCTCCAAAAAAAAAAGATGACAAAGAGGCTTTGAAGATGTTAGAAAAACAGCCTAAACTGTTCTGACATTTCCAGCAGGCTGAGTTTCAGTTACTCTCCCACCTGGGTAGCAGATTCTTCTTAGTGGTGTGGTGGAGGCTGAATTCAAACGTCCTCGGAAACACCTCAGCACAGAGACAAACGCCTCAGAAACAAACGACTTTGTTATCCCACAGTCAGAGATTTTCCCCATTCTGCAGATGGCATTAGCAAAACATTAGCCGACAAACCCTATCAGAACTTGCGTTTTAGACGTTCTGCCATGTAGTAAATTAGGCCCAAATCTTATTTATTTATTAGTTTGTTCATTTGTTGCAATATTGCTAAAACATGCCTAAATTCACCAATGAAAGGTAGGCCTATTTCTGTCTTTTTTCAATTTTGAAAAAGAAAGTGCTCGTCTTTACAGTAAATAACTTGAGGCTGAGATATGTCCTGTTAGTTGAACATACTGCTCAATGCACTCAGTTGTACACAACTAATATGAAATGCATGTAAAAGAAACAGTGTTAATCTTTCTCATATGTTCTTGCTGTTCTGTTTAACAGCTGGCAAGAATTCATACAAGCCTTCTGAATAGTCACTTTTTTCAGATATTTTTGAACAATTTCCACAATTTCATTAAAAAAACATTCAAAATCGCTTTCTTCCTTGATGATTTTGCATGAAACTTGGAATATACACTACGTGGCCAAAGGTATCTGGACACCACTTGGTCTGGGGCTGTTTTTCATGGTTCAGGCTAGGCCCCTTAGTTCCAGTGAAGTCTAATCTTACCGCTACAGCATACAATGACATTCTAGATGATTCTGTGCTTCAAACTTTGTGGAAACAGTTTGGGGAAGGCCCTTTCCTGTTTCAGCATGACAATGCCCCCATGCACAAAGTGAGTTCCATACAGAAATATATTTTTTTATTGGTGTGGAAGAACTTTACTGACCTGCACAGAGCCCTGACCTCACCCCATCGAACACCTTTGGGATCCATTGGAAAGCCGACTGTGAGCCAGGCCTAATCGCCCAACATCAGTGCCCGACCTCACTAATGCTCTTCTGGCTGAATGTAAGCAAATCCCCGCAACAATGTTCCAACATCTAGTAGAAAGCCTTTCCAGAAGAGTGGAGGCTGTTATAGCAGCAAATGGTGGACAAACTCCATATTAATGCCCACAATTTTGGAATGGATGTTCAACGAGCAGGTGTCCAAATACTTTTGGCCACATAGGATCACATAAAGGAAGTCTAAGAACATATGGCTTAATTCTGTAATTGCCCAATTACCTGCAGTTGAATTTAAGTTAAACTGAAGTTTATGTTTTTATCAATGCTAATATGCTAAAATACTAAATTGATAACTGACCCTAAGTATACTTTTGAACAAGCTTATAATATAAGGTAGGTATTCTTGTCTAAATGAACTAACTAAGCTGAAATGCTACATATAATGCCAATGAACTAGCTGAAGCATTACTTGCTATATAATGAGCAGAATGGTATTTATGGAACTGACTCAGTTTTAATATTGCTTGGCTATCTAATCCTCAAAAGTCATTACATTTGTGTGACAGCCTTTTCAATCAGACAGACCTATTCAATCTGGGGACCAGAGTCAAGTCCAGCACCAGGTCCCTCCATTTTTTGTTTTGGTGAACTTATTAACTGATCGTTTAATCTTTCAGCAAATAACTACTGGGTTGTTGGGCTTGGTTACAGGGACCATAAATTGCATAATAATCATTATCAGTGGTAGAAGGAATACTAGCAGTAGTGGCGGCAATGGCAGCAGTATCAGTAGCATATAA
Source organism: Ilyophis sp. 1 JC-2022 (assembly GCA_022702515.1). Lineage (NCBI taxonomy): Eukaryota > Metazoa > Chordata > Actinopteri > Anguilliformes > Synaphobranchidae > Ilyophis > Ilyophis sp. 1 JC-2022. Next base: position 119,409,848 of record CM040395.1, on the reverse strand, counting down.
AATGCACTAAACAACATACATAGGTACACATAGGTACTACTGTATACTACTGTTGGATTCCAAAAGGTCAAGAAAAAGTAAAAGCATTTGACGAGCATGTTGTGAAATATAATAATAATGAATCTCAGTGTGATGTTTTAGCACCAGCAGAGTGAGAGTGTATATTCAAGACTCAGTAAGGCCATTTGTGTTATACTATACCTTCTTTTTTTTAAAATGTGCTATCATCACAGAACTACATCTTTTTCACTTATACTGGAGGCATCAAAGATTTTCCCACGCAGGGTGCAGTGTTTGCTAGGTCTTCTAATAAAGCTAGAGTGATTATTTATTTTTTTTAATAGAAAAAGGTTACATTTTTGCATCTTTTATACAACATGACTGTTGCTTAATTACTTTCATATAGTTGTCTCCAATAAATCCTTGTACAGAGTTTATTTCCTGATCATGCTTCATTCCATTTTGGCTACATGTGAGGTGTAACGTTTCCCTCAACTGGTATGGACCCAAATGCAGGACTCGGAGACAGACTCAGAAATAAGCTCCAGTGGAGCACTTTATTAATATCAGCAAACAACAAGGGAGAGGGAGAGCAAGGTGAGGGTCTGGAAGCGAGGTTGGCGATAACAAAAGGGGCAGAGCAGATGAGAGGACTCAGGAGAGGAGCTGGGCGAGTTGTAGACAAACCGGAGACAGAGCTGGAAGCTGGATGGGCGAGAGCAAGGACAGAGCGGGGAATGCAGGCTGGCGGACAAACTATAAACAAACTATAAACAAGTTAGCAAGACTTTAGACAAGGCACTGAGAGAAAGAGAGAAGGGATAATATACAGCTACACATTTAAGGCAAAATATGATTTTTAAGCTTACATAACGTACGTTTTCCAAAGAGCACCTTTTTGTTTTTTCACCTGCTGACTCCACAGTGCTCCCAAAAAAGTTATTACTTTCATTAATTAGGCTACACAACTATTGTACCCTCGCTATTAATTGCATGCAATGTCGTTGCCTCGCCACTGGACAAAAGCGTACACAATGTCAAGAGTTATTGTGAGATTTCATCGTACCTTACCCCACGTTTATTTTGATAAATTCAGAAATTGGCAAAAGTTTGTACACACACATTACGATCAGATTTGAACGTACACATGAATGACACATGAGGCCCAATGTCCTTTTCACATTCGTTTTTCAACTTGAAGTGTTTAAATATTTGGGGAGATTTTAAGGCATAGCTGGTCCTTCTATATCCAGAATCCTGGTGTTTGTGATTGGGCATCATAATTACTATGTGATTTCTAAGGTTTTCTAATCTCTATTCCTAATACAGGAAACAACAGCCATTATTGCAGTGAACAGATCTAACTTGTTTTCGGTGTTTGATAACGCCTGCACATTCATAGCGGCAAGCAAGTCTCATCAAAAAAACACTCCAACACCGAATCTGCTCTGTGTTAAACCCCCCATTGATTTTAAACACATTACCTCGATCATCTTAAGACTTGGACGTCAACACCGCTAGGTCAGTCAACCAAAGTAATCTATTCACACTGGCGGTATTTGTGCGTAGCTAATTCCTGCTGAGGGACTTGAAAGCAGCTGGGCCAACTACGACAAGGTGAATTAACAAAAGCCCATTGTTGCCAACCGACCTGTCAAATCAAATGGGGAAAAGGAAATATTTTTCTCCTTCAGATGAGTGATGGGGGTTGCTCGGCATTGCCACGTTTCCCGAGGTTACACACAAACGTCTCACGGATCCTAATCCTACAGAATTACAATGAAGAGACAGAGAGCCTTTTTGTAAGGCAGCCTGACAACTTGCAACAGGTGTACATTTCCTGCGTCCCCATTTCAAAAACCCGCCAACACACCTAGGTTGTTTATTTTATATTTGACGTCACACGCTTCGTATTAAGTATTCGCCACTATGGGAATCACTTTACGTCAAGCAATACATTTGCAAGTACACTGTAACTACAATGTTAGTTGTAGTTACAGTGTATATGCGCACATATACATTGTTATGATACAAACAATTGAAAAAGTTTTTTTTTCATTAGTTGACTGTTGAACCTAAAAGTGTGCAGAAGTAAGCACAATCACCGGACTAATCTGGGGTTAATCGTGACCCTCATAAAAGCAATTTGTTTCCATAGCAAATAGAGAGGAAAGAAAAAAAAACTTGGACAGAATTTCAAACAGAAATGTTATGAGCATCAGTATCTGCCCGGTACACTGCACACAGACAGGTTCAACATATTTTGCACAGTTCGCAATTTATCCATACACGCACAGAAATAAAAAATGTATTGACATTTATGATTTTTAAAAAAACACAATGACTGTGGTCTTGTACAAAATATTCTGTCATCAGGGCACAATAAAGCTTTGTGCAGCAGAAAGATGTCGTCCACGATTTAACCAATTCATTTTTGAGTGCAAACATTCCTCTAGAAATAATGGATAACCACAAATCATGCACATTTCTCAATAAGCATGTAATCAATGGCAGGGCAATCCCCTCTGCAAAATGGCGTATGCAGCCTCGAGCTGCTAACGCACATAAAGAAACTGGCAAGAGGAACTGGTCAAGTCAACTTACAGCATGTCTGTGGTCATAGATGAAAGACTGCATTTGTCTTGGATAATGCAAGTTCATTGTTGAAAGCATAGCAGAAACTCTTAAAGGGTTGATGCCAAAAGGAGTCTATTTAATGTGCAGTGCCCACATTGTGGCATTTGGCCAAGCAATTTCCCTTAAGTTGACAAACTTGTGGGAGTTGTAAAAGAGGTTTTTAAGTATTTTCCAAGCGGAAAGTTGTGCTACACATTGTTTCTGAGGAACACAATAACAGAGCACGGTTCAGACCGACCAATTCCGCTCCCATCTGAGCCATGCAAAATTAAATGGAGCAGTTGGTATTCTGCTGCGTTGTACGATTCCCAGTACCTCGATTTATATTCCAGATTAGTAGACCTGCAGATGGACATTTCACTAAAAACTGCTGTGTTGGCAGATCTCAAAAGAGGTGTTGTGTGACACGGGTCTAGGGGCATAGCTCATGTTAATCATGGAACACGGCAGAAGCCCCGCTGAAATGATCTGCCTGTTTAAGTGTAGAGGATTCAGAACACATAAAACACACAATAAGATTGAATGACTAAAAATGAATTCCAAACACTGGCTCGGCTGAGACACAATGCAGTCAAAACAAATACGTAGCCAATGCATCAAGACATTGAAAGCAGCTGCAGGAAACTGACAACATATTACAACCCTAATGCACTCCAAAAGAAAGCACATTTCGTTCAACCATCACACAAATTCAAATTCCTTGAGGCTGTTGGGGTTTTTGACCCAAAGCAAGTCTGCACACTTGACAAAGATCCTTCTGGGCTGTTCTTCCAAATTAATCAATTACAAATTGTTTGCGCAAGAAGCCTGATGAACCTCTCCAGGAAAGTAACTTTTGAATCTGTCAGCATTATCCTTATTTTTATAAAGCAAAACCACTTCCTTTTTGAAACATTGTTTCAAACCCCTTCTCCACCTTTGCTTTTTCAGTAACAATATTGAAAAAATAGCTCGGAGAGTTGTTTCAGTACATGAACAGGCCCGTGATCTGGTATCAAATCTAGACCTTTCCCACACCACCTGTGGCCAGCAGCCCAGCAGAGCGACACACAGTTGGTTCTAGCATTTTCCGGGGATAGGAGGTCTTCAGACAGAATGGCATCCACAAGTCCGCCTGTTGGCTAACATCAGTGTGATAAGGAGCGGCGGCTGACATTATATGCTTTGGGGAAGGGCACATGCTTGCGTGCACTCTCATGAATCAATAGCAGAGCTTGTGGCAACATTTGCTGAAGATTGGTCAGTCCAAATTGGGCAGAAAAATGAGGAGCATTTTTTTATTTTCTATTTTCCAATTTTTCACTTTTTCTCATAATTTGATAGCCAATTGGACCCAATGTAATTCAATTCCCCTCATATAGCAACGGGTAGAGAATCACCGCTACAACCCCGTTAGCCGCTGGTAGGAAAGAGGGCGCCACATCCTCTTCAGGGCGCAACTCCTTAAGCACCTGGCTGTGATTCCAATTCGCCCAGAGCTGATTCTCTCCGAGTCCCTCCCCCCACCCCGGGAGCAGCCGCCAATTGCCACTGCCTCAAGGCACCGGCCATGCTCGGATCTGGCAGGACCGGGGATTGAACCCCGATCCTCGCGGCGCAACTGCACAAACTGAAAGTGTGCGCCTTTACCGTTACACCACCGCGGCACCATTGTGCTTAACTAAATGTGCTAAATTGTCACTTAACCCCTTAGTGCAGATGGCATATTTGGTAAATCATGGGGGTACTCTGTTTAAGGCTTTATAACTCCAGGTGTGAGCATCACATAAACTTGGTAAATGGCTTAAATGAAACAAAACCGGTGTACCATTTTTTGTACAAACTTAGATTTGTTTATTTTCATAATTTAAGGTCAAAATAAAGTGCTGGAAATGCAAGCAAAACTTTGCTAAAAATGCTACAAAATATATATTTCTTCAAAATACTGAGAGGTACATAAGTGAAACAGGTAAAACTACACATTTCCTGGATCATAAACTCCTTGTCCACAAGCATTCAATAATCGCAGGGTGATATACAGAACTACTAAAGATCTATGACACGAAATGTAAGCAGTGTAGCCTGATGTACCCAGGGTCTCCAAACCTATCCAAATTGGCTAAAATGTGAATAGCTGTAAATCTTAAACTAATCATACATTTCAGTGCAAATCAACCGTTTTGACTCATTTAACTCACCTTTTTATCATTTTCATGTGGGAATTATTTTGGATCAGTACAGGGGGGTGGATATCTAGGTGTCCAATAACCTACCCAAAACCTCTCCGAGAAATTATTAAAAAGCCTTTTGTCCTTTATAAAGCATATACATTTTACCTTACGATCACTTAATGGATGAAAACATTGATATTGCACAGTTTCAGTTCAGTGTTTGATGCCAAGTGTGCCATTTTTTCACCATTATCCTTCATATACTGCTTCATCCTGTGCGGTGCCTTCGTGGGCAACATGCACTCATCAATGGCACGGTCTTCAGTATGCTGGAAGGATCTGGTCCTGCAGTGGCTTCACTCTGAACAGTAGAGGGCACTGCTGGAGTGGCAGAGGTGGAGGGTCAAGCATGTTATAGGAACAAATTACATAATGCAGAAGCATTATAACACTGTGGTACACACAGCTAAATATGAAATCATTCACTCTTGTACTTCAGTAAACACTTTCTTCTGTATGCTACATTATGTTATATTTTGTTGCGTGCTCTAGGATGGCATTACTCTGTAGTGTGTTTCACAACTGTTGCTTATTGATTTTATTTATTTATTTTACATTCATCTTGCACACATCTGGACACAGTACATTTGAATACATATTTTCCATTCCCTAAGTGAAAAGCATCACCCATGGATATACTAATACCCCATAGAGTACATTATGCACAAAGAAATTACAATACAATACAATAATATCGGAAAACACTACCAATGTTCTAGCTTCACGGCAAATCGAGGCATAAAATAAACTCCTCAAAAAAAGTTTGGAAACGTTATTTCGGTCGATTATTCCTCCCCTTTAATAATACCAATTGGTATTGTATTTTATATCGTTGGAAAGCCTGATTAGTCACCTTTACAACGAGGTACAACTTGTAAGGATCATGCATTCGTGGAATGAGCAACACAGCTAACCGTGTGGGTAGCGGGCCAAAAAAATGTGCCTAAATGCCCTGCAATATTCTTCTGTTGGTATTCACTCTCGTTTTGAGCTTCAAGTGCTGGCAGGTGTATGCCAGTGGGATGGAATGGGATGCAAAGGTGTAAAGGTGACTAATCAGGCTTTCCAACGATATAAAATACAATACCAATTGGTATTATTAAAGGGGAGGAATAATCGACCGAAATAACGTTTCCGAACTTTTTTTGAGGAGTTTATAACTTATGACTGAGCAACCAAACAGAACAGCGCTAAAATACGCAATTTCATTGTGAATGCTATGAATTCTAACAAAGCAGGCCACCACGAGCCACTACGGGAACGTCACGAACACAATAGTATCAATACATTACAGTTATTTGGCAGACGCGTTTATCCAAAACGGAAAGAACGTACTATATAATTTGCCGTATACATGTAGTTATTCAAGGTGGAGTCTGAAAAAGTGTGTTTGCAAATATGTTCAGCATTATTAGCAGGCTAACAGTGGTCTATTACGACCGATGCAAATACAAAAATATAGCACGCAGTGGAAAAACGAATGTATATACTCAAAATATTACAAGCAGTAATACTTACATGTCGAGGAGGATATCTTCCCCATATTGATAGGCACCTCTTCCACAGAATCTATGCTACAGGGATTAGAAGAATCTCTGTTGTTGTCCTCTTCTGACCGACTTCGGGGGAAAAGTACTAAAAAGTCTCTTCAAAGTTGCGCGCCGTTTTATTGCGTAAGACCAACTGCGTCATACCAAACGCGTCAAACCAAATGCGTCATCTGCGCATGCCCGCGTAAAGTTGTCGTGATATAACAAGTATTGCAGTTACGCTCGCCCTTAAATAGTTAATCCAAGCTTTCAATTACACATGTAAATAACTTTTGGGAAGCTTGTCGTGCCTTCTATTGGATAAAACAATTGTCGATCAAACCAGAATAAAATTGAAAGCGTCACAGCAGTGCTATCAGGGAGGGGGGGTTACGCAGAGATAGTTTCGTTTGTCTAATAGTGTTCCAATGCGCTGTGTATTTTTCAAACGGATTGTCCAAGACAATAAATGACCACGGAATCTTGAAAGGGACATATCTACGCTTAAATCCACGGGAGGATTGCACACGAATTCCATATTTAATAGCAGATATTGATAGTAGAATGGCATTGTATGATTTCACTTGTTTATGTCGGTATTGATTGAGCAGCGATTTGCACCGCTGTATTTGCATACGGTCGGGCTATTGGTGGGTTTATCTGGTTGCTGGACGGAATTCTGATATTATATGATGAATACATATATTTATGAACTCCCAACATAGACGCTATTGCCCACTATGTCACGCATGGGTAGGTATAGGCTGGGTGGGGAGTGCTTGTTAAATGGACTTGCTACGGAAAGATAGTGACACTTAGAAACTACGCATTGGCCAGAAATCGTCGCGAATCGTCTACCAATAAAGTTAAAATACCGCATTTGGGTTTTCCACTAATAGTTTGGCTGCAGGAGCAACGCGTGTCTCAGTTGCGTAAAACTGTCTCGCAGGCGAGAAAAAATAGACTATCTGCACTAAGTAGTTAATGACATGAAGGGTACTGAATAATTAAATATGCAAAGCTTTCCATAGCATAAAAGGTTATGCACATATTGTTACGTTCGTGCAAAGGACCCAGACGCAGACCACAGGATTAGGCAAAAAGAGTAGTTTATTCCGTTCAGGAGTCAAGCCAGGAGATCAGAGGTAGGTAGGTACAAAGGGATAGGCAGGAGAATGGTCGATATCCAAAACGTGGTCAAAAACGAAAAGGCAGACTGGACAGACAAGGGCTAGGCAAAAGAATCGTAATACAGACAGGTGTCGCGGAATAATTATACAGATCTCAGGCTTTAGAAAATAGTAGGCACTGGAAAAAGTTAATCAACGTTCTGACACAGACTGGAAGTAACACGGGGTTTAAATGCACAAGATACAAATGACACAAAGGGAATCAGGTGTGTGAGAAGGCGGGGTTCCAAACGAGAGACAATGAAATACATCTGGGAAACAATTAAACAACCACAGAGACAACTAGGGAAAACGCGGACTGGATTCCAGACATACACAATGACAGATGACCTGGAGTTTCAGGAAATCGTGCATAGAGTAAGATGACAGGCAGAGTAGATCAGATGCAGCTGAGAATGATTAGCAAGGACAGAACAGCATGAAAATGTGCGCTCTAGTATATTAGTGAGATTAGTAACTATACACACCCCTGCCGTTAGTAGAGTTAGTGGTAATATACAAATTAGTTTGTTAGTAGATCTAATCAATCGTTAGTATGTTAGTGGTAATTAGTAAATCTAAGTACACAGAGACAGGTGCGAAGTAAGAGGGAACCCGAACACCAATGAGATCACCCGAATGGTACAGCGACGTAAACAGGGAGTGACAGATCCGATGTAAACAGGCAGACACATGACAACTAGGCAAAACGGAAAAGTAAACAAGTCAGATGGAAAAAGCTAAACTAAACAATGCATACCTACAGATGAGAATAAATGATAATAATATAATACAATAAAAATAGCAGGTACATGTCAGATCCTTACAGTACCCCCCCCCCTAGGAAGCGCCTCTTGGCGTTTTAATGGGTGGTGCAGGATGAGTCCTATGGAAGTCCTTGAGCATGTCCTTGTCCAACACGAACCGTGAAGGAATCCAGGATCTCTCCTCGGGGCCGTAACCTTCCCAGTCGACCAGGTACTGAAGGCCACGGCCCCGACGACGAACGTCCAACACCTTAGAAACGGTGTAAGCCTCTCCGCCGTCGATGATTCGGGGGGGTGGCGGGGGATCAGGTTCGGGACAAAGGGGGTGGATAACAGCGGGTTTAATTCTAGACACATGAAAAGTGGGGTGTAGTCTCCGCATAGTAGCGGGAAGTTTGAGTCGAACGGCAGTGGGACTGATGATCTTGAGCACCGGGAAGGGACCCAGGTACCGGGGAGCTAACTTCCGTGACTCTACTCTGAGGGGAATGTCTTTGGCTGAAAGCCACACCTTCTGACCCACCCGGTACTGGGGAGCCTTGACTCGGTGGCGGTCCGCCGTCTCCTTCATCCGGGCACTGGCTCTGGTGAGGTTGATGCGGGCGGATCTCCAAGTCCTGGCACAGCGCCGGATGAAGGTCTCGGCAGACGGGACCCCCACCTCCACTTCCTGGCTGGGAAATAGTGGGGGCTGGTAACCTAGGCAACACTCAAAAGGGGATAGTTTCGTAGCAGATGAAGTGTGACAGTTCACAGCGTACTCGGCCCAGGGTAACTGCGAGCTCCACGTAGTGGGGTTTCTAGAGCAAAGACACCTAAGGACAGTCTCTAGGCATTGATTGGCTCGCTCAGTCTGGCCGTTGCTCTGTGGGTGAAAACCTGATGAAAGACTAACCGTGGTGCCCAATAGTGTGCAAAAAGCCTTCCAGAACCTAGCCGTGAATTGTGGACCTCTATCTGAGACTATATCCGTGGGGATGCCGTGTAACCTAATGACGTGCTGGACAAGAATGGATGCCGTTTCCTTGGCGGAGGGGAGTTTAGTGAGGGGAATAAAGTGAACAGCCTTAGAGAACCGATCTACAATGGTGAGGATAGTGGTGTAGTGATTGGAGGAGGGTAGCCCCGTGACAAAATCGAGTGCAATATGGGACCAGGGGCGGTGAGGAATGGGGAGTGGTTGGAGTTCACCGTGAGGGGGTTGGTGAGATGACTTATTCTGTGCACATACTGAGCAAGCGGCTACAAATGAGGCTACGTCTTGTCGGACCTCCGGCCACCAGAACTTGCGTAAAATAAAAGTGATAGTACGATTTATACCTGGGTGGCCGGAGATTCGTGATGAATGTCCCCACTGGAGCACCTGGGACCGAGCCGCTTCTGGAACATAGAGACAGTTGTTAGGACATTGGCTGGGAGTTGCCTCCCCATTCTGGGCACTCCTAACAATACCTTCGATGGGAAGGCTGATGGCATTAAGGAACACCTTCTGAGGAAGGATTGTGTCCGGACAGGGGTCCTTAGAGGAGGGTTCGAAACGTCGGGATAGGGCATCCGGCTTGGTGTTCTTAGCCCCTGGCCGGTAAGCCAGACAGAAATCAAATCGGGAGAAAAAGAGAGCCCATCTGGCCTGACGGGAGTTAAGCCTCTTGGCGGTTTGTAAATATTCAAGGTTCTTGTGGTCGGTCCAGACCAGGAATGGTATCTGAGCTCCTTCCAGCCAGTGTCGCCACTCCTCCAGGGCCATTTTAACGGCCAACAACTCCCGATTCCCAACGTCGTAGTTCTCCTCCGTGGGGGTGAGGCGGTGTGAGAAGAAGGCACAGGGGTGAACCTTCTGATCCTCCGGGGATCGTTGGGATAGGATGGCCCCTACCCCCACGTTGGAGGCGTCCACCTCCACGATGAACTGGGTGGCCGTATCGGGATATCTGAGAATGGGAGCTGTGGTGAACAGTTCCTTGAGGCGAGAGAAGGCCTCCTCAGCCTTAGGGTTCCAGGTGAATCTCAGTTTGACTGAGGTGAGGGCCGTGAGGGGGGCCGCTACCGAGCTGTAGTTCCGGATGAAGCGGCGGTAGAAGTTGGAAAACCCCAAGAATCTCTGAAGCTCCTTCCGGCTCTCAGGACGTGGCCACTCCAACACAGCCTTGGTTTTCGCCGGGTCCATCTTGACTTGACCCTTCTCTATGATGAAGCCCAGGAAGGTCGTGGATGAGGTGGAGAACTCGCATTTCTCCGCCTTGACAAATAGACGGTTCTCGAGGAGACGGCCCAGTACCTTGTGTATGTCTCTCTCGTGTTCCTCCAGGCTCTGGGAGTAGATGAGAATGTCATCCAGGTATACATAGACACAGTGATCTATCATGTCACGGAGAACATCATTAACCAGGGTCTGGAAAACGGCGGGGGCGTTAGTGAGCCCGAACGGCATCACCAAGTACTCCCAGTGTCCAGTAGGTGTGTTAAAAGCAGTTTTCCACTCGTCGCCCTCACGAATCCGGACCAGGTGGTAAGCGTTTCTGAGGTCCAGCTTCGTGAAGACGACGGCCTTCTGGAGCTGCTCGAAAGCGGTGGACATAAGCGGGAGTGGGTAGCGGTTCTTCTCCGTGATGTCGTTCAGGCTCCGGTAGTCGATGCAGGGGCGGAGAGAGCCGTCCTTCTTCCCCACAAAGAAGAATCCTGCTCCAGCTGGAGAGGAAGAAGGGCGGATGATGCCAGCTGCCAATGACTCAGACAGGTATTTCTCCATGGCTTCCGTCTCGGGTCGGGAGAGGGAGAACAGACGGCCTCTAGGCGGGGAAGTGCCAGGCCTCAGGTTTATGGCGCAGTCGTAGGGACGGTGTGGGGGTAGAGACGAAGCGCGCGCCTTACAGAAGACCTCCTTGAGGTCATGGAACCTGGCTGGGACCCCCTTCAGATCCGGATCTTCCTCAGGGCAGAGCACAGGAACAGGTGAGTGGGCCTCTTGTAGGCAGCTGGCCGCACACGATGGGCTCCAGCCTACAATTTCATGTCCCCTCCAATCGATTTCCGGGCAGTGACGATTAAGCCAGGGGTGCCCAAGGACCACAGGGGATTGGGGAGAATCGATGATGTGGAGCTGAAGCTCCTCCTGATGGTTACCGGAGACGAGAAGCTTGATGGGTAGGCTTTCCTGGGTGATGTCCGCGATCTGTTCACCGGAGAGGGTGTTAGCTACTAATGGGTGTTCCAAGGGTGTTATAGGAACTCCCCAACGGGCCGCGGCACCAGCGTCCAGGAAATTGGCTTCAGCTCCGGAGTCAATGAGGGCACGGGTCTTCTTAGTGTTGGTCCCCCACTGAAGAGTGACCGGGATGCATGTGCGGTTCCGGTTGGAGGAGTCGACTGGTGTGACGCCCACTAGTGCTCCTCCGGCCACTAGTGAGCGTTGTCTTTTAGTGGACACCTATCCACAAAGTGCCCAGGTTTGCCGCAGTAGAGACAGACCCGATCCCGGATGCGGCGCGCCCTCTCGGCCGCCGATAACCTGAAGCGGTCAATCTCCATGGGCTCCTGTTCAGCTTGGCGGTGGTTAGGAGGCCTGCTGGAGTTGGATGATGATGTAGCGGGCCCGGTCCTGCTGCTGCGTTGGGTGAACTGAGGAGCACGCGTCCTCTGGAATGGACGTTGCCGGTCTCGGAGGCGTGTATCCACCCTGATGGCCAAGGCGATGAGTTCGTCCAGGCTGGAGGGAAGTTCCCGGGTCACGATCTCGTCCATCACCTCGTCGTTGAGACCATTGAGGAATACGTCGAACTTGGACTTGTTGTCCCAGCCGCTGGATGTAGCTAGCGTCTGGAACTCGATGGCGTAGTCTGATGCCGAGTTTCTCCCTTGGCGGAAACGTAGCATCTCTCTAGCCGCCTCATGACCGTGTTTGGACCGATCGAATACCCTTCTCATCTCCTCCATAAATTCCTCGGCCCCCTGCAGCAAGGCCGACCCGCCTCCCAGGTGGCGGTTCCCCACTTCTTGGCCCGCCCGGTAAGCTGAGTAATGATGTATGCTACCTGGGCTTGCTCAGTAGGGAAGGTGTGCGGCTGCAGTTGGAACACCAGCTTGCACTGGATCAGGAACGGTCGGCATTCACCCGGTTCACCGTCGTAGCGTTCCGGAGGAGGCAGGCGAGGCTCCCGGATGGGAAGATGTTGTGCCGGTGGGAGCTGGGGTGCGTCGGTAGGTGCAGGAGGATGCATGTTGGTCACCAGTTCCCTAACGCAGGTCATAAGAGACCGGAGATCTTGGGTCACGGACTCGAGGTTAGCCTGCTGCTGGCCAATCAAGGCTCCTTGCCGCAGGAGTGCGGCGTGCAGGTGGGTTGGGTCCGCTGGGTCCATGTCGGGTCAGAACGTACTGTTACGTTCGTGCAAAGGACCCAGACGCAGACCACAGGATTAGGCAAAAAGAGTAGTTTATTCCGTTCAGGAGTCAAGCCAGGAGATCAGAGGTAGGTAGGTACAAAGGGATAGGCAGGAGAATGGTCGATATCCAAAACGTGGTCAAAAACGAAAAGGCAGACTGGACAGACAAGGGCTAGGCAAAAGAATCGTAATACAGACAGGTGTCGCGGAATAATTATACAGATCTCAGGCTTTAGAAAATAGTAGGCACTGGAAAAAGTTAATCAACGTTCTGACACAGACTGGAAGTAACACGGGGTTTAAATGCACAAGATACAAATGACACAAAGGGAATCAGGTGTGTGAGAAGGCGGGGTTCCAAACGAGAGACAATGAAATACATCTGGGAAACAATTAAACAACCACAGAGACAACTAGGGAAAACGCGGACTGGATTCCAGACATACACAATGACAGATGACCTGGAGTTTCAGGAAATCGTGCATAGAGTAAGATGACAGGCAGAGTAGATCAGATGCAGCTGAGAATGATTAGCAAGGACAGAACAGCATGAAAATGTGCGCTCTAGTATATTAGTGAGATTAGTAACTATACACACCCCTGCCGTTAGTAGAGTTAGTGGTAATATACAAATTAGTTTGTTAGTAGATCTAATCAATCGTTAGTATGTTAGTGGTAATTAGTAAATCTAAGTACACAGAGACAGGTGCGAAGTAAGAGGGAACCCGAACACCAATGAGATCACCCGAATGGTACAGCGACGTAAACAGGGAGTGACAGATCCGATGTAAACAGGCAGACACATGACAACTAGGCAAAACGGAAAAGTAAACAAGTCAGATGGAAAAAGCTAAACTAAACAATGCATACCTACAGATGAGAATAAATGATAATAATATAATACAATAAAAATAGCAGGTACATGTCAGATCCTTACACATATTGCACATACTACATGTAAAAGTGGCTCCTCTGAATTGTAAAAATTATTGTTATTGTTCATATTGAAAGGTAATGTGGTCCTTACTCTCTAAAAAGCATCACATATTGCTACAAGTGCTACCACCCCATTGATTTCATGGTTGCAAATATTTAATACTGTGGATCTGCTGAAAGGTGCTGATGGATGAGTGAGGTACCATAAATACCATAGGCTACTGAGTGGAGACACAGTGAGCTGACTAATCAAAAGAAGAAAAAAATTATGTGTTTAAATTAGGAAAGTCAGTGATGGAATATAATTGTTACACACTTATCTGGTCTCGTTCTTCAATCAGTACTGCAGCGTGCCAAGCAGTGCGTGGCATCCATTGCCATTGTCCTTCGCGCGAGTGTGACTTAATTCGAGGTCACTGCGAGCACGTTGTAGGTCGTGCCTATGGTGGCTTTCAGAACGCGTGCTACCGCTGCGCACGGCCACACACGCAGCCGTAGCCTCTGAGCACGGGTCTCGGTGTTGACAGCCCCCGCCGTTCACATGGTGGAAACAAATGGACAAACCTGACAGAGTGCAGAGGGCTAACTAGCTGTCAGCATGAGACTGTTCATTTCAGTCCACCAGAGCAAAAACCCTCCAAACATATCTGTCTCTCTATTTTACTTTTCTAAAAATATCTAATTCCTTCTCTATAATGCATTGCATAAAAAAATCAGTGTATTATATTATACTGAGTTTTTTTTTTGTCACTTTGAAAGTGATGTCAAAGTTCACCAAATTTAATTTGAATCGTTAATTTGAATGGTTATAACTCAATACATTTTTTTACTCAATTTTACTTTCATTTCCCAAGCCTTATTTTTAACCATCTACTCTCATTATGTAGCTGTAGGTTAATGTGATAACCATTCATCAAACAAGCAGTAAGAAAGATCTTTATAGAAAGCCAGCACAGAAACAGACGATGTTCTAATGAGATCTGACTGACTGCTGAACGACTGCTACTTTGTCCTCTTTTGCAAACTGTTGGATTTTGTTCTGGCCCTTCTTGGGCCAAGCCTATTTAAAACTGTTGTCATTTGCCACTTTTTTTTAGCAATAGCGCAAAAGATATGCCCCTTGTCTAGTTTTGATAGTATACTGAATTTGTGGATTTGGCTCCCGATTTACTGTGATACATTATTCCCACTTCAGGATTGAAACAACATATGCAAACTATAGGAATCTGTCTGCAGTTGACAACCGTTGTAAAAAAAATACTATCCATCTTGCACTCTTAAAAATTAAAGGTTACGTTACAAACTACAAACCGTGATGCCATGAGGAATGTAGAAAGAAACTGAAAGCATTTGACAAAGAAAAGTACTAGGTAAAGGATATACTGGAAAGACTGTGAGCTCAAAGCATGATAGGGATGATCTCATAAAGAACACGGCATCATTGAGGGAACATTGTGTAAATTCGGGACAGGGGCTTGTTGACTGGGAACAGTGGGAAATCAGCAGGAAACCGTGACTACCAAGTTGAATTAAACTGCTTCTTGCACCGATAATGAATAAATACATCATCACTGTGGTAAACAAACCATTAAAAAGTTTTTTTCCAGATTTTTTACACACGTAGGTGCAAGCAGGTTTCACTAAACTGTCTCACTAAAACTGATTTTTGATTGGCCTCGACACGTAATTACAGAATGGCGAGGTGTATTTCAGTTTTTTATTAATGGGAATTGACTCACCTTTGTCACTATCAGTGATAATCACAAATAATCTGTGTCTTTTATAATACGGCGTTCCAAAAGATGTACAGTAGCTGCTTATGTAATTTCCAGAATCACATCTTATTTGGTTGACAATACATCTTACAGGTTGTGATCAGTCCATAACTCTGAGGTTTGTGTCTGAGGTTATAATGTATATACACATCTGCTTCTCATTTTAGATATTGTTTCAGACGGAATTTGTTTAGATTTGTTTGAGAACAATCTAAGTCTACAGTGTACATGCATTACCAACGTATAACCTTTTTTTTCCATTTAGTTGGAGTTTCACCTAACAATAGAGTGCATGTGCAATTCTACAAAATATTGAAGTCCAACTGAATTAATTCACTGCATGCACCGATGTGGCCTGGCCTTGAGAGAATGAAACTCAACAGAGAAGAAAATAATCCCACAGCAGTGGCTAACTTGAGGATGCTGCCCTATACGTGGAAGTTTTTGGGGGGCCCCACAGATTAACTTTACAGCTGCTCTGTCAGTCACAAGCCAAGCGCTGTGTCGAGCACAGAAGGCTGAGTCAGAGAAAATCCCAAGTCTCAAAGTTCTCCAGGATCTTGTCAAGACGCTATATGAGCTGGAGGCATTCCAGAAGAAATAAAGCCCTTATAGAATTGTTTGCCATCAAGAGGAAGAATTTCCATCTGTCAGTGAGTGTAGCAGCAGCACATATATGAAGAAGAAAAAACACTTCTGAATGAATTATAAAGTGAAAATGGTTCCTACTGAGCTGTTGAAAAACAGCCTTGCTATGGGCAACACGTAGTCAGAGATTGCAAATGAGGTTCTGGTACATTTGATATTATCAATTGCTACCTCATAAGTCTCTGTGGTCCAAATATGCACAGTACATCCTTTTGAAAACATGCAGCCGAGGTCCGAAGGTCAGGCACACTGAAGATGTTCAATCCAATCCTTGCTAACCTATGCAACAAAAGCAGATTGGGGGGAGTGGCAGACTCTCGCTATACACAAGGGGAGATATGAGAACTTGTGTTCATTCCAGCTCCTACATGGTTTAAAGGGCACACTAATCACTTTCACCAATGTTAATACGTTCAATTATAGTTTTTTTTAAAGTAGATATTAGATATAGCAAATATGATTTATAGGAAAGGATCACTTGACTTGTAGCGGTTACTTGCACGATTCTGTGTCCTGTCTTCTGTGTCGGTGTATTCATGAGCCTCAGTGAAAGGACTTGCCAACTGCTGCAGGCTTGCATGTCTTGTCAGAGTAAGATATGCTTTATAATTACTTCCTGAATGGCTAGGCATCTTAAATCAATTAAAAGACATAATTATGCATAGTCAAAAGATCTTATCACACGTTATGTTATGCTTATACAAAATAATCCAGAATTCCTTTATTTTTAATCTACAAAATACTGTTTGCGAAACGCAAGGAAACAACAGCGGAAATCAATTGCATTTGACACCGCCGTTCATATGAAAACAAAAAATGAATACTTCAGTGTAAGTCTGGTTTTCGAAAAACTGTTCATCGTTCCATTTCCAGCAAACCCCCCCCCTGAATGTATTAAGCTTGGTTTAGAGCTAGTTTCCCTCTTTGGCTGCCTGCATGTCTGCGTTAGACAGAGAAGGGGGCTAGGAGACCTCTGCAGGAAGTGAACATCGGTCAGAGTCTGCAAAGCATCACCGCTCACCAGAGCTGTGCACAGCATGTCTGCTCACTGCCAAGTCTGTTTTAATGAAGTACACAGGGACTAAGAAATATGTCTTTAATAAGGTTAATGGGAACAAAATGCTAGCGCATGCAAGTGGACTACACTCGCAAAAGTTGAATGTTTTATTTTTCAGCGCTCAAACAAATGGCGTACGTGAAGCAAAACAAAGAAAAAAGAATACAACAATGCATTTTTACAGACCTTTCCGGAAGTCTCCATCGCTGCAAATACCTTAAACCCAATCTACCCACCCTTTTCTTGGCTTGGTTTGGCGGTGTTCTGTCAGCATTGCAATTTGTATATTTCAACACTTGTTTTCAGAAAGCAAAGGCGGAAGTGAAAATGGAGCGCGCAAAATAAGAATGAAAACATGTTTCCGTTCGATTTTGATTTAAACTTCACCATAATACATTAGAAATGTTGCATCAGACCAGAGATTTGACATGCCACAGCACACATTGTTCCTCAGTACCCGCAATGCGTCGTTGAAGGATATATTATATAATGCCCTCCACAATTATTGGCACCCCTGGTAAAGATGAGTAAAAAGGGTATTAAAACAATTTGTTTGGTGAATTAACTTAATCTCACACTGAAAACATTAGAAAAATCCAACCTTTAATTGAAGTAAATTTATTCTGAGAAAAACAAATCCCTCATCAAAAAATTATTATATTTTAGAAAACCACATGTGCCACAATTATTGGCACCCCTGCATTTAATACTTTGTACAACCTCCCTTTGCCAATAAAACAGCACTGCGTCTTCTCCCATAACATCTAATAAGGTTGGAGAATACAGAGCAAGGAATATGAAACCATTCCTCTTTAAAGAATCACTCCAAATCATCCTAGTCCTAGGTCCTCACTTGTGCACTCTACTCTTCAGCTCAGACCACAGGTTTCCAATGGGGTTTAGGTCAGAGGACTGAGATGGCCATGGCAGAATCTTGATTTTGTGTTCAGTTAACCATCTTTGTGTTGATTTGGACATATGTTTTGGATCATAGTCCTGCTAGAAGATCCAACAACGAACCGGTTTTAGTTTCCTGCCAGAGGCAGCCAGAATTTCCTGGTATTTCATGGAGGTCATGATGCCATGTCCCCTAACATGGTTCCCAGGGCCTTTGGAGGAAAAACAGCCCCACAACATCACAGAACCTCCACCACACTTAACAGTGGGGATCAGGTTATTTTTGGTATAGCAATCCTTCTTTTTACGCCAAACCCACCTTGAGTGTTGGTTGCCGAAAAGCTAAATTTTTGTTTCATCCGATCATAGAACACGGTTCCAGTCAAAGTTCCAGTAGCGTTTAGCAAACTCCAGGCGCTTACGTTTGTGGTGAAATGACAGGAAAAGTTTTTTTTCTGGCATGCCATTCAAATAATTTGTTGGCATGGAGGTGACGTCTAAGTTTTGGAGACTTCATGACCCCAAGATGCTCCTTACCTCTGTAATTCTCCAACAGTGATCCTTGGGAATTTTTTTGCCTCTCTTACCATACTCCTCACTGTGCGTGGGGGAAAAATAAACTTGGGTCCTCTGCAAGGAAAGTTTGTAACAGTTCCAGTTGCTTTTAACTTTTTAAGTATTGCCCTAATGGTAGATATGGGCATTTGCAGTTGAGTAGCTTTTTTTTAGTGAAACAGGAAGTTATGGATTACTGCTTGAAAGTTTCTAAACACTCTGATCAACTTTAAAAAGTAAAATATAAATGGATATACATTTTGTTCATAACAATTTCCAGGAGTGCCAATAATTGTGGCACACATGGTTTTGTTAAAAATAATTATTTCTTGATGAGGAATGTTTTTTTTCCTCAAAATAAATTTACTTCAATTAAAGTTTTGATTTTTTCAGTGTGAGATTAAGCTAACTCACCAAACGGTGAATTTTGTATAACCCTTTTTACTCATCTTTACCAGGGGTGCCAATAATTGTGGAAGGCACTGTACATACAGTATAACACTTAGAACAGGATTATTGGAATCCTGGTAAAATGTAATACCGTATTAACGTAATACTGTAAATTCTAAGATGCGACAACAGAAAATATGCATCTGGATACAGGGCATTGACAAGAACATAAAGCAGCAACTCTTTGACTAAGAATTTAATTAACCAGTCAGAGTAAATGCCACAAATGTCCTATATATTACCTGTATGTTTTTATTTTTTTATTTGAACGGCACGGTTAGAGCCGTGCACTGCACTGCATGTTACTGTAGCTTGGCTGTGTCATCACTAAAAACCGCTAAATAGAGTGTTGTGATGATGCAAATCCCATCGCATGGCATGTCTGCAATGTGCCTGTACACATGAAGAGGAATACGGAGATCCAGACACAAAAAAAAAGGTTATTCACCTCAGAAATATTCCACGGAGGGAAAATAAAATGAACTGCTCGTCTTAATTAAAAGTTTGGGTTAATTTATGCAGAATTTGTCTTCCTCTGACGATAGCCAGCTGCTGAGAAAAGAGAGGGGCTGTAATAAATCCATCACATCAAGCCTGTGTTACGCCGGACCTGGGACCGTTTGATCATTTGGCAGAAATTCCTGAAGCCCGGTGTCATGAAATCCGCTGCAGTTTATTTGTATAAGTGTTCTGTTAGAGCAGGGGAGTTGTAGGGGTGGTCCAGGCCCCATTTGTCTTGGTTGTGGTAGCGCTAGCATTGGATTCAACTTTGAATGTGGAGCAATGGTATGGATGTGTGTGTGTGTGGGGGGGGGGGGGGGGTGGTATTAAAGAAGGGGGTAGTGTCTTTGGAACATTTGAAGGGCAGCTGTTTTCATGAAGTAAATAGAGATGTTGTCTCAGCCTGAACAGCGTCTGAAAACCTCTGTTGGGGAGCTAACGGGCACAAGAGAGTGTGCGCAGCACCCCATGTCAGACTGCATCGGGTCTCACAACAGGTGTGACCTGGGATAAAATGTCAAAGCAGCTCTTAATTTGAATGCCCTGGAGATCAATTATAAATATGCCTATGAACTATGCCTATGCCAATGGGCGGGTGGAAAATGTTTTTTCCTCTGATTTTGTCAGTCGCAACAATGTGAATGGACTCTTATACTCTCGATATCTCCAAGAGGCAGTCTTGTGAAATTGTTTGGACTGGGGCTTTGTGACTGATAGGATTATCAATATACTTAGGGCTTGACTCGTTTCCTGTCGCATTTGGATTTGTCTGCAAGTTTGTGTGATGCACTTGAGTAAATATTACCTGCACAGCATTTTTCCCACATTAATTTCAGGAACTGCCTCTAACTTGTAATGAAAAAAAAAAAACACTGGCTCAAACTGTAGTGGTAGGACTGAATCCTGGCCTAATCCTTTTAAGGAGACATGTCCTTGTATCTTCCCTGTAGGGAAGAAAGCCAGGACCACTTTTCTTAGCTATGCACTGGACTCAGACGACCCTATCTCTTCTAGTGCTGGTCAGTGAGAAGAACTACGGTTGTCCCCTGAGGTATAATGGATATCATGCACTCACAAAATACAGAGAGTCTTGAACCTTGAAATAATTTAAGGGTATTCTGATCACAGGAAATGGTACTAGAATGTAGAACCAGCAAGGATGTGGAAAGTGTGTTTGAGTTCCATTTACAGCAACAGAAAGACTGATATTTTATCTCCACTCAACGTTCATATGGATCCATTATGTTGTATTTATCTAGCCCTTGTGCAGTGGCATGATAAATAGCATGGACTTCAAGGCATGTCACGAACAACTAGAGGAAATTTGCCAAATGCAGCCTCAAAATAGCTGGTGTTTGTCTAAGTATCCCAATAAAACATCCCACTTGAAACTTGTCTGTATCAATATGTTATTTGGAGTAATGCATATGCAGAATTTGAATTATATCTGCTAAACATTACGTATGCTGTTCTTTCATCTGACATCATGATTAAATTCACTCAATATTCCATGAATAAACAACAATGAAAGTTTAATGCAGTGTGCGTTTCTGACTGAAATAAGTGCTTTGTTCATGTAGGATTTATTTCAGGTCTAAAATAAAAACAGTGGCATTTCAGAGAAACAGAGATTGGAAATGAGCCATTGCTGTCTCAAAACAAGTTTTTAATTCTCAAATGTATTATCCTCCTCCATACAGGATAACTACATTTGTTTAGAAGCTGAGCGCTACTCAGAAAAACACCTTTTTTATTTGGTTTGATTGATTTATTTTGCATGTAAAAGAAAAATACTGCTTCTTTAGTCACTGAGCCACTTCATTCTGCGAAGGTAGCCATGCTGTGTCATGGGTTGTGGCTTTCTTCCCTCGTTTTCTACGGTTTTCTGCTTCTCTGCACCTTTTAGCAATCTATCTGATTTTTTCCACATTCCGTCTCGGGGTTTTTCTCTTCCTCGCTAATTATTCATTTCACCTGCCGTACCTGCTGCCAGGTATTTAAGCCCTTGAGTTCCACTTCCTGGCGCTTCGATATCATTTTGTGCCTTTACGAAGTCAGGGTTAGTCATTCCTTGTCTCTCTGCAGTTTTAAGAAAAATATTATTTTCTTTGTTTGTAGCAGCTTGAGATATTTCTGGCCTTGAAGCCAAGGGAATTCGTTTTTATGCTTCTCTTTTCTCTTTCCTCTCTACGCTTCCACTCTCTCGTTTCAGAGGGTCTGAGTTTTATTTTTATTTTGTTTATTTCACCAGTTATCGGGCGTTATAGTCACGTTCCGAAGGTGCCTTGTTTTTCCTTTCCTCTTCTCACTATTTTATTTAGTGGTGGCTTTCAGAGTTTCCTCTCTGCCTGTGTTTACGAGGCTAGCCCGTTTTATTGGGGTTGTGTTATTGTTTGGCTACGGCCAGGGACTTTATATCCCTTTTTCCTTTGTCGCATTTGGCTCATCGTTATTCCGCACAAACCCTCACATGCTGTCACGATCATCCTGAGTCTACCCTCTGCATTTGATACACTGGCAGAGATAGGTAGCTCCTGATTTTCCCACAAAATCTCATCCTAACTCATGGTCCAACAGTCCAACATTACACGCCTTGATTACATGCAGGAAGACCAGTGTTACATCCTTTTGGCATTGTTGTTGCGTGCATTTTCTCTCCTTCTTCTGGTGCCATCTCTGGAGAGGACAGGGGTGTGTTTACAATTATCGCATTGTGCTGGGATTGGTCCAGAAGAACGGGTGCCATATAAAATATGCTTGTGGACTACGAACTGCCTTTTTCCTGCCTAACAAACTGCACAGACCAGTTGCTATATTGTAGTCATTACATTGGTATGCAAATCCATGTATGCATACATGCTACTGACATACAGTATATAGCTCCCTGAGCATTAAGCCCAGCGTGGAAGCCGTAGGGGGTGGGTGCCATTTTTCTTTAGATTGGTTATTCCTCTCCTGCTTTTGTTTAGAACATTTTTAGCTTGAATGTTTTTGATTGTTATGTTGGCCTGGGCCACCCTTGAAGTTTGTTTGCTTCCCCATGCACTAAAATAAATCAGTAATATGGCATCTAAAAAAGGTGTTCTCTCTTGGTTTGGTATGGCGGGTTGGGACGGAGGAAAGCAGTACATCCACTTTATTTTCTGTTGTGCATCTCCACCCCTAGTTGAGTGCATACCAACCAGCATGTAGAAAGTTAGTAGTCCAGATCGGAAAATAGCACTGGAGACGGATCTGTGATACATAGCAATGAGAAAAATGAAGAAGAATAATCTACAGATCCATAGCCACTGATGCTATATTAACAGTGAATGAAAGCTTGTTTTATTGTGTCATGCTGTTGTTTTTTGCAGCCTAAGATAAGAGTCCACAAAAAAAATTACATTTGTTAAAAGCAAGGTTTGGGTAAATTCCATTAAAATTCAGTCAATTCAAATGAATTGTAGTTCAATTGATTCTTTGTAAATTTCTCATTGAACATTGTGGGAATTTCCAATTCAGTTCCTGAATTGACTTCACTCAAATGTTATTGACCCCAAGCTTTGTTAATACAATAACAGAACTTTGATGGTATAAACTAATAGGCTGTTCAATCAGCCTTGTTTGTTGGTGGGTGTTTATTATTGTCATTACCTCTGTGACAAATCTTGTGGGGAAAGAAAATTATAAAATACAATCTTACAACTTGCTGTTGAGATACAAAGTGTCTGCGGGTTTTCTTTTTAGCCAGGCACTTGAGCACCTGATCTGACTAAATCTGGTCTTCAAATAACAAGGTCTCCAGCTTTTTTCAGGCCATTCGCTTTCCTCCCCAGTACGAAGTTACAGTGGTTTAGAGAATAGGGAAGTCTGATGAAATGGCCCTTTCCAAAGTCAAAGGTGAGCAGCCACAGTCTGGTTGGTCTTTCTGCAGAGACATATGCCCCTCCCATTATGTCTTATTGGACAGATGGCTCAGTTCTTTCTCCTTGTTTTGACAGGTATTCTGCACTCTCTGTTCTTTGAGCCGTCACATGTGGAGTAGATTAATTGAATTATTGCAGCACTGTACTCAGGACTTGCCGGCAAGGACGACGACTGCAAATCTCCTGTGCCTATTTGATTTTTAAGTTATCCAGTGTAAAACAGGACTGGCAGTGTTTTTTGGGTCTCACCATACCAGCTACACAGAGGCTCAGTGATTAGGAGTCAAGGGGCCAAGGTAGAGCAGGGAGAAGGGGGGTGCGGTTAGGAGGAAGGGGGGATTCCCAAGCAATTGGCTCAGAGCCCAAGTGAGGCTGTACCCAGGTCAAGTATTAGCTAAGACATTGGCTGACGGCGTGCTTTCTACTAAATCCCATGGGATCACCATTGCACACACGTAAACCAATCTGGATTTCTCTATTCCAGTTGATAGATTAGTTTATTTGCATGGATCTAATACTGCATTTTGGTTCAGCGAATGTGATATCTGTCTCTGTGTGTCCAAGATTTTAATTTTCTCAGTTCAAATCCAGTTTGTCATTTTTATTGGCACCATCACTTTGACGCATGTAATTTGTGGGGCTTCAGAAATCTGAAGAGTACTCAAATTCGTTGTGATGTACCAAAACATTACTACTTTAGTACACATACAAACGTACATTCTCTGAGCCACCTGGAGTTGGATTAACTATACCGTGTATTAAAAACTGGGCAGCCACAATATCACTGGAATCTATCTCTCTCTCTCTCTCTAGATCTCCTCTGCTGAATGCAGCTGTCATGTGGATTGTGCAAGCTGGCTCTTCTGTGCACAAGTATAAATCCTGTTTTCCGAAGACATCCATCATTTTCAATCTCCTTCCCATGCTACAACATGATTAAAATTGTTGCGTGACTCTCGCAGGTACGTTAGCAGGTTGGTGTCACGAAAGATGACTACGCAGAAATCTCTTAAGTCACAGGCTGCTGTTATTAGAGATTCTGTGAAATCAAGGTAGTATGAAGAACTACAATTAACTACTTGAATAAAAAAAACACGGATTTAGTGCGGCATTTATTTATTTACTTACATTTTATACGGTTTATAGTGCTTACCCACGTACTGCTTTACTAGCATTGATCAATTCTCATTTTTGCAATGAAAAAAACATCTTGTGCTCTCTTTCACCAGCATTTTTATAAACAACAGGCAAAGACACAGCTGCTGAGGGGAAAAAAAACAAATAAGTCTCTGTATGCTTATTCCCTGGCTAGTCTAGTAACACTAACATTTTTTGATCTCTCATTCTTTCCCTGTCAGTTGTCGTGTAGTACTGTAACTATCCAGTCAAGATAGACATACAGTGTTTTTAAATTTTAAAAAAAACATCCTTTATATCTATAATTTTTTCCAGGTATTTGTTTAAAAATACAACCAAAAAAAACTGTTTTAAGTGATCTAGACGTAGTAGATCATTGAAAGAAAACATACCATCATTGAATTTTGGAGCATTACTATTTCCTACAAGGGAGTATATGAACAAAAAACATTGAAAGCATATAACTACCCTAATTCATCGGGTAAAACCTATGCAAAATATCAGAAAAATAAATTGCAGTTAATTGGGTAGACCAGTAATTTAGTCTGAATCATCAAAATCATACTCGGTTACAATGCCTGTTTTGTTCCACAGCTCTGTGCTTCCCCATCTCTTCTATTTTTGAAGTGAATGGAATTTCTTTGGGGAGAAAACCCCTCCTTTCTCTGTGTGGGCAGAGTTACGGACAGCCGGTTTCCCATACCGCAAAGCACTGCAAGATGTTCGAAATGTCATTACCTTCTCAAGAAAGGCGCTGCCATGCTCTATTTTGTTTGGCCCCACATGTAAATAATTAACCAAAAAAAGCGCTTCTCATTTCATGTATGCCCACTGGCACTGAGTGTTTTTGAAATTGCCCCTTACTCCTCAAGTCTCTGAAGCCTTAGCCAATGACGCCATTATTCACATTAAAGAATAATGGATGACACAGTTCTTCACCCTCTCCCCTACTGCACAACATCAGGGCAGTGAGATTGTTTTGGGTTGCTGTGTAGAATTAATGGTTAGGGAACTGGTCTATTAACCCAGAGGCTTGATTCCAGTTATGGCTCTGCCATTGTACCCTTGAGCAAAGCCATTGTCCAGCCTTGACCCTGAATTGTTTCTGCTAAATGCCTAAATGTAAAATTTCACAGAAGCTGGTCACCACTGTCTGATCAATGATGCCTTTATCCTTTTATTTCCTGCCCCCCCAAATAAAATGTGTTTTTCTACAGTTCCGTTTTTTCCCCCCTTCTTTGTGACTACAGTTCCGCCTAGACTTGGAGAACAGCTCTGCTGAGTGTACCAGGAAGTGGTTAGTTGTCAGAAGATTCAGGTAAGCCATTTATTCCCATTAGCGGCGATCGTAGAATAACACCTTATACTGCTCTACCTGTCGCTGCTGCCAGATGTGAGCTGGGGAGGAAACCTTACCTTGTGTCTGCACTGCTGACAGCCAAATAATGAGAAGCTGGCGGAATCAAAATGTCTGCCAACTACCAGATGCAGTGACCCAGAACTTAAAGCAAGTCCGTGTGTGTCCAGCTTGTGTGTGTCCGTGATGAGATCATTAAGATACGGCACGTCATACAGTGCAAAAAGAAAGAACAGACTTTTCGCTTTCGGATATATAGAAATTGATATGGCGTGTCAGCAAACTGTGCTAACGATCAGATTATGGGGGGTGTTTAAATTTCAAATGGAGCATTGCAGTTGTACCCTGGTGCCAAGACTTTACCTACATTCCTCTTGCTAAAAAAATATATATTTGTGTGCACACATCTATAATTTATTGGAAAGCCCAGGTCTCAACCATGTGTATGAAGCAGTCTGACCATAAAGTACAGAACGATTTAGCATTGCATCAGTTTTTTTGTAAGATTGTGGAGATGGATGGGATTGTTTTATTGTGTGTTAAAATTATGTTGAGGCTATTGAAAAAATACACCCCCCCCCCCTAATTTTGATGTATCATGTGAAATCATGGGGTGGCCTGGTCCTGTTCAAAGGCATCTCTACATATGTCTCACACATTGAGCTCCGAGTTTGTAACGCTTCTCTCACGCTGAAACTGTCCCTGCCTGCCACAATTAGCTCATCTTATTTAGGGAGGGAAAACACCATGGCAAGACTTCAGAGAAGATACGTGCCTCCTTTGACTGCCATCGTGTCCCTGAGATAAAATGGAATAATCACTGAAATATGTTTTGATCATATCCCTTGTGAACAGAAAGCTCAGCCCTCACTGTCTGTGGTATTGCTGGTGCGTCGGGTTAAAAAAAGAAGGGGGATGAAAAAAACCAGCTTATTACTCAGCTGAACTGCATTGAATTCTCAAAACGCTGTTCACTGGATCCTGCTGCCGGACTCTCATATGCAGACATGGGAGAGGAACAGAGGTGGGATTTATTACACAGTTGCACATAATAGTGATCTGATGATATTTCTACAGACGTTCATCTTCATCTATCATTCCCCCCAAGGCCATCTTTATTGATATGTATTTTGTGGCCTGGTCATATAATGAAATGTATCCTGTTGTCCTTCTACTCTGCGGGTACTGTATCAATCAATCAAGTTTATTTATATAGCACAGTTTCATACAAATAAATGCAATGCAAAGTGCTTTGCAGCAATAAACAAGAACAATACAATGGATAAATAGAAAATTCAGTAAAATAACAGACAATTAATTTAAAAATAATGCTCATACAGACAACAAGGAGACAAAAAGTTAATTTAAAATAAATAAAACAAAATAAAAATAAAGATAAGCTTCAGTTAATAAGTAAAGTGTGATAGTGGTAGTGCAATAGAGTTAAAAGTACTGGCTGGGCTTAAATAAATTATTTAAATAACATTTTTTATTGTTTCTTCAAGATATTTGTCTCTTGCAGACTGATTTTTTGTGTGAAGTTTTTTCCTTTGAAAACATACTCATCAATGGGAATAATGTTTACAATTTATGTTGAAGCATTTTAACAGTATTAGGCAGGGGTGTAGTGCTATAAGAGCACACTGGAGTACTTATTACACTCCAGTACTTATTTTTAATAGTAAAAAAAATTGCTCTTTTTAAAATGATCAACACATTGTCAATGCAGCAAATAAAACGAATAAATGATATTAGGCCTATATCCCTCAACTGCATTCGCGACCACCGTCCGTGTGCCTTTTATTCAACTTTTAAATACGGACGATAATTATCGTTATCATTGCTAATGTGCTGTTGGCATGTTTTGAGATTTTGGTATTTAGCTAATTGCATTTGTTCAGGATAAACTTTGTAAAAACGTGTCCTTGTTTTAAAATGCTCCATTTCACATTCCTATATTTAACAATGTGCCATATGGTGTGCTTGTATTTATGGTTAGCCTAATAAAACATGCACGTTATAAAGACATGTGTCCGTCCCATCTTTTTTACTTATTTCAATGTACCATTCTGTTGAGTGCTGAAGTGATACATTGTATTCAGTTTTTAACTCATTCTACTGTCTGGCACCTACAGCGCAGCCCCTCGTATATCTAGACTAATTTGCTACCTTTGAAGGTGACGTCATACAATGCTGCGCTCTGGCACAAAAAACAGCACTACACCACTGATAATAGTTACAATTCTTATAACATTACATTACTATCTTAAGTTTGCAGCACTACATGTAATTTTAAGTGTAAGTATGGGCTGAGATTGAATGCTTTAGTTAACTGTAGAGAACTGTGCAGCCATTGGATGTTTTTATCACAAACAGCAGGAAAAGAGCCCTACTCCACACATCAGTTATCCATAAAAGATTTACAATAACTACACCATATAAGTATGCTTTGTAAGTGCTGCTAAAAGGTACATGCCATCCCACTAACAACACCCCCCCACCCCCCTTCCAAAAATGTTTTAACTAAAACCAGTTGTTTTGAGCAACATGGTTGTATTCCACTGCCATCAACATCTCCTCATAAAGATCTATGTGATATATGGAAAGAACCATATCAAAGTGAAGATATGAGAGCTATATTCTAAAGAAGAGACTGTCTTGGATACTTGAAAGTAATGAAATTGTCAGACACAGCGGTACTAGCATGCGAGGTCGTCTGGATCCTCTGGTGGTTTTAAGAAAGCAGGAGAGTTCAGTGCAAGGCAAAAGGTGTGTAGTGGGCCCGTGCATGTTGAATTAACATTAATCACTGCAGCCTTTGTCTGGACCATCATTTGTATAGCGAGTGGTCTTTGTGCCGAATCGAGCTGGTCAGATAAGGTATCGCTTTCAAGTGACCAGAGTGAACATATTGGGGGTGAGTTTTAGCATAAGATCAGGCACCTGGTCTTTTCTTATTCATTTGTATGAACAGGCCATGTGGGGGTCAGATTTAGCCTTACAGATCCGTTTACCCAATGAGCGCACACACAAGGGAAAACACATGGGGTCTTATTCATTAAACATCCACTGCACAATGTACACCTGTTTCTAAGAACTGCTTTAAAGTGAGCGGACAAGTCAAGGAGTGAAGAGTCTCCTGTAATTACTTTGCTTCTAATCAGTACTTTTCTCAGAATTATGTCTAAATGTGTCCTCAGGAAATGTACCTTGGTTCTGTTTTTTTAGCTTAATGCTGCCAGTTTGGATTAGTTTTTTTCTTTTTGCTTAGCAGCAAAAAAAAAAGCTCTCTCTAGATTGAATCAGAATTCATCCCCACATAATCTATTACAAAGACAATGAAAACAATGTAATGATCAATAGGTTATAAGCATTCATTTACAGATTTAGTGCATGCACTGATACACTGTAGAGGGCACCATGACCATTTAAAGAATAAGTGCACCCACTGTCTCAGCCTGTCTCACCCACTACACAATTTAGAAAAATACTTTGTTGGGTGCATGAGGGAGAGGGGTGGTGGGGGGCTGAGGAGCTGTGTCCATCGTCATTTGCATAAATTAAAGTACAAGGTACAAATGATTTTGTATAACAAATGAATTATATAAACAGGCCGCCACGTTGTTCCAGTTTAAAAATGTGGAGCCGAAACCAAAGGACCATAGTTCGTCTAAGCAATCACATGCCTGCTATTTCCTTTGTGGGCGGCTAGAATTATCCATATGACGTAGAGGTACATCCAAAGGGCAGAGTGGGGAGCAGAAAGAAAATATTAATCGTTAGAGGGCAGCACCAAGACATTTTTCTGCCAGTTTCTTCTGACATACAATATTAATTCAGAATTGTTGAAATAAAGGAATGGATTAATAAGTTTCATTATAAGGTAGGCATACAAACACATTTACAGTGAAAAATAAATGTGATCTAGAGTGTAGTTAGCCTTTAAGCGCAGCTGATTTTATGTCAAAATCGGTCAAAATTGTTTCGTTTTGCAATCATTGAAACATCTACCTTTTCTTGAGGTAATATAATTCAAAAATTTATTTTATGGCATGTATGAGACTCATCAGTTGTAGAACAGTCGGGTTATTTTAAAAATTGAAAAAGTATAAATATTCTCTATGACAATTGACCAATCAAAGCACATCTTTCATATCTTTCACTCCATCACTCGCAAACATGGAGTAAGTGTCCATGAAGTATTATGCTGGCTCCCATCTCATCACATAGGAACTCAATTGAATGAAGACAGCACTGACTCGCAATTTGCGATGGATTCCCAGCTGGCGAGCTAATTTAGCTAATTAGCAAGCTATCGATGTAGAAATGGACTCTTACCATTTTAGTGAGCTAGCCATCTAAGTAAACGGTCTTGCTGTTTATATGTTCATGTTCTCAAGAACATCTTGATCGCTGACCTGTTGTTATTGTTAGTTACGTTAACGTTACCTGTAAGTTAACGTTATATATCTAGTGTTTGAAGGTAGGCCTATACCCTGCGTTTGTAAACCGGGCGTTTCTCACATGGACAATCTCACATGGACATTAGTTCGCTAACATTTGATAACTGCTAACTTAGATTGACTATGTTAATCTTCAGTTTTTTGCTGAGAGTTGGCCAACATTTCGCGAAAAAGCACATTTCCACCAGTGAACACTTGGATAAATAAACAAGATGTACAGTGGGGACGGAAATAATTTTGGCCAGTGACTCTGTACTCCAGAACATTTTGACTATGAGGTTAAAATGTAGACTTTCAGCTTTAATTTGAGTAATTGGTTTTTACATCTATATTGGGTGAACCATGTAGCAATTGTATACACAGCCCCCCATTTTAGAGGACGAAAAGTAATTGGACAAATTAACATAAACTTAAATAAAGTCATCATATTTCATATTTGGTTGCATATCCGTTGTCTGTGATCCGTTTCAGGTACTTTTACAAGTGATACTATAACCTCTCTGCATTTAAATGTATCTCTATGGGAATAGGGGTGGGGGCTAGATTAAGCTGTAAATTACGCTGGAACAGTATGGATCACATAGTTGGCTAAATGGCTGTAAGTCATTAAGGGTCTGAGGTATCAAACAAACCTCAAACCATCACTCTGCTGCCAGATATGCAGTAGATATGGATTGGTGACTTTCAGGGTTGTTTCTCCTGACTTATTTTTCAATTGAACTCTATGGAAAAATAAGTCGGGAGAAACAACTTTTAAAGTCACCCATCCATATCTACTGCATATCTGGCAGCAGAGTGATGGTTTGAGGCTCGTTTGATACCTCAAACCTCACGTAAAATGTTTGCATACAGACAGGCGTATTTGGTTGCTAACAAAATGATAGCAACAACTGCTTGGGAAATTTTGAATAGAACCTTGAAGCAACCAAACTAGGAGGATAATAAAGTCTGGGTTACAGGGATGGTCCGCACGTAAAATGGTCCTGCAGATTTGGTATCAACTTTACATGACACAGGAATCCGCTTCTAGTAAACTCCAAAGGAGACATCCGCCTTGACAAAAGCATAACGCCAGTCACGCTGAAGAGCATGCAACAGCACGCAAGCTAGAATAACCGTGCAAAAGCTTATGCAAAAACAACCATGCAAAACGTTTTAAGCAAAGCAAGCCTAGGTTAGTCTAGGCCTAGGCATGGCTAGCAACAGCAGGGCGCGGCAGAATGACAGCTAATTTATTTTAACACAAGCCGTAAGCAAACAAAGAGCAGCACATCAGCGTTCAAACAGCACACAGAGAACTGTAGTGATGTGCAGTTAGCAAACGAATCAGTATTTTTGAACGACTCTTTATGCCGAGTCGTCTGAGTCGACACGCCAGTTCGAGGGAATCGCGCTTACCACGGCTCTGGCTCTTGGCTCTGGATCTTAGCTCTGGCTCTGACTCTGCCTGATTTCTACTACAGCCGGGAGCCATGTCACTACAGCCGGAAGCTGGTGTCACATTGGTTGAGCAGCAATAGTGACGTGCCCAACAAAATAGGTCGCACAAATATCTATTTTATAATAATTTAAGAATACATTTTAATTTGATCTAACAATATTACACACATTTTTGTGAATTAGATCATCGGCACCACTCATTACAAAGTGATTATTACTACTGCTAACAGTTGCCTACTACCCAACTCTCATAAGCATGAAATCAACTGGACTCTGGAGCCATTACACAAACCAAAGTCCTTTCGAGTTTTAACAGAGAGCAAATGCTGTAGCCTACACCATTAATAATCGGGTTTACCCTGTTTAGCCTACTCAGTGTGGATCAACCAGAAACCTTGACAAAGGTATTCTGTTATATCTGATGATATTCTGAGACGCCAACACTTTTATAGCCTACTTTTTATTACAAAATGATTAAATGTAGCTGTTTGCAACTGAATCGCAGTATAAAACAGAATTAATATGCGATTGTATTCAGCTAATGACAGGAAATAGGCTACTTATTTAAAGTGGTGCCATTTTTATTTGAGAACTCTTGGTTCAAATAAACATTTTACGGTGTCCAAATAAATCTTTACCAAATACTATTTAAAACTAATAAACAAAACAGGCTCCTGTACACACACACGCATCAAGATCTGACTTGAATCGGATTTGGCTGGCTATCTCTCCTATACAGCTACCCATCCACCACATTTTCAGTAGTCTACTGGGCTGGGTTGCACCGGTCATATGTAGGTTTGTGACAAAGTTTGTGTGTAGAGTCTTTACTGGGTCCTTAGCATAGACTGTATAAAAATATGGACAAAGCCACTGTGACGTCATCCATTGCCTTCCCACGGCCTCGTAAAAACCGAATTGAGTCTCCGGAAGACTTTTTTGCTGCCCGTTTGTACAAACTGCGTCTGCTCCGTGGAGCTGAAGTGACGTTGTCGGGAGCAGGGTCAACCAGATATGGTCTTCATGGTCCAGGCACAGGATGATTGACAGTTCAGGGTGAAGAAGCAGTTATGTAGGCCCATGACATGACCAAACCCACCATTTTGCAAAACGAGCTCGCGGTAAACTTCCTTAAGTTGTTAATGTTTTATAATATAACATTTCATTTTCATCCTCGATTTTACTGTGTCATTTAGTCGCATTGAATGTGTGGTATTCATCACATAATTAACTTTCATTCCATTTGTTTCCTATTTTTATTCAGCTAAATCACCTAATTTGATTAGCTAGATAGCATACCAGCTGACGCTATCTAGCTAATCAAGCTTGATGCACTGCATCACATTCACCACACACGGACGAACAGAGTAACGCTATTGCCATCAACTATATTGACGGTCAATCAATCACACGTTATTTTGGCAAGACTACTTTTATTATAAATGTCCCTAGTGCCACTAGAAAGGTAGCAAGCTGTCCTCATAGTCTTAAATGAGCAAACCACCACTATCTTTTTGGCTAACCGCTAATTAACTCGACTGTGACAGAGCAGAAACCCCGTTCTGAAGATTGTTCCAGATAAAGTGGGCATTGTAGGTTAGTGGTTTCACACGCTTGTTAGAGCATAGTAGCGTACATTACATCGTAGCTGGCATTAACTTTCATCTGCATCCTGTAACCTAATCACAAACATTGCAAACATTTACAAACGCAAACTCCCCGTATTGAGTCAGTACAAACATACCGCTAACACTTTGGCTCTATTCCCTGCACATTTTCTTAATTTTTGGGACCTAAAAAAAATTATCCAGGCATAGAAATGTCCGGTTAGGGTTCTAGCAGCTGGCTAATGTTAGTAACGTTAGCTAAGCAATCACGGTAGCTAGCCAACTTATATGGCTAGCCAGCAAGGATGACTTTAAGGAAGTTGAATAACTGTTAAATTAAAAGGGTTTGCCATAAGCTATTGCTAGCTTACTAGCTAAATGTTAAAACGACTTGCCCTGAGCTATCGTTAGCTTGCTAGCTAGCTAACCCAGAATTGCTAAGCGGGAGTACGGCGATTGCGTACTGGAGGGAGTGGAATAGCTAAATGAATATCTAAATTGATAAGGTTATACAGGTATGGAGCAATCAATTTCAGATACTTAACCCACAGTTTGTTTGGCTGCTTGCTCCGATACGCTGGGCCTGTAATGTAGCTGCAACATCCCCTGCTGTTTCTCAGCTCACAAAACAGTATTTTTCCCCGTAGTAGACACATCATAGCTCGCTCCAAAATGAATATGTGATGACAAACATGTTGAAGATGAGCGAAAAGGCAGTCAATTTATTATGTTATGAAAGACCTATACTGGAGCCAACCGCAGTGGCGCTAGTGAGCAACAGCACAATGGCCGCTCCCAGCCCAACCAGGAAGTGAGCTTCAAAACGAAAGCCCAGTCTTGGCCCCTTGGTCCTTAGTTGCCACTAGTTAGTTTCAAACTATCGCTTTACTACATTCAGTTGTACCACCAATAGGCTACGTAAATAATGTCTTAGCTAGTGACAGAACTAGCTATGCGCATGTAAAAACGTTAGGTCCGCTAATATTTCACCATAAAAAACGCAATGAATTCAAATAAACGAATCCACTTCCAGCCCTAGTTAAGGGGTTAAGGAGAATAAGACCGGCTCAATTAAATATCTTGCAGAACTGCTGTATTTAAAGCATCACTCCCTTCTGACCTTCTTTCCGGATGTTTTCACAGCATTTAAGCTCTTTTTAAAAATACCTGTGACTGTTGCTTCTGCAGAGAGATCATTTTCAAAAACAAATAAAAAATTACCTTAGTAGCACCAGTAATCAAGAGATACTGTCAGGGTTGTGAGTACTTAAGTATCAAAAACAGTTGGGCCCGCAAGCTGGACCTACAAGTTGTGGTTTAGACATCTGCACAAAGAAATGCAAGGCGACATCCCTGCTTAGGTTACTAGTATTGACAAGTAGCTTGACAGGACTACAGGAATTTGTGTAGGCTAATAGCTTGACTAAAATCCACTTTCTACAATAAAGATCAAGAGTGAGTGAATTTATCCTATAGCCTACTTTTCCTGATTTGTATGTGATGCACCGACCACTATCAATGGGGCTGAAATAACAACAGAACATGTAACCTTTGCGGCCGCTCAAAACGCCGTGCGGGGGTGGACTTGCAGAGAAACTGCACTACACCAGGGTGTACAAGGATAGCCGATAAGAAGAAAAAAATGTTATGCAGATATTATTAATGTTAATAAAAATCTAAGCAATTTAATTGTATTCAATAGATATAAGGTTTATGTCACATATTTCTAATGAATATGTCCGCGTTGTCATTTTTACCTAAGTAGCACATTTTACAATATAATTTATTCATAGTGCTATTCATTATGCATGACAGTATGTACAGCTAAGTACATAGTGTATGCAGACTTTGCAAGCCTTCTTGAATATAGTTCCTTCTTCAGTGACAATGCAGCTTAGTAATGTGGGCTGGTCCTAAACCACATAGGTCCCATTTTACTTAGTCTTTCAAGGGATCTTTATATACACAGTTGAGCAGCTGTCTATAAAACCACTTCTAGCAAAGTTGTCTTTTCCCATATGTTCAAGAGAGCATATTAACATATTCTACATCAGTACATCATGGCATGTAAGATGCTATGCATGAAATATCATTTTTCAAAGATCAAGGATGGAATTTATTGTGAATAACACATGAAATAGTATAAGTAGTAAAATACGTATCACTGTGATAATAATTAATTATTTGTAATGTGAACTAGGCAGTGTTGAGTTGTGTGGATTTTATTTGTTTAAATTATTTCTCCCCCGCTACCCCTTTAAAAATCACCCATATATCATTGACTCCCTGTACATTTTTTTCAGAAACTCCCCTCATGCATTTTAAAAATGCCTTACATCTGGTCAAAACATCCCACTGCTTTCCAACCCTATAACAAGGCAGTGCATTTCAGAAGATGGCTATTTGAACAGATTGGACAACTCACATCAAATCTGTGCCAGTTTCTAATTACATTTGTAACTAGGTGGACAGAACCATGAAATGATTATTCACACCTGCCAAATGGATAGTTTGCTTTCTAGATTCGTTTTTTTAATCCGTTTTTATACGTGTTTGATAGGCCTAGATGGTGTTTATATGCAATAAAGGACATTTTAGATGGTTACAGAATATTTTCATGACCAGCAGACTTACAATGGCTTTGTAATGCCAATCAAATAGGGCATTTAGGGGGTTGTTGTCTAAAGCAAGTAACTAACTCAAAAGTAGCTTGCACAACAACATTATGCTTCCTGAAGCAGTTGGCTACATATGAACAAATTTATTTCAGTGTTACCATAGTTTGCTTGATTTTCATGCAGACTGCAGCTTGCATGCACCATAGGAAATAGTTCAAACCGAAAATAAGATTAAACGTTATTTATTAATCAGTTAATATGCACACAAGCAGCACGACTGTACAACTTGTTTGTTAGGTTAGGTAGAAATAGGGACCCAGTTGCAGGCAGGGAGTACAAAAAAAATTAAAAAGTTTATTGAGGGACAGGGCAGCAATCCGTAATGAAGCAGGCAGGGTTGAACACCGAAGAGACAGGGCAACAGTACAAAAACAGTCCAAAGAGTGGTCACAGAACAGACAGAGGTCAGAACCAGAAAGGCACAGCAGAGGTACAAAAAAAGAATCCAAAAGTCAAGGTCACAAGAACACAGGCAGGAGTAAAAACCAGGGAGTCGTAACGGGAAACAACAGGGGGGGAAAAAGGACGGCAACAAAAAACCCAACAGGGAAAAGGACGAGGAATAACCAAAAAAATAAAAAAACCTCCAAAACCGAATGACACTAACGGACAACTCGGACAATACTTTGAACAGCTTGTATAACAAACAGTGAGAAGCTCACAAAGAACTACTT
The DNA here is from genome assembly GCA_022702515.1 of Ilyophis sp. 1 JC-2022. NCBI lineage: Eukaryota > Metazoa > Chordata > Actinopteri > Anguilliformes > Synaphobranchidae > Ilyophis > Ilyophis sp. 1 JC-2022. The sequence goes on along the minus strand of CM040395.1, from coordinate 119,373,074 downwards.
AGAAGACTGGGTTAAATGCATAGAGGGAGACAGACATAATGGGAATCAGGTGTGCAGAGGCGGGGAGGGGAGATGGCTCACAGGTGAGAACAATGAGGGTTAACAAGGAACAATAAAACAATAACGAGGGAAGAACAAATACATGGAAGGGACTTTGAAAACATGCATGACAGACAACGGGCTCGAGTAGAAGCGGAGTGTGCACAGTAATAAGGGGAGGCGTGGTCTCTAAGGATAAGCAGCTGAAACAAGTTAACAGGTATCTCAAGGACAGCTTAGTAATGCAGGTAGAAAAGATAAAGTGGGGAAGCTGGTTAAATGTTAGTATCTAACTGCAAGACAGACAATTAGTTTGTTAATACACATTTATGTTAATGAGTTTAGTAACTCACCCGAATAGTGCATGCACGAGACTGGGTAAACAAACACACAGATGAGACTCGGACAACCCACGAAGAGAGGGGAATGCAATGATATGTGGAAAATAATTAATGATAATGAAAATAAAAATACAGAACAGACAGAATCTCAGAACATAACATTGTTTTGGAGTTACTTGAAGTGTAGCCCTCGAATGGCCCAGCCATTGAAGTTTCTGATGGCCTGCTGGCTATCAGAAACTCCTGTAGGCATCTAAAATATCCTTCACTGCACGTAGAGATTATATGGGCCAATCAGAAATATACAGTAAACTGAAACACTAAAAACCTAAAAAATAAGTGATATTTGGAAGTTCAAAGTTATGTTTTCTAATCCGGTATGTAGGCACCTTGTTTATCTTTGATATTAGGCGGTGCTTCCTTGCACACACTGGAAAAGGTAAATTTGCTCAAGGTAATCATGGGTGGACAAAAATACTGTCACTGGAATTCCACTTATACTGTATTTCTGGTATCTCCAACTCCTCCAAATGCTTTAATTTTCAAAAACTGAATTTAAAGCACTAGTAAAATCAAGGGGTTTCATATTCATAGTCAAATATAAGCAGAACCATCACTTTAAAGATGAAAAATATTTGAGCGGAATAAAAAAAAAACAATGAAAGAACGGTAAATAAAACTTGAGATTGTTCTCGACGGGCCAATTTGAAACAGTAGCCTATTAAACAAGAAGCCCCACTCTATTACAAATATTTCACAACCCATATTTTGCCTCTGTTTGACCAATGTGATGAGAGTGCATTTTTATGGCTCTCCCCATGGAAGGCTTGTGTGTTCAAAGAAGGGGGGAAATTTATCATTTAAATAATTAATCTGCAAGCCACCCCAGAATAGAAGTTTATTTTCCACCGCTTTGGAATGCAAAAATGAAATAAATTTCATTAGTAATTATGTATAAATTAACATTTGAAATCAATAATTTTAGTATTTGACAATGATAATTTGGGAAACAAATTTTCTTTGCTTCAGCACCTGCATCAGCAACAGATACTGGTTCAAATGCTGAAGTGACAGAGATGGAGGAGGCTAAAAAACACGTGTAATTTTAGCAAGAAGCTGGAGGTGCTTGAAAGAAGCAAAGCGTACAATGTGGTCAGAGATTGTGAAGGCTTGGGAATCAGTGGGGCAAGGCAAGTGGGATATGGACGACTTGAAACATAAATGGAGAGACCTGCAGACTACCATTAAAAATTAGTTGGCCAGCCACAAGACATTAGTGGGCACATCTCTAATCATAGTTTCTCATTTTGGGTCATGTATCTTGTGGTATTTTGTTAATCATAGATTGAAAAAAAACGTTTGTATAATACTTATTCATACAGATATGAGGTCAGATTTACAGGAAAACATGGTTTTATTCCAACCTCATTTATATATGATGGAAATGATTGCGGAATTTTACAATGAAAAACTTTTATTCATAATTAGGAATGAGTAAATTGCATGTGGGAAAAAAAAGTGTTAATTTGAGACACACCCTAAAACTATGCCCCACATGCATAGCTACTTTCCATTAATTTTTGCACTGTTTATGCACCCAACTATAAATTTGCTTAAACCAAGGTAAGCAATTTTTAAAATTATGTTGACTGCTGACTTACATTCATTGTGCCCTATATCTTACACCCGGCGCTAAGCAGCACTAACCGAAACACAAGTGTCTTCGCTATCTTACATGGTGCAGGGTTCATTATAGCGCCTAATTCACAATACATTTGCTATTCTCTGCATTTGCACTTTAACTTCATGCAGGAACAGGTCTGTTTCCTCTGCTGTAAATCACACTTTTCACGGGCTCCCTGGGAAAGTGGACCTTTAAAGCATTACGCTACCAGTAAAACAGGTTGGTCACATTTCCATAAGCAGGACATTATAAAACAAGGGACAATATGTGTGAACCTATGGGTTCCCATCATCAGCTTTAGTGTATTTAGTGTTGTCATTAAGGCAACATATCAGTATTTATGTTATTAAACAATATTAGAATGCACATAATGAATTTCGGATGAAGCTTTAACTTCGAGAAGTCCATGAGAACAACATAGAATAGAATTGATGTTTGACAATGCTTCATTGTATAATCAAACGATATTTGTTAAACAAGCAGGCTAATTTGGCATTCTGGTAACTTATTTTCAGCTGTTGCAGGTGCTTTTAACAAAATTTAACCAAATATATTTTCTAAAATAACAGTACTGTCAGGAATTACCGGGAACCCGTGCCAGTGTTAAACCGTAATGTTAAAGATTATTATTGTGTATATCAAAACGCTTCATAATGGTTAGTCCAAATCGTCATGGTTATTGGCAGCCTAGGCTGTCATTATTCTTTTTGGTGTCGTCAGGGCGCTCTATTGGATTTTTTCTGCCTCCGTTTCAGTGTTTGGGTCTCACCCGGCTATTATTCCTCACACCTGTTTTGGATTTCCTGCCTAGGACTTCCGCCTTCCGGCACTTCGAGATTGTCTTTGCTATTTGACAAACAAAGTCCGTACGGTACAGGATTACAAGCGACCTCTTCTCTGTTAAGCTTTACTTAAGAGATACGAGGGACTTGCTTTAGCATCTTGAGTTATTCCTTAGTGGAATTGTTTTTCTCTTAGTTGCTGTCTGTCCCTCACTTTGGTTTGCACTCTGTTCTCGTTGAGGCAGATTGCTTGTTTGTTTCTTTGCTTTTCTCTCCTGCACTCTCCCGCATTGGGAGTGAGATAATTATTTTCTTTTTCTGTTTTACTTTTCGTTTGTTCTCTTACTTCTGTTATTCACTTGCTCATATTGTAAGCGAGAGGTATTTTCTTTTCACTCGGTTCTCGAGTACGCCCTGTTATTTGGGGTTGTTTTGTTTTGGCTTAGGCCTGGAGTGTTTTCTATTCTCCATTTCTTGTTTATTTATATATATATATATATATATATATATATAGCCCCCTCTCATTGTATGGACCCGTCCGTCTTTTTGGTGCACACTACGGTGTGTGCTTTTAGAACCCTTCGCTGTCGCGTTTGATTCTCCGAATCTTACACTCCACCTGATAGAAATAATATGGATCATGAAGAGACTAAGTTCAGCCCATTTGCACGTGACGCCTTGCTTGGCGATCAAAAAATGTGCCGTCTAACGAGCAAAATGGACTTGGATACGCTCATAATGCGCTTTACGCCATGCATTTAGACTAAGTACTAAGATCGCCAAGATAGAGCCCATTGACCTATTCAGCTGATCCTACAGTGTTAATATTTCACCAGTAGAGGTGCTAGAGAGCCTACTAAAAGACACCCAAAATAATTTCAACTAAAACGATCTGTGCCTGTACAGCTCTTATGTTATTTGGGTTCACAAGGTGAAGCAGACTGTATCGGTCAGCTGCAGTTACCTGAGCAGATGGGAGTCATTCTGACCCTGTGGTTGGCTGAACTACAGTTGTGAAATTAGAATTAGTGAATGCTTTGCTGGATTTTAGCATCACCATAGGTCAATAATTAATTATCATTGCTCTATTTTCACAGATTTAATCCCGGTATTTTTCTTTCTCACATTTTCACCACGCTTATTCAATAAGAAGGTGTGACTGATGTTGGGTTAAAATTTTGTGCAGGTTTTCCACTTTGATCTCATTCTACCCATCTTTCATGTTTCTTGTTGTATCAAGTTACTGAACATGTTGAAAAAAATGTCATAGGTCTCAACAGTGCCTCCATCAATGAGTCAGCACATCCTTTAAAACAATTACTATGCTGAAGGACCCATTATGGTGGCCATCTATCAACAGGGTAGTGGCCTTACACGACCATGCTGGCATGTGTAGCATGCCCGTGGGATTGTTGCAGTCATGACCTATGACCTCCCTTTCACAGCCCTGTCATTGGCTCAGCCTTTCCCTGACCTCAGCTGCCTGGCATTGCATAGATGCAATGCTGCAAGTTAAAAGGGTCATAGGAATTGAGCAAACACTTTAGTTTGTGTTATCTGCTGTAGGTATACAGAAACGCTTATAACCCCTTGAATGTTACTTCATAAATCTCCTTGAACGCCTGATATTACAATAGTACAGTATTTACAATTTATAATTGTATTTTTTACGTTTATAATTTTACAGCTTTGAATGTGTATGACCATAAATTAATTTGTTTTGATACAGATAAGTGGATATTGTGAAATATGAGTAAAATTGTGGTTAATAGATATTCACACATTCACATACATTTACAGCCGATTTAAATAATTGTGTTACTAACCAAAATATACAATCATAACAAATACATTTATTGTGAATATTGGTAAAAAATATATATTTTTTCTAATAATTATTTTAACCAAATAATCTAAGAATCCACTAGGATTTTGTAATTTTAAACTTTTAAAGTGTTAGTGGATTTGATCTGCTTTTATTCTATATATTTGGGCATACAGAAAGACCTCAATCTGAGCATTATGAATTTGCCAAAAATTGAAGTAATCTGCTACATTAAGCTTTAGCCTAATTAAGGCAAGGTTTTCCTAATTTTTCAATTACCAATGCATTGTGGTTGACATTTGCTACAGTTGATGTTCCTCAAACTGAGTGCCTTGGCCTCAATTCCCTCTCTGTAACATAATAGTGGCCTCACCCTTGGATAATAAATTATGGGGAATAAATCACTAATCAGCAAGAAACACTACACTGAAAAGATGGTAATCGGCTAAATGTCCCAGACCTAGTATACAAACCACCCCAACAAAGCTCTCAAACATGGTCATGGTGTTTCAGTAAATTATAAGCGTTGAGTTAAAATTATGTGTTGTGGCAATATCTCTTTTCTCTTTGAAGAATGCCCACTGAACTGAGCTCTTTTAAATGACACGGAGGCATACAATTACTGTGGCGTTGACTACATAATGATTTTGACTGTTTAAAATGTTGGCATGGTTCAGTTCTATTATTAAAGATTACTGTTGCAAAATGTGCCATCACATGTGATGGGTTCTTGAGGTCAAAATGTAATTGTTGGATCTTCTTCACTATCATAACAAATCATTATGTACAGACATTTCTATGTTGTTAAAACTAACAAGGCCCTCGATGACAGTTTTTATTCGAAGCAACTGTAGTGACCTTTAGTCACTAAGTACATAACTTAAATATGTGCACACTTCTCAGACAAATTATTCCATCGTTTCAGTAAACAGTGAAATCCTAGTAGTATGCAAAAACAAATGTTTGCATCCTGCTTAAACGTATCGCTCAAAGTTAAGGACAAAGGTTATTTCAATAATAATGAACGGAGGGCTCTGTTTATTCCATCACACTAGTAGCCCAAGTTAACGACAGATGGAATTTCTGGGGATACAGGCATATGAACTACCTTGTATATGACTTTTGAAGGCTAGCCACAATTCCCAGAAAAGTTAGGGTGCATGACAAGCTTTTAATAGCCGTGGTAATGCATGTTTTGTTGCTGGGTTCACTTGCACAATTACTGTTAGTAAATACCTCACTAAATCAACTTACACAGGTTTTCTCAACATTAACCATAATTTGCGGAGTCTTTGTCATTTTTGGCTCTTATCTGAATTCCTTTTATGCCCACCACAAAAAGCTTGCCAGCCTTACTGGAAATGCAGCAGATGCAAGTTATGATGCATTGTAAACAGAAATAAAATGTAATCCAGTTCAGCTCCATGCCCCAAACCCCATCTCTGTGCAGCACATTGTGCTCCATACCTCTCAACCCCTTGAAAAAAAACTTGATCCATTTTTTTTATCTGTCTGTGAAATTGCAGCCAGAGAAAAGCTGAATGAGTGGTTATAAACCATCCATTGGAAAAATAGACTCTCCCACAGAATCTGAAGTGGGTTGTGTGTGTAAAGAGTTCACCTCTTCACCTCACGACGCTTGCAACGTTTTGACCAGGATTTGTCTTGTGTAACCAAGGCATGCTGCAGTCGGGATAGTGGATGAAGCTTCTGAGAAATAGACATTGGCATTCAGAACTACTATCTTTTATATCAAAACAAGCTTTTTATAAACTTTCTTTTTAGCTTCTAGGGCGGCAGTGTAGCATAATCGTTTGGGAGCTGGGCTTGTAACGTCCATCTTCCATTCCCAGGTGGCTCATTGCTATTGTACCCTTGAGCAGGGTATTTAACCTGAAGTGCTTCAGTAAATATCTCATTTGTACACTTGTTCGTAACAATGTAAGCTGTGTAAGCCACTCTGTATAAGAGCATCTGCTAAGTGCCTAAACATAAATATAGCTGTCTAATATGCAGACATACAGGTGCAGCTCAAAAAATTAGAATATCGTGAAAAAGTTCAATATTTTTTGTCACTCATTTCAGAAAGTGAAACTCATATATTATATCGATTCATTACACATAGAGTGAAATGTTTCAAGCCTTTATTTCTTGTAATTTGGATGATTATGGCTTACAGCTAATGAAACCCAAAATTCAGTGTCTCAGAAAATTAGAATATTTTGCTTTAACATATTTTTAAAGTATCATATTTAATATTTGGTCGCATATCCTTTGCATGCTGTTACTTCCTGAAGTCTGTGACCAATCAACATCAAAAGACTCTCGATATCTTATTTTCAGGTACTGTTACAAGCGATACTATAACCTCTCTGCATTTGAACTGATCTCTATGGGAATTGGGGGGTGAGACTAGATTCAGCTGTAAATTACACTGGTACAGTATGGAACACATGGCTGGCTAAATGGCTGTAAGTCATCAAGGGTCTGAGCTATTGAACGAGACCCAAACCATCACTCTGTTGCCAGATATGGAGTAGATGTGGATGGATCACTGCAAGGGTTATTTCTCCTGACTCATTTTCCTATAGAACTCTGGGGGAAAAAGTCAGGAGAAACAACCCTTAAAGGGATCCATCCACATCTACTAGCATTTTGTGCTCTATTTTATGTGTTGATTTATTATTTTATTATTCTCTCCATTTTCTTATCATATTGCCTTGGTTCTATTTTAACGTGTAAACTTTCGAGACATTATTGTTTGTAAAGGAATGATTAAAATCAAATAGATTCAAATTAATACAGGCATAACTTGAATGTAAACCAACAGGTGCTGTAGTCCAGCGAGACCTGGGCTCAAGTGTCTCATGTTTTAAATGTCTGCTCACATTGTAAAAACAACAGAGGGAGAGGGGAGGGAAGAACCTCGCCTACTCCACACCGCAGTTCATTTCAAACTGCATTTGCTCAAAGCCAGATATTCAAACTTTTCTTAGAAAAATGACACAGCCAACTAAAGCAGGTGTTTTACATATTTAGTTTCAATAATTTTGGCTTGTTCAGTTCAATCCATGGCTACAACGTAATAAACAACCAAAATGCACATTTCCCAAGGTCTCGAACAAACCCAAACACACTTGAATGGAATAGGGCCTTTAATGGCATTAATTATTTTATTGCATTTATTTATTTTATTAGAGATGAATGATGACTTAATGAGGGCCTTGTGGAAGCAGGTGGCAAAAAGAAAAGCTGGCTACACAGCCAGTCTTCAGTTCTGGCCTGTCATTAGAGTCAGGTTTCAGTTCAAGCTCTGCTCAGCCAGGGACACTGGGGAAGGAGGGAGGGAGGGTGAGGTAGGTCTGGATTGAAGTAGGTTAGACTGCAAAGCAGAACAGGGTGCGGTGTATGAACTGTCTCCACAGTCATGTCACCATCACCACCAAGAGAAAAACATAAAGCTCCACTCTGTAATAAAAAAGGAATGAGAAAAAAATATTCTAAATACACTATGAACCCAATTAGACCAGTGCCATATGATAAAAGCCACGGCAGGGGAGTGAAATGATTAAAAGCCAGACGCCAGGCTATGGTTTCAATTTTTCAGGTCATAAAATAGAAAGAAAACAGCATCCAAGTGAGGATAACAAGAGATGTTTAGAACTTTTTTCCTATAAAATAATTTAAAAAACGTTTTTGTCCTGGTGTGATAAAACACTTTGTTGTCTATAAGTCTCATCTGTTTGTTGATGAGTGACTTTATGTATTGCTGTATGTAAAAAATGCATTAATAGAGCAGTATGCTTATTCTTATCTGAGAGTCTTTCTGTCCATAATTCTTATCTGTATTACTTGCACATACTGTTTTTTGTTGCACTGAAAATTTCCTCTGCACATAGCATTCTGGAAGAGCAGGTTTTCCCCGCCATTTCTTTCCATCAAATGAAAGAATCTGGCATGAAACTGCATTGTAGCTCCAATTATGGTTACAGGGTAATGTGTGAAATCCAAAGCCCATTAAATGTTTGACAAAGGTCCTGTTTTCTTTTCTTTTTTTTCTTTTTTTTTTCTGACACGTGATAACTGCTGTTATTGAAAGCCATTTTCAGTTATAGAGCTTAGCGCCTTAAATGGGGGAGGGCACTGTCTTTCAAGTCCAGAGGCAAACAAGTTGCGGGTCAAATGGCTGAAGAGAAGCAGGAAATGAGATAGGAGCTCTGTGGCCAATCACCCTGCATTCTCACTGCAGGACATCCTGGTGGAAGGGGTCAGAGGTCAGGGGTGGTGGGTGGTGGCACAGCTGTGTGCAATGAAGAGCAGCATTAAGTGACCTTCCTCAGACCTGATGCCCCCTGCCTTCCTCCCTCCCAAATCTCTCCCCTGAACACATCTGGCCTTAATTCTGTAACTGACAGGTATCTGCCTGCCAACGAATTCTTTCTTGCTTCCTTCTTGATTGTTTGTTTCTGATGCCCTGTGGGCTGACTCCATTAGCCTGATTGACTGCTTAACTACCCCAGTAATACATCAGTCCAGACGGACAGAGCATGGCAGACACATCTATGTCTTATCAGAGAGGCCATCCACGTTCAAAGGTCATTTCAGCCGTTAAGAAGGCTCTTGTTGATATTTCTCTGGCTAAATAAATAGTGGTTAAGTGAATAATTAAGTGTCCGGGCTGCTGAGTGTTGGTTCTTGTGGTTTATTTGCGTAAATGCCCCCTTTAATTAATCACACTCTGCCTGCAAAATGCTCTGTATACTCACATTGGCGGGAAAGCGATTGGAAGAATTGTTGACCAATGTGATGTGAGCTGTGGTCTACATCTCAGTACCCTCGTTAAATTCAGGACCATTTGCCTGCATGTCTCCCATTATTCACGTGAATCACCGATTGCACTCTGCTCTCACATTACCACTGGTCCATCCTCACCCAAAGAGGGAGCACTGCAGCTGAAACCCATGCATTTTCCACTCTCGCCTGCGAGTCAGACTATTTTTACGAGCCACGGGGAGTACTACAGGAGAGTTAGTGCCAATCAGGGAAGAGGTACATCCCTCACTGACTGCTGGTGACTTGCATGTTCCTGGTAATAACTGGGAGCATTTGTGCACTGGCAGGCAAAAGACCTTTGGATGACTTAAGGCCACCTACCTTTCTGGGACAAACCCAACTTTGCCTCGCCGCTGTGGACTCTGGTTCACAGTGGACTTGAGGTCATAGCTAATGACATAGTCTAGATCCAAACGAGATATGTCTAGGCTACAGGGCTCAGCCTGTATTTGTGGCCAGTGCTTTTACCAGCTGAGCCAGTTAGCTGCATTTGATTTTGAAAAGTAAGAGTTAATGCTATGACAGGAGGCAGGAGGAAGGTGCAGTAGCATTAGCATGCCATATATTATGTATCAAACTGCGTGCGTGTATTCTTCACCACCTGTTAGCACTTCTCATGGCAAGCAATGCAAATAAGGGCTCTGTCCCATTAAAGGTGGAGCTAAGCAATGAATCTTCAAAAGGAACACAGCAGATGTCTCACCCCCAGGGGCGTTGTCTTCAAGAAACTGATAAATAAAGCAATGTAGCGGAACTGCTAGCTGATGTGGCAAGAGACAAAAAGTCGCTCGAATACATACAGGAAAGGCTGGGACGTGGCTGTCTGAAATGGGCTCCTGCAGTCTCACGATCTCCCTGAAACACTGTAATTCCATTCATTCAGGCAGGCAAAGCACACACACTTGTGCTTTATATTTTTTGCTTCAAAATGACATGCACAGCAGCTATTTTCCTTTGTGAGAGTCTCTTTTTTGCTTTTATACCTACAATTAGGGCCTGGCAGGCAAAAACGTTTAACACACACAAAACTAATAACACAATCAATGATTGGTGCAAAACAAATACCATGACTATCATTTGTCATGTTATTGGTTTTGCGGGTGCTAAAGTATTTTGCACATGCTAAAGGTCTTAATTACATTTAAATTACATTACAGTTATTTGGCAGACTCTTTTATCCAAAGCGACGTACAATAAGTGCATATTGAAGGTCATTGAAACAACTACAAAGCAAATCCAACAAAGCACAACTTTCTCACAATGTAGGAGCTATCCCTAGTAATGAACATAGAATACAGTCAGCTATACATTCTAACTATTAAAATAGCAAAAAACACAAGTAGCAAATAAAAGAAACAGGAAGTATGTACTATATAATTGGCCCTATATAGGTAGTTAGTCAAGGTGGAGTCTGAAAAAGTGCGTTTTCAGACCACGACGGAAAACAGACAGTGTTTCAGCTGAGCGCAGCGGAGTGGGAAGTTTGTTCCACCACTGGGGAGCTAGGGTGGAGAAGCTCCGCAGTCGGGATGAGCGAGAGCCGTTAACACAGAGGGAGGGAAGTGCAAGTCGCCCTGCAGCAGCAGAGCGAAGTGGTCGAGCAGGAGCGTAGTGCTGGATCAAGTCCTGTAGGTAGGAGGGGCCTGGCCTTTTGGCTGCAGTGTAGGCCCTGCAGAACTTTGAACCTGATCCTGGCCACAACTGGCAGCCAGTGGAGTGACCTCAGCAGGGGGTTGATGTGTGAGAACTTTGGGAGGTTGAACACAAGCTGAGCAGCCGCATTCTGCACCAGTTGTAGGGGCAGAATGGCGCAGGCTGGTAGGCTTGCGAGAAGGGAGTTGAAGTAGTCCAGACGTGAGGTGACCATGGTCTGAACAAGGAGCTGAGCGGAGTAGGTGGTCAGGTACGGCTGAACCCTCCTGATGTTGTACAAGAGGAACCTGCAGGACCGTGCCGTTGCCCTGATGTGCTCTTTGAAGTCAAACTGGTCGTCCAGGACCACCCCCAGGTTCCTTGCAGAGCGGGAGGCGGTCACCATGGTTCAGTCAACGGTGATGGACAGGTCTAGAAGCGGGGAGGTCTTGTGTGGCATGAAAAGCAGCTCAGACTTGTCAAGGTTGAGCTTCAGGTGATGGCTAGACATCCACTCAGAGATGTCAGCCAGGCAAGCAGATATCCTCTCCTTAACCTGTGCGGTAGAGGGAGGGAAAGAGAGGAAGACTTGAGTGTCATCAGCATAACAATGATAAGAAAAGCCATGTGAATTAATAACCAAACCGAGAGACTTAGTATAAATGGAGAACAACAGAGGACCCAGTACAGATCCCTGCGGGACTTTCTGTAGAAAGTGGATGACGTGCAAAGACAGAACCCTTCCAGGAGTCTTGGTAGGATCTATCTGTGAGATAGGATGTAAACCAAGAGAGGGCAGTTCCAGAGATGCCCATCTCAGCCAGTGTGGAGATCAGTAGTTTGTGGTTGACCGTGTCGAACGCTGCAGACAGGTCAAGGAGAATCAGGACAGAGGAGAGGGAGGAGGCTCTAGCAGTGGCGAGTGCCTCGGTCACAGCCATGAGCGAAGTTTCAGTAGAGTGCCCGGTTCTGAAACCGGACTGATGACGGTCGAGCAGGTTGTTCTGGTGGAGAAAAACAGACAGTTGGTTAAGGGCAGCTCGGTCAAGAGCTTTTGACAGGAAGGGCAGGAGAGACACAGGACAATAATTTCTGACATCAGAGGGGTCCAAGCTAGGTTTCTTAAGGAGTGAGGTAACACGGGCAGTTTTGAAAACAATTAAAAACAATAATAAATCAGACCCTTAGGGGTCGATTTACTAAGATCCCAAATAATGGGTGTTATTTTGCGGCTGCAGCCAAAGTATTTGTTCGCGTTAACATTTCACACTGCGGTGATCAACTAAGAGTCATTATGCAAATGACTCCAGCCTGCAAACAGCCATATTTAAATGAGAAATTTAGTTTGGAATGGAATGTAAGAAAACGGTGAAAATACTTTTTCTGGTATTATGTTTTAGTGTAGGGTATAGCCTAGGCTACTGTTACACTGAACGAGCTGGCGGTTTATTAAAAACTGTTTCATGGGATGTCTCTTAGTTTCTGCTGGCAGTTACAGATGTTTAGATGTGTCAGGAAATTATCATAACTATGCTTACTAGCACTAAGCCTACTCACACCTTAAGTGTCACATAAAATCACATTTCCATTTGTTCATGGGTTTTATTTTTTTATAAAGTTTTGATTTGCTTGTTTTTTTTTTTTGTTTTTTTTTGCTTTGATTCACTGTTTGTTATAATATATGTTGTATTGCTTGTTCAATGCAAATACTATATACTCTTGTATTCTGTAACACGATTTTTTTCATGATTTAAAAAAAATATTCTTACTGTTCGTAATGTAGCCTATAGGCTATCCACAAATTAATTTCTTGTGTATTTTGAGCGTTAGCTAGAATGGGCCAGTTAATTACCCCCCCATTGTTATGCAATCATTCAGATCCCTCAGTTATGGATATTCCAAACAGACCCATACTGTCTTGCTACAATGACAGCCGTCATCTTATCTTATTCGTGTCTTAATACCTGCTTTCCATTTGTACTAAAATGCACCTGCAAATAACTCCCTTTCGGGGAGCTAAAGGAATCTAGCTAAAAGAATGTGCTAGGAATCTATTTGCATGACCACCTCCCAATATTTAGTTAAATAATGTTTTGCAATTATCAAAACATGTCTAACTTTTGGCATGCATTATATTAGCCTTAACCCTTTCGCGCGTACCATCACAAATACGTGATCATTCCAGACATAGCCCAAACGCGTACCATCACAAATATGTGATTAGAACGTATCAATGGAACGCTCCGCTGAGAATGAGGTCACAATGGTTTACTGCCGGCTAAACACGGTTTAGCCACGTCACAGAGGTGTGTATATTATGGAAAATAAACCATCAACTTGCGATTTCAGAAGCTGAAATGAACGATAAATGACACATTGCTGTGCATCGAATATCTTCGTTACATCAACACTGAGCTAGCTTAGCAGTTTGGTGGTTTTTAACCTCCTTAACACAAGCTAACAATTGCATCCCAATTATAAAAGTGCAAACATGATTCCAGTGCGGTACCTAGTCGTTTATTGTTGTACTGAAATGCAAATGTTACTATGTCAACGTTAGTTGTTATCCGAATAGTCATCTAGTTTAATTTGCAGTGTATGCATATGGGTTACTACGTAGCTAGCTGTATTATACCAACGATCTCACTTACATGCGCCATCACAAATCTTGATAGGCTATACATTTGCATCTTGTCCAGCATGGTCAAGTATCCGAGTACATATTTGCTAATGCAGCGCTACACATTTTCAGCCTATGGGTACGTTTATGAATCTGAGTAGGCTACGTGTTAGCATCTTGTCCTGCACGTTCAAATATCTACGTACATATTTGGAAAAGTTACGCTACACATTTGCGATAATAAAGTCTTGGTTTTATTTCCATATTCGTGTACTCGTATATTGTAACATCATTTTATCCAAACATGTATTGAAACAAGTAACAAGAGTTTTACATGTTTTTACATCGGCTTGTCTGGGCTGCATTTAGTTATGACGTTGTTCCCATGAAGCTGAAATGAACGATAAATGACACATTGCTGTGCATCGAATATCTTCGTTACATCAACACTGAGCAAGCTAAGCAGTTTGGTGGTTTTTAACCTCACAAGCTAACAATTTACTAATGTAAAAGTGCAAACATGATTCCAGTGCGGTACCGAGTCGTTTATTGTTGTACTGAAATGCAAATGTTACTATGTCAACGTTAGTTGTTATCCGAATAGTCATCGTTTAATTTGCAGTGTACGCATATGGGTTACTACGTAGCTAGCTGTATTATACCGACGATCTCGCTTACATCGTCTATTTACGAATGACGCAACAATAAACCTGTGGGCTAATCCTAGGACTAAACACACTGTTCCACAAAAACATTGTACCAAAGAAACATCTTTACAACATTTACATTTATTTGTTTATGCAGACGTTCACACTTTCACAGAAGTAACGTAAGCAGCAAATACCCCCTAGCCTATAACGTTGATTTAGCTACAGTTTGCTAACGTCAGTGCTAACCAAGCTGTCAAAATGAGCCAACTACGGGCTGACAGAAAATATAATATACACCAGGGGTTCTCAAACTTTTTGTTTATGCGGACCACGTTTTATTATCAAGGATTTTCGCGGACCACCTCATATGCAAACCGCAAAAATAAGTACATATATTGTTACGAACCCACTGCTGTAAAGTCTAAGGTGATTGCACCCCCCGACCAAATGCCGGTGTTCCATAACGTTATGCAAACCAAACTAATAGGCTATCACATTTAATCGGGAGGTTGCTTAATTTACCTTTATTGCCATCATAGGAATTTGCTTTGCGCAATGCTTACAGGTAGCTCAGCAATATACAAAATATACAGTGCACAATTTAACAAAACAATTTTGGCGGTGTACAGAGACCGCGGCACTGCATGTATGGAGGAAATTCGTGGATGTGGAGTTTGTGCGTTGGACTGCTTGGTGACACTGGACATCTCGGGACAGCGGGGGCTATTTTTAATCATGGCTGTATTGCACTTTCATTCACTTGATTGATGTAATGATTCTGTAGGATGTCTTTGTTTGATATGTTTGTTTGTGTGTTGTGGGTCCCACTGTCTATGTCTTTTTTGTTGTTGCTGGGGCTACAACTGAAGTTCCCTAGCGGGAAATAAGTTATTCTATTCTAATAATACCAACATAAACAAATATTATAAGGAGTATCGCGGGGGTATACGTACGAAGCAAGATTAATTACAGAGTAAACCCCGGAACCCTCCCAAATCTGGAACATGCATTGACTGAAGTAAAAAGAGCTGTTCTGGGTTTTATTTAGTTATCCAGCTAGTACTAACTCAGTAATCCTGCTTTGTAGTATACCACCTTGGTAAGTAAAGTGCTTGTGCAGTTAATATGGGAGCAAAGTGATACGTTACATGTTAAAGTATTAACGGTAGGCTACAGTAGCCTACTTCAGCAATAAAACATTTTAGCTCGATGGATAGAATATAATAGCTTTTTTCCCCGATAGGGAACTTCAGTTGTAGACACCATAAAAGGCAAACCAGTTCAACACATAAACTAAATTTACCGTTACTTTCATTATTACTTTCAAATACATTGTTATTTGGTGCTTAATATCGTAACGTTACATTTTCTTTTTGGATTCTCATATTGCTCGCACCCTGCCTGGCCAGCACAGGTAGCTAATGTTTACAGTTTATCCAATATATTTGTGAGAAGTTCGTCATTGTAGGACAGCAATCGTAGTAGCGTTAGCATGAAACTCGTTTCATGGAGTAGCAAACACTACTAGTTCAGTGGTAACGTCAAGCGTCTCTGTTAGGGTTGGCCCTATTATTGCAAGATAGTGAGTAAACACATTCACGTTCATTCATTCTTTTTTCTACGGACCACCTGCAGTGCCCTCGCGGACCACAGTTTGAGAACCGCTGATATACACAATCTTATAGCGATTACACTTTACAATGTTTTACATCACGGGTAAACTCATCCGTGATCAAAATAATTGACGAAATACTCGAAAAACGCATTTTCAAAAATAATCCGGCTAATATTGGTATGCGGTGCTGCCATCTTGTTCTTCCGCATTCAACCGAAGGCTAGTGCTGTGACGTAAGCCGAATTCTAGAACAGCTGTAGCAGACAAAAAATAACCCACGCTTTTGGGCCGTTGAAAATATTTTGGAACTTACGTGCGAAAAGGTTAAGAGGTGAAAAATGCTCATACATTTTCTGAATGGAATTTCCAATAAAAAAAATGGCGGCTGTGGCTCAGGAGGTAGAGCAGGTCGTCCTCTGATCGCAGGGTTGGCGGTTCGATCCCCGGCTCCTCCTGTCCACATGTCGAAGTGTCCTTGGGCAAGACACTGAACCCCAAATTGCTCCCAATGAGCAGGCTAGCGCCTTGCATGGTGGCTGCCGCCATTGGTGTGTGAATGTGTGTGTGAACGGGTGAGTGAGAGGCCATTGTAAAGCGCTTTGGATAAAGGCGCTATATAAGTGCAGTCCATTTACCATTTACCATTTAAACATTCATTGCTCAGTCGTGTTTTCAGGTTGATGTACCTACTTTCAGGTAGAGGAGGTAGAGAACTCGCATTTCTCAGCCTTAACGAAGAGACGATTCTCGAGGAGACGACCCAGTACCTTGTGTACATGTCTCTCGTGTTCCTCCAGGCTCTGGGAATAAATGAGAATGTCATCCAGGTACACGTAGACACACTGATTTATCATGTCGCGGAGGACATCGTTAACCAGGGTCTGGAAGACAGCGGGGGCGTTAGTGAGCCCGAACGGCATCACTAAGTACTCCCAGTGTCCAGTAGGTGTGTTGAAGGCCGTCTTCCATTCGTCGCCCTCACGAATATGGACCAGGTGGTAAGCATTTCTGAGGTCCAGCTTCGTGAATACGACGGCCTTCTGGAGCTGCTCGAAAGCAGTGGACATGAGCGGGAGTGGGTAACGGTTCTTCTCAGTGATGTCGTTCAGGCTCCGGTAGTCGATGCAGGGGCGGAGAGACCCGTCCTTCTTCCCCACAAAGAAGAATCCTGCTCCAGCCGGAGAGGAAGAAGGGCGGATGATGCCAGCTGCCAACGACTCCGACAGGTACTTCTCCATGGCTTCCGTCTCGGGCCGGGAGAGGGAGAACAGACGGCCTCTAGGCGGGGAAGTGCCAGGCCTCAGGTTTATGGCACAGTCATAGGGGCGATGTGGAAGCAGGGACGAAGCGCGCGCCTTACAGAAGACCTCCTTGAGATCATGGTACTTGGCCGGGACCCCCTTCAGATCCGGGTTTTCCTCTGAAGGGGACACGGGAACAGGTGAGTGGGCCTTTTGGAGACAGCTGACCGCACACGATGGGCTCCAGCCTACAATTTCATGTCCCCGCCAATCGATCTCCGGGCAGTGACGGTTAAGCCAGGGGTGCCCAAGGACCACAGGGGAGTGGGGAGAATCGATGATGTGGAGCTGGAGCTCCTCCTGATGGTTTCCGGAAACGAGCAGCTTGATGGGTAGGCTTTCCTGGGTGATGTCTGCGATATGTTCCCCGCAGAGGGTATTAGCCACTAATGGGCGTTCCAAAGGTGTTATAGGGACTCCCCAACGGGCCGCGGCCCCAGCGTCCAGGAAATTAGCCTCAGCTCCGGAGTCAATAAGGGCACGGGTCTTCTTCGTGCTAGTACCCCACTGAAGGGTGACCGGGATGCACGTGCGGTTCCGATTGGAGGAGTCGGCTGGTGTGACGCCCACTAGTGCTCCTCCGGCCACTAGTGAGCGTTGTCTTTTACTGGACACCTCTCCACAAAGTGTCCAGGTTTGCCGCAGTAGAGGCAAGCCCGATCCCTGATGCGGCGCGCCCTCTCCGCCGCCGATAACCTGAAGCGGTCAATCTCCATGGCCTCCTGCTCAGGTGGGCGGTGGTTAGGAGGCTTGCTGGAGTTGGATGTAACGGGGTCGACCCTGCTGCTGCGCTGGCTGAACTGAGGTGCACGCATCCTCTGGAATGGGCGCTGCCGGTCTCGGAGGCGCGTATCCACCCTGATGGCCAAGGCGATGAGTTCGTCCAGGCTGGAGGGGAGTTCCCGGGTCACGATCTCGTCCATTGAGGAAGACGTCGAACATCGACTTCTTGTCCCAGCCGCTGGATGTGGCTAGCGTCTGGAACTCGATGGCATAGTCCGATGCTGAGTTTCTCCCTTGGCGGAAGCGTAGCATCTCTCTAGCTGCCTCATGACCGTGCTTAGATCGATCGAAAACCCTTCTCATCTCCTCCATAAATGCCTCTGCACCACTGCAGCAGGGCCGACCCGCCTTCCAGGTGGCGGTTCCCCACTTCTTGGCACGCCCGGTAAGCTGAGTAATGATGTATGCTACACGGGCTTGCTCAGTGGTGAAGGTGTTCGGCTGTAATTGGAACACCAGCCTACACTGGGTCAGGAACGGTCTGCATTCCCCCGGTTCCCCGTCGTAACATTACATTACAGTCATTTAGCAGACGCTTTTATCCAAAGCGACGTACAGTAAGTGCATATAGAAAGGTCATCGAAGTAACTACACAACAGATAAGAAAGCACATTCTTCCCATACAGTATCAGCTATCCCTAGTAACGAACACAGAGCAGTTCACAGTGAACTGGGTAAATCATCTCTACTACAATGCTATTCTAAATAGTATAAACTTGAGTACACAGTTCAACAAGAAGACATATCATGAGGTCCTAGATAAGTATTAGTCCAGGTGGAGCCTGAAAAGGTGTGTTTTCAGGCCACGACGGAAAGCAGGCAGGGTTGGTATTGAGTGTAGGGGAATGGGAAGTTCGTTCCACCACTGGGGAGCTAGGGTGGAAAAGCTCCGCAGTCGGGAGGAGCGGGCGCCATTGACACGGAGGGGGGGAAGTGCGACGCGCCCTGCTGTAGAAGAGCGAAGTGGTCGAGCAGGAACATAGGTCTGGATCAGGTCCTGCAGGTAGACGGGGCCTGTCCTATTAGCTGCAGTGTGGGCCAGGGTCAGAACTTTGAACCTGATCCTAGCTGCAACTGGCAGCCAGTGGAGTGACCTCAACAGGGGGGTGACATGTGAATATTTCGGGAGGTTGAACACAAGCCGGGCAGCTGCGTTCTGGATCAGTTGAAGAGGGAGTATGGCGCAGGCTGGTAAGCTTGCGAGCAGGGAGTTGCAGTAGTCCAGGCGTGAGGTGACCATAGTCTGGACCAGAAGCTGGGTGGAGTAGGTGGTCAGGTACGGTCGAATCCTCCTGATGTTGTACAGGAGGAACCTGCAGGACCGTGCCGTCGCCCTGATGTGGTCTTTGAAGTCCAGCTGGTCGTCTAGGACCACCCCCAGGTTCTTTGCAGAGCGGGAGGCAGCCACCACGGTCCCGTCAACGGTGATGGAGAGGTCGAGTAGCGGGGAGGTTTTGTACGGCATGAAGAGGAGCTCTGTCTTGTCGAGGTTGAGCTTCAGGTGATGGGTAGTCATCCACTCAGAGATGTCGGCCAGACAAGCAGATATCCTCTCCTTCACCTGTTGGGTAGAGGGAGGGAAAGAAAGGAAGAGTTGAGTATCGTCAGCATAACTATGGTATGAGAAGCCATGTGAATTGATTACTGAACCAAGAGACTTTGTATAAATGGAGAACAGCAGAGGACCAAGTACAGATCCCTGCGGGACTCCTGTAGACAGGGGATGGGGTGCAGAAACAGAACCCTTCCAAGAGACTTGGTAGGATCTATCAGTGAGGTACGATACAAACCAGGAGAGGGCAGTCCCAGAAATGCCCATCTCAGAGAGTGTAGAGATCAGGAGTTTGTGGTTGACCGTGTCAAATGCTGCTGACAGGTCGAGTAGAATCAGGACAGAGGAGAGGGATGAGGCTCTAGCATTGGAGAGTCCCTCGGTCACGGCCAGGAGAGCAGTTTCAGTGGAATGTCCGGTTCTGAAGCCGGACTGATGGGGGTCAAGCAGGTTATTCTGGTGGAGAAAAACAGACAGTTGGTTATGTACAGCTCGTTCAAGGGTTTTGGACAGGAAGGGCAAGAGGGATACAGGACGGTAGTTCCTGACATCAGAGGGGTCCAGGCTAGGTTTTTTTAAGAGTGGGGTTACACGGGCAGTCTTAAAAACAGCAGGGACATGGCCACAGGTTAGGGAGGTGTTGATAATAGAAGACAGGTATGGAACAAGCTCAGCGGATATTGACTGGAGGGCTGCCGACGGGATGGGGTCCAGCGCACAGGTGGTTGCGCGCTGGTGCGTCATGAGTTGGAGCACATCTGCCTCCTCCAGAGTCTTGAAGGACGACAGCGTGGCGATGGGTTCGGTATGGGGGATGTGGGGTGTCACCTGAGGTGTGAAGGAGTTGCGGATCATGGCCACCTTCCCCTCGAAGTGGGTTAGGAAGAGAGGGAGGAGGGTGAAGGGGGCGGAGGGGGGATAAGCAGGGAGGAGAAGGTGGAAAAGAGTTTCCGTGGATTAGACACACATGCATTAATTCTGGACTGAAAAAAAGAAGCCTTAGCCGATGTAGTTGTAGCTGTGAAGGCTGCCAGCAGTGTGATAGGAGGCCAGGTCATCTGGGGATCTGGATTTCCTCCACTTTCTCTCAGCGGCTCGCAGCAGGGTTCTGCTGGATCTGAGAGAATCTGTCAGCCACGGGGAGGGGGGTGATGGTCGAGCTGTTTTGGAGACAAGAGGACAAAGTGAGTTGAGAGACTGAGAGAGGCAGGAGTTAAACATAGAGGTGGCAACATCAACATGCATATTCGCAAAAGAAGCGGGAGGAGGAAGTTTAGAGAGAGCGGAAGTAGTGAGGGAGGAGTGCGAGAGGGTGCGGAGATTTCTCCTGAACATAACAGTGGGTGGGTCGTTAGTAGGGTTTAGGGAGAGCGGGAGGGAAAGAGAGAATGAAATAAAGAAATGGTCCGATACGTGGAGCGGGGTCACCGTGAGTTCAGACGTGGCGCAGCTCCTGGTGAGTACAAGGTCTAGTTGGTTACCAGCCTTGTGGGTGGCAGGCGAAGGGGATTGAGTGAGTGCGAAGGACTGGAAGAGTGAGGCGACACTGGGTAGCTGGGAACTCTCTGGATGGAGGTTGAAGTCTCCCAGTAGGATTACAGGGGTGCCATCCTCAGGGAAGGAGCTCAGGAGAGTGTCCAGTTCATCCAGGAAAGCACCGAGCGGACCTGGAGGGCGATAGAGAACAACAATGTTAAGTGTAGATGGGTGGGTTACAGTGACTGCATGAAACTCAAAGGAAGAGAATTTCAGGCAGTGTGCAGTGTGAATAGTGAATTTCCAGGTTGGGGAAATGAGCAACCCAGTACCCCCGCCTCGGCCAGAGGCCCTGGGGGTGTGGGAGAAAGAATAGCCGGCAGACAGAGCAGCGGGAGTGGCTGTGTTATCTGGAGTGATCCAGGTCTCAGTGAGAGCCAGGAAGTGGAGGGACTGCACCTTAGCATAGGCAGTGATGAAGTCAGTTTTCTGGACAGCTGAGCGGCAGTTCCATAGTCCACCCACCACTGAGAGTTCCTTATGAAGGGACAGGGGTGGGCAGACCAGGTTAGCCGGGCAGCGCCTGCGATAGTTGGACCTCCAGGCTCGAGGTATATAGCACAGAGGAATGGGGGTTAAACACATGGTAGGTGGTGAAAAGATAAGAACAAAGTCGTACAAATTGCTGATGAGGCTGCCGTAAGTACTTTAATTTATGCCCTATTTGCTAATTGCCGATTGCATTCAGCTGCTTGCAGGGCTAATTCGCTCCGGTGAATCTCGTTACGATTAGCAACACAAAAGCACAGATTCTAGCCTTAATGTGGCTACAAATCAACTTTAAACAAATAACTAACTACTGAAATTTACATCAGCTACACAAATGACTACAGAACGGTTCAATTACTAATGCACAGCTGAAACTGAAAGTTTAAAGATACTTTACCAGTCCGCCAGTAACGTTCCGGTGGAGGCAGGCGAGGCTCCCGGATGGGAGGAGGTTGCACCGGTGGTGGCTGGGGTGCGTTGGTAGGTGCGGAAGGACACACGTTGGTAACCAGCTCCTTAACGCAGGCCATCAGAGACCGGAGATCTTGGGTCACGGACTCGAGACATGCCTGTTGCTGGCTAATCATGGCTCCTTGCCGCAGGAGCGCGGCATGCAGGTGGGTTGGGTCCGCTGGGTCCATGTCTGGTCAGAACGTACTGTTACGTTCGAGTGAAGGACCCAGACGCAGACCACAGGATAAGGCAAAAAGGCGTAGTTTATTACGTTCAGGAGTCAAGCCAGGAGATCAGAAGGAGGTAGGTACAAAAACGGCAGGCAATAGGGCAATGAGGGACAATCCAGAAATCGAAAACCAGGGAATCAGAATGCAGGCAGTACCAAGGGATAAGGCAGGAGAATAGTCGTAAAACAGGCGTGATCAAAACCGTAAGGTAAACTAGACAGATAAGGGCTAAGCAAAAGAATAGTCGTACAAAGGGTATCTCGGATAATTAAACTGATCTCAGGCTTTAGTAATTCGTAAGCACTGGAAAAGACAATCAACGTTCTGACACAGACTGGAGGTAACACAGGGTTTAAATGCACATGGTACAAATGACACAAAGGGAATCAGGTGTGTGAAGGGGCGGGGATCCAAACGAGAGACAATTGAAAAACATTTGGGAACAATGAAACAATCACGGAGACAACTAGGGAAAACGCGGACTGGATTCCAAACATATACACGATAACAGATGACCTGGAGTTTCAGGAAATCGTGCATAGATTAAGAGGACAGGGAGAGAAGATCAGATGCAGCTGAGAATGATTAGCAAGGACAGAACAGCGTGAAAATGTGCGCTCTAATATATTAGTGAGATTAGTAACTATACACACCCCTGCCGTTAGTACAATTAGTAGTAATATACAAATTAGTTTGTTAGTGGAGTTAGTAGATCTAATCAATCGTTAGTATGTTAGTGGTAATTAGTAAATCTAAGTACACAGAGACAGGTGCGAAGTAAGAGGGAACCCGAACACCAATGAGATCACCCGAATGGTACAGAGACGTAAACAGGGAGTGACAGATCAGTTGTAAACAAGCAGACACATGACAACTAGGCAAAACGGGAAAATAAACAAGTCAGATGGAAAACTAAAAATAAACAATACATACAGATGGGAATAAATAACAATCATATAATACAATAAAGATACAATACATGCAAAAGTCAGATCCTTACAATATATATATATGCTTTATAATGGACCCATATTTTATTCATTTTATGACATGTATTGGATAGGGTATTTATAGTAGGGTTTTATGATCCAAAACAGTTGATTTGTATATATCATTATTTTATGATTTTGAGTAGTGCACAATTTAGCCATTTGGATAGATTTGGAGACACTAATGGACAACAGGGTACACTGCCTATATTTTGCATCATAGATCTGTAGTAGTTCTGCATATCTTCCTCAGATTTTGCACATGCACTTGTGGACAGAGTTTATGATCCAGGAAATAGATTTACCTGTTTCACATATGTAGGTCTCAGTATTTCATGGCAAAGTAAAGAACATTTTATTTTATTTTTGCATTTTTTCAAGGTTTCTTTGCATTTGTGGCACTTTATTTTGACTTAAATTATGAAAATAAACAAATCTAAGTTAATGTCTTTTGTCTATTGTCTTGTTCCATTTAAGCCATTTACCAAGTTTCTGTGATGCTCACACCTGGTGTTATAAAGCCTTAAACAGAGCACCCCCTAAATAGGCGCATCTGCGCGAAGGGGTTAATCTGCTTTGTCAGACTCACTCCCAGGGGCTGTGTACAGTGGTTTTCTTTCAACCGTAATTGCAACTTCTGATTTGTAACAAGTTGTTAATTGTTCTTAATTAGATATTTTTATAGTTTAAAAAATCAATTTAAGAATTTACCATAAGGTCAGATTAATGCCACATTTTCTGTGCTATATGGAAAGCAATTCCTTTAGAAAGATGATGCCTTAAAATAAGTTTAAGACAAAAAGTTTTTGACAAAATCATAAAAGAAACAATACACATGTTTTCAGAGATTGAGGAAATTGGTCATAACAAATACCAGCAGTCACCAGGATCGATTTTCAAAACCGCTGCTTAAATGCCAGTTTCTTTTGAAGAGTGTAATCAAAACTGGTACTAGTTGAATGAAAAATTTATTCTGTCGTCCTACTTTGAGATAAACATCATTGAGAATTCATCACATGACTGCAAGACACTAGGGAAATGTTAATGAACTTTGAATTACAATGAGAGATAATCGATAGCGCTTAGAATGCAATGCTTATTTTAATTAAATACATTTCACTAATATTCACACTGGTGAATACCAGCTGTGTATAGTGGAATGTTTTGAGATGAAATGCACGCCTGCATAAATGTGAAAGTCAGTTTCACCAGACAAAAATAAAGACATGCAATGCATGCAAATGTCAGCATGCTGCATGCGAGCGCAGAACCACTCACACCTGCGCATTAATATTTACAGGAATAGCTAAAGAGATGCTCACAGTCACCCACAAGGGCTTGCACGCAAACCCTCAGAGCACTCACACACACAACCACTGTGTCTGTCTTCCTCTCTTTCTCTCTCACTAACACGCACACAAAGCTGGACAGAGGTGCATACGCAAACGTATACAAACGTGTCCGCGTACAAACATACACGGACACGGATATACGCGGGAGCGCTCGCGTACACGCAAGCACCCACAAACATGTGAACACACAGACATCTGGTCAGGCCTTTACATTTCTGTTGGAAGCACAAAAAGGACTAAGAGATATAAAAAGAAAAAAAGGGGGCCACAGCAATCCTTTTTGTCTTTGCCATCCTTTTCCTTTTCCTACCCATTTGTTTTTATTAGAGGATTACTTGGCAGCTAGGAGCGGTGCAGCACTGGTGTTCCCCCAGCATCAATGGAGCAGAAAAACAAGAAGGCAGGGGTCTTTGTTAGCCTGAATCCTGACTATAAATTTGGCATGCGACAATCAGATAGAATTTTTTCCCTAATGACCCTTGAAGCAGAAACGTGTGATAATGACCGGAGGGACAGAGAGAGGCCTTGCCAGGCCTTGTAGTTGGTGCCAGGTACTCCCATCGATTCCCTCGATATAAAACCCGCAAGGTCCGTTTTGCTGCAGCACTGTATTTACCGCCTTGGCCAGGCGTACGGCCCATATATAGGTCTGACTGCCAGCTCCCCGTGCCGGCGGGGGTGACAGGGAGGGTGTCCAGAGACTTTCAGTCTGGTCTCTCAGTGGTACCATAGCCAGGCGGTTATGCATAACCAAGCTTTCTTTCAAACGTGCGCCTCCTAAGCGACGGAGCTATGCCATTTAGCATGAAGCTTCACTGCCGTGGAACATAGAGAGCTTAACCATGTGAGCACTTTCACCTGGTTATTTATGCCACATTCTTTATGTGCCTAGCAATGGCCCCTACCATAAAGAAAACCATCTGAAATATATTAGCGTACGTGTTTCTTAAAGATACATTTATGCGATGCATTTTCTTTTAATATATTTTTGAAAGTACATGTGGCATACACGTAGTTACATAGGTCTCATTGGTTAACAGTCATTTGTCAGTACTTTGCATGTATACTTATCTCCAAAGGTAGTGGCAGAGAAGACATGACAGAGATCCCAGTAATTCAGGTAAGAGTATATGAAGAATTTGGCTTTCATAAAGTGAAGTAAGATTTTCTATTTTTCCACTTACTCCAAGTACTTTGATCTGATATCTGAGTGAAGCATCATGGGTTAAATTACCTAGCTGTGACCATGTCAAAACACAAGGCCCTTTTTACCTCTTTTATTTTTTTTTAACATATCTTCAAGTGAATTGGCTGCCAAATTCTTATTGGGGTCACTGTCCTGATAACGTTGTATAGTTCTTAACAACCACCACACACACAGGCACCCTGAAATTAGACCACATACATGCCTGATAC
The DNA here is from genome assembly GCA_022702515.1 of Ilyophis sp. 1 JC-2022. Taxonomy (NCBI): domain Eukaryota; kingdom Metazoa; phylum Chordata; class Actinopteri; order Anguilliformes; family Synaphobranchidae; genus Ilyophis; species Ilyophis sp. 1 JC-2022. The sequence goes on along the minus strand of CM040395.1, from coordinate 119,346,952 downwards.
ACAACTACATTGATAACATTGGTGCTTTTTCAAGGCACTGTACCTTCAGTCACCTATTTAACATACAGCAATGTGTCTGATTTTCAACAATAGTAACTTAATAGACACTCTGGTATCTGTTCTCCCAGACCTCAAGTTCTAATAAATAGTCTAGACTATGCAAAGACTGCCAGGTATGCTACTGATTATGAAGAACAGTCCATGGATGTTTCCTCGTGACATCACCAACCAGCTGGCTCAGCCTGGCTACAGACCCACTGGCAAGAAATGTATTGCCGGTCAGCTATTGAGCTGGAGAGAACCATCTGCACTGAGCTAGTAGTTCCGGATGTCCATTTCAGAGCACACTGGGTGGCCCAGAGGTCAAATGAGGAAGAAGGGACACAGAGCTGGCTAGCAAAACCCACTGAAACCACAAGAAAACTGGAAGCCAAGTCTAATGTATGTGTATTCCTGTGCTGTCCTATCCGACTTGCAGGGGCTCATTACATTTCAAATGTACCATTTACGGCAGCGTGTTAGATTTCAGCAGCTCCTAAACCATTAGCAATGTCTTGTTTAAGCTCTGCAGCATACCTTGTAGCTATAAATTTAGTAGCTAAAAGCTAGACCTAAAAATAGAGGAAGCTAAATTAATTTCTTTAAAAAAATTACTATTCTCAGCAGTCTTTATTTATTTTGCGTGATTAACAATGAAGCCATTAATTACCTAAATAATTCATACTAATCAAAAGCTATTTATGTTTCTCAGTTTTATTGTGTGATATGTATTACATTTCTTTTCATTAAGCATTTATCCACATGCACAGATACATTGAAAATGTGGTTACATTCATACACAGAGGCATGTTGTGGATTTAAAGACACTAATCTGTACAACTTCTGCAGTTGAATTGCTAAAAAAATGCATTTGCTTTAGAGGGAATAATGTATCAATTTACATTAAATGTGCATTATTTGTTATGATTTCATTCAAATGAACACCAACAGGGAATTAAGAAAGAGAACATGAGACCCATTTAAGACCAATGCAAATCACATGCCAATAGTCATGAACTGTCCAATAATTGGTACAATTCAGGGTTTCAAGTAAAAGGAAGAAAGCAGGTTGAGAGCAATGATTGGTATAAAGATATGGTTTTAGGCTCCTCTCTTTACAGAGCATGGGCTGCAACTGACATGACTCAAAAACTACAGAAGACTAATTATATAACAAAAACTTCATATTCCATAGCTCTAGAAGACCAGGGTTGGCCACCCCTGCCCTTGGTGATAAGAGATTTGGGTTTTAATACTGCAGCAACATTTCTTTATGGATTATATTTCCAGGTATTGTTTTTACTCTATGTACTACTTGCTGTATTCAATAGGGCGTTTGAATGACGCACACTACAGAATATTTGGGCCGATTTTGGGCCCGATTTGCCACTCCTGACAATTGTGGGGGCGTTGCCGATTTGAAGCTGGTCTGAATCGATTATCTGCCCAGATTATCTTGTAGTGTGAAGTGTTTACAGACAGAATCTGAACCCTCCCGATTAGCTTGGAGTCTGCCCGATTGTGAACCATACATATCAAACGTTTGATATTTACGACTCAAAATCCTGTAGTGTGAGGGGAACGGCGATGGAATGTCAAACACAATCCCGCAATAGACAATGAGAGCTGAGCTGACTGGGAAGCGGAACTCACAACAGAAACATTGTGGTGATCAAGGGCGTAACCACGCATTCTTTGGGGGGGTCGTGTCCCCCCCAATACTGAGAAAACACCAATCTGTCCCCCCCAATATTCAGTAGAAAATATGTTAAATATGTTCTCCTTTTATGAACCTTGTCGACGGATCTGTCTCTTGTTATTTCCTATTTATTTTCGTTTGTATTTACGTTTGTTGAGGAAAACATAAGTGGGTGATCCTCCCCCCTCCCGATTGTACACTTGGTTGCGTCCATGTTTACGACGTACACTTGCTGCTGCACTGGCAGCGCAGCAACTTTAACAAAATACTGATACTCCCAGCAGCTGCCTGATAGCACGCAAGAAGATGGGAAAGACGTGAGGAGGCAATTGACAACTGTGACAATAATGGAATGCCAAGCAATCTAACCCAAGTTAACTACCATGTTCTTTTTAATAAAGTTACTTTTCTCAATAATTGGCTTTTAAAATGATAGGTATTACTGTCTGTTTTCGTGTGCTACCCTCTTTAGCTAACTAGCTAGCTAAGCAAGCATGATAGAGGACAGTTGAGTTGGCATAATCAGAGACACAGCTCAACCGACATCGTATGATTTGTCAGCCAAAAGTGAATAACGTTACAAGCTTAAACCAATGAATTTAGCTAACCCTAGCTAGTTAGCTAACACACACAACTCGGTTGTCTGATTGTAAGCATGATGTTGTTGCTATAATGTTAGCTAAAGAAGCTCAGAATCAGATCTATTTCAGAATCAGATCAGACTATTTCTTTAAACGTGAATTCAAATGGTCAATGTAGTCCTCAAAACTATGTTCTAAATGTGCAAATTGTCATATATAAATATCTTAGAATTGTGGGGAATGCACCTAAAAAAAATTTGGACCCCCCCAATGTCTATACCATGGTTACGCCCTTGGTGGTGATAGTAATAGATAGACTTCTACTATCTCCCGAACCAGGTGGACAGTAGAGATGGAAGACTAATAGAATTATGGCAATAGTACGAATGCTTATTTAATGTACACACAACAAGCTGTATCTGACTGTCCATGTCCATGATTTGCTGTAGTTCCCAGGTTCTGAGAGTCAGAACTGGTCATGAGTATAAACGTTGTGTGATAAGCCTTCTAGTGTGTGCATTTGACAAATGAGTGATGAAATTCTGCAAAGTCGTTATGGGTGGGCTCTCCCACGTATCCATATCTTTTTTTTGCGATTTGAAATGCCTTGTAGTGTGTACCAGGCATTAGGAATTTAGCATATAGTCTTACCTAGAGCAAATTACATAAATGCATGCCTATAGTGCTGATACTATGTGATCAGGGTAAAAAAACAATAGTATAGTCAATACAAAATCTTAGAACTTGAAGTTAGATTCCATAGTCAGAGTGAGCGGGAATGTGAGGCTGCTTTTACAAAAGATTAATGAGCCACAGCCTGAATGGCTCAATGGGGGTTCTATAGTTAAGTTTTCTCTAAATAGTGCTTTCTGCTGAAGACCCTCCTTCTTAATCACGCTAGATAAACCGTTCCTAACCAACTATAATTGCGTTAGGCCCGATTTAACACGTCTTGCCTGCTCTATATGTAGGGGAGTAGATGTTAATGGTGTGGGTCCACCTTTGTATCAAGATCAGGGCTTTACTTCAAAGTGAACTGGCTCAATCACTAAGAGATCTAAAATTTATTTAGAGATGTGATTCATTGTGAGATCTAAAAACCTTTGAAGTCAGAATTTATACAGACCTCTCAACTCAAGTTCTTTATTTAAAATATGAGTAAAAATTAATTTGAGTACAATAATTGCGCATTCACAGCTAGGTAGGCAAGATGCATCTTGCAGCTTCTATAGTTTTTCAGTAAAATAATCTCTAGCCAAGCATGTTACTATGAATCTTATCATCTGAAAGGAAGAATACAAAATAAAAAACCCTTTGCTCCTTACCTGTGGTCTCATTGAAGCAAAATGTCATTACTCAGACGACAGGCTGGAGTTGGATTCAATCTATCTCTCTGTCATGCCATGCATTTTTTCATTCTCATTTGCCTGTCCTACAAGTCTCAGCCTTCTTATATCATCTTTTCAGGACATTTTCCCGAAAAATGGTATAAAACTTTATATAACATATGGTAATTGATTTTGTTGCTCTGCATCATCTTCCCTCTCTTGCAAACTGATACTTTTATAAAGACCCGGTTTGAAGTCAGGCTTCAGCCTTAGCTAGACAAGAATTTAGGTATTATTGGAAGCAAATGGGTTGGGGAATATAGTTTCATGTTTATCATAGTACAGCTTGTAAACGTGTGATTTTTATTTTATTTATAAATCCATTTTCTTTACACACAGCAATACTGGGAGAAGTCACCCTTCAGACAATAGACAAATCAGCAAAGTAGCTAGGGGAAGGATAGTCATGACTCATGACAGAGGATAGCTTCCTAGCGGCATAGACAATAAGCTAGCTTTACTGCAACTCATTTCAGTACTTTTTTCTATACTTTCCACCACATACTGAACTGCTTCAGTGCCATACTACACAATGAATGGATAAATGGGAATAAAATGATAATGCAAGAACATTAGCAATACAAAAATGTGCAAACTGATATGACCATAATGGATGTTCACTTACATTTACATACATGGAAGCTTGCAGTTCAGAATGCAACTTTTTTTCTGTGGAGAAGATCACTCTCCTGCTTCCACCATTTAAGGTCCCAATGCTGTAGGCAACACATGAACCAGGTAAATGTATTTTAACTTTGTAAATTGTTTAAAATACATTTTAAATTAAACCAGATGAGGCTGCAGTGCTGGCGTAAAACTGCGTCATCAGAGAGGGATTCCAAGTAACCCTCTACCAACAGTGATCAAAGCCTCACATCACATGTTCAATGGAAGGCAATGAAGGGTGTACACCCACTAATATGTATATCACTACAGGTGTGATCATGGTCCAATCATTAAACAATTGGTTTTGATCCTAGACCATTTTAAATTATGTTTATAGTTATATATAAATAATATTACAGATTCACTCATGAGATTTCAGATGTTCTCCTCTTAAACACAGTTAATAGTTGTTTTGGTATTGGCACCGATATTCGGCCATTTTATGAGTTCTGACTGCACCAGAATCTGAAGCCAAGCCTTAAAGAAACTCCAGCAATAATTCAGTTTGAACACAATATGCCTTTTACTCCCAAGTCGATGTAATGGCTGTAACCTTTGAAAAGAAGCAGTGAAGTAAGACGAAGAGCCCTGCAGCTTTCTCCTATGAATGTATAACTTTGGTTTGGCTGTAACATCACATGGTTAGGTACTTATCTTTGTGCACATACATGTGCAAATTGAGAAGATTCAGAGACATTGGTGACAGCCACCTAATCTAATTCATGTTAGTGCTCATACAAATCAGACATATTACATACGTGTGTGTGTGTGTCTGTAGACAGGAGGAAAATAAATATTCTAATTTTAATATTCTAAGTTGATAGTCAAGTTTTAGTTTTCTACTTCTGATTCAACACTTAAAACTTGAATTAAAAGAAAATTCCTTCAAAGATTTGCTACCCTGCTGGATTAAAAGGGTGTTTTTCACTACTTTTTGACTTGGTGCTGAATTTTCCTGCTGTGTGCCCTCCAGCAGAGAACAGTGGCGCTGCGCATTAATGGGCTGAAAATGCATGTTAAAGAGAACATTAAATACAAACTAAGGGAGGTATTCTGACTTAGAGGCACTGAATAAAATTTGTTCAGACCTGAGATAAGTGTAACCCATTAAATATTGAATAACATTTTCTCTGTCCAAGCACATGTCCCCTGATGCCAGAGAAATTTTAATGCGGAGTTCATGTTATTAAAGTGCATCCCTGGGAATATTAAACCTTTCCTTGTTGGGAGAATACTGCTTACACTTCAGGGGCCACATCTGGTGGCATCTTTGACTTCTTGGCTATTCTACTACAGTTCGCAAAATAATTAGTTTGAACAAGTATTTGTTTATATTCTTCTGAATACTAGCTTTCCCAGATTCCTGTTCTCTATGAGTGAAGAACGTCATACATCCACTGGTGTAGCTAGCATCCAGGCCCACCCAATGAGTGTCCTTAATTTTATATAACAACTGCAGTCGAAGCTGGAACTTAGATAGGACAGTCATAACTCTACATACAGTCAAGCCGGAAAGTCTGAATACCTCTTTCACCTTCTCAACGTTTTATTACATTGCAGACATATTTTACAATAGATTGAGTTCATTTTTTGTCTCAATTCTACACAAAATAGCCCATAATGACAAAGTGAAAACATGTTTTTAGACATTTTTGCAAATGTATTAAAAATCAAAAACTGAAATTTCTCATTTACATAAGTATTCATACCCTTTGCTTTAACATATTTTTAAAGTATCATATTTAATATTTGGTCGCATATCCTTTGCATGCTGTTACTTCCTGAAGTCTGTGACCCATCAACATCAAAAAACTCTCGATATCTTATTTCCAGGTACTGTTATAAGCGATACTATAAGCTCTCTGCATTTGAATAGATCTCTATGGGAATTGGGGGGTGAAACTAGATTCAGCTGTAAATTACACAGGTACAGTATGGAACACATGGCTGGCTAAATGGCTGTAAGTCATCAAGGGTCTGAGCTATCGAACGAGCCCCAAATCACTCTGTTGCCAGATATGGAGTAGATGTGAATGGATCACTGCAAGGGTTATTTCTCCTGACTAATTTTTCTATAGAACTCTATGGGGAAAAAAGTCAGGAGAAACAACCCTTAGAGGGATCCATCTACATCTACTCCATATCTGGCCGCAGAGTGATGGTTTGGGGCTTGTTGGATACCTTAGACCCTTGATGACGTACAGCCATTTCGCCAGTCATGTGTTTCATACTGTACCAGTGTCATTTACAGCTGAATCTAGCCCCACGGGTTTGCCACATTTCAGGGTTTCCTACAGAAATAACCACAATGATCACAGACACTTAGTCCTTAAAGACATGAACTTCTGTACGTTCTGACCTTATGTACCCACACAGAATTCATGTACAATGCCACACATCCACACAATAAAGCCACAAACATGGGTTATTTTCACATGTTTTCTTATTATTATTATTGTTCTTCTTCTTCCTGCCTCTATACCCTCAAAGAATAGTTCTCAGCTAATAAAAACATCTGATCATATAATTCTGATTGCTGTGGCTCAGCGCTTAAGTTGTTGTCATTGACGTGGACGATCCGGGTTCGATCCCTGCCGGCTACATTTATTTTCTACAAAAACAATGTGCATATGTTATGCATTTTAACATAAAGAAATGTATTTTCACATTAAAAACTTTTTTTTATTGCAAAGGCAAAGACATTTTTACAATATTCCCTCATTTGATTTGTGTGTTCTCTTATCTTTCATGTTGATGTATGAATAAGGGAATATGGCCTCTGTGTCACCTCATATGTATACCCCAGTGAAACAGAAAGTCATGGATTACTGTTTGAAAGTTCCTAAACACTCTGATCAACTATAAAAAGTAAAATATAAATGGAAAAAATGCTTCAGTTACATTTTGTTCGTAGGAATTTCTAGGGGTGCCAATAATGGCATTATTGGCACACATGGTTTTGTTAAAAATAATTATTTCTTGATGAGGGATTTTTTTTTTCTCAGAGTAAATTTACTTCAATTAAAAGTTGGATTTTTCTAATTTTTTCAGTGTGAGATTAAGCTAATTCACCAAAAGGGGAATTTTTTATAACCCTTTTTACTCATCTTTACCAGGGGTGCCAATAATTGTGGAGGGCACTGTATGTACTGTCATTTTCATAGTTATGCATATTATGTAATCAGCCTTTTTCAATTAACCAGTGTGAGCCAACAGCAGATGGTCTCCCCCTGAGTCAGGTTCAGCTGAAGGTTTCTTCCTATTTCTAGCCAGGGAATTTTTCCATGCCACTGTCACCCAAAGCTTTCTCATGGGGGGGTCAGGCCTGTTTCAGACCCAGATCTCTGTAAAACTGCTCTGTGACAATCAGGGCTGTCTCAAAGGTGGGCGGGGCCCGGGGGGAGTCAACCTACGCGGGGCACAGCTGTTAACGCGATGACATCATAGCAAACCCGTCATAGGCTTAAATAGTATCTATTATATAACTATGAACGAAGGATTTACAGGCTATGACATCACACAAACCAACCATATACAACCAACCAATTGATGAATATACCATTACTCTGCCCTTGAATTAAAATATTATAATTAACGATAACAACTCGCCACACTTTTGCTTAATTTCTCCAATTAAAATTAAAACAATGATATTGTGGGTTGTGGTAGCCTACGATCATATGAACCATGAATTGTAGATTGTTCTATTGATTAAGGTGGACCATAAAATATGATACGATGTTGAACACTAGCGTTTTCATTGTAAAGAGTGGTAAAAAGCAGGCAGAGGGTGGGATATATAAATAAAAGTTTACTGATAGCATATTCAGAGATGCATCGCAGCAAGTCGCACCTACCAGAATTTGATTCAGTATTTGTGGTTCATAGCTATGGTTGTACCACAATTCACAGTATTATCATTTTTAAATGTTAACTGGAGAAATTGAGCAAAAGAAAAGCAAAGTGCATTTCGTGTAGGCTAATGTTAGCTTGAGCGCATTCACGTGAAGGGGAGTTGAAATCTGCAGGGCAGTCGAAAAACAGCACACTTGCCTCAGCAGCATTGACCTGCTCTTCCTTCTCTACGTTTTTCTTTACAAATATATCCAATTAACTTTTCAATTTTACATTTAATTAATCTCTTTTCTTTGTCTTGTTTCTTTTTTATGCTCCCGAGCTGTAGCATACATTCTGAATTTGTCTCAGTCTCTACTGTTTGAGCTTGCCACTTTGCCAGTTGCCACCCGTCTCTGGGAAAAAAAACTTTAAGCGAACTTGAAAATATCATAGCTGCACATAGCTATGCAGCGTAGGGACGTAAGCCTATAGCCACTTCCCACATAACGTAAACTTTCCAAAACACCATTTAGGCTAAATGTATTTCCATGTGTCTGGGTGTGCTGTTATGGTTCCTGATTAGAACTGTACCCAAATGCACGTCTCAGAGACAGAACTCACAATAAGCTCACACAGAGTGTTTATTTGCTAAAGCAAACTCTTGTAGCTAGAGAGGAGTAGGAACTGAATCCTGGGTTGGGCAGAACCGTAGGGCAGAGCAAGAGAGGGAAGCAGGCAAGGAGCTGGATGGTGACTGAATCCTGGGTAGGGCGTAGCAGGGGCAGAGCGGGAACAGGCAGGAACAGGCAGGAACAGGCAGGAACAGGCAGGAACAGGCAGGAAGCTGCAGGCTGGCGGGTACAAAATAGAAAGGCAAGATAAATAGTTAATTCAGCAAGACAATACTTAGACCGAGTTCCAAACTTGACATGACCGCAGTAACAATGAACAAGACTTAATTAACTGGCAACAAGACAAAGAACAACAGGAGAATATATAGTGCGGTAAAGGAGATAATGAGTGATTGCAGCTTGAGAATGTATGCGAGAGTGATTGAGCGGTAACGAGGGCGTGAGGAATGCAAACGGGGAAAGAATGTAATTGGCTGGGGAATTAGTGAGGGCGAAATAGGCAAACGAAGGAAAACTATGCCGAACCTGCACAACACGAAAGACAGACAGGGAAACGTAAAACATGACAAGAGACGTGAGAAAAATGGGAAAACACGGAGCACAAACAGGGATGGCTCTAAGTCATCAAGGGTCTGATGTATTAAACAAGCCTTTAACCATCACTCTGCTGCCAGAAATACAGTAGATATGGAAGGATCACTTTAAGGGCGGTTTCTCCTGACAGATTTTCCTATTGAACTCTTTGGAAAAATAAGTCAGGAGAAGAAACCCTTCAAGTTATCCATCCATATCTACTGTATTTCTGGCAGCAGAGTGATGGTTAAAGGCTTGTTTAATACATAAGACCCTTGATGACTTAGAGCCACTTAGCCAACTATGTGTTCTATACTGTTCCAGTGTAATTTACAGCTAAATCTTGTCTCACCCCCCAATTCCCATAGAGATCCATTCAAAATGCAGAGCTGTTATAGTATCGCTTGTAAGAGTACCAGCAAATAAGATATCAAGAGCCTTTTGATGTTGTTGGGTCACAGACATCATAAAGTCATGGCATGCAAAGGATATGCAACCAAATATAAAAAATATGCCTTTTCTACCAAGTATTAAATACATTTAATTTAGCGTGTTCAATACTTTTTTCCTGTGTCATTTCACTTTATTGCACATAACTTTTTTAAAGAATTGGAACGTTCTAATTTATTTATCTGTGTAGTTTTATTGAGTTAATACCAATGTCTGGTCAAAATCTCATGTGAATAGCTACATTGGAAATATGTTTGATAATAAAATTGTTGACGTGTCCAATACTTATTTCCCCCATTGTATGTATTAAGTCCATTTCCATTTTTGTAGGAAACACTAAAAAAATTTTTTTTGGATGTTAACTAATATCTATGTGTTGCCTCAGATGGAAGAGAACAATAGTATGCATGTCGTCTAAAATTTTGGGTAAAATTTTAGTGCAGTAAATTTCTTTGGTTGAAAATGGGTTACGTCATTAAAAATTATGTATAGTCGTATCAAAAGGATGACTCTATGACACTTTGTTATCGCCCCCAATATAAATACATTCCTGAGAAGGCGTGGCCATATCCATTTGACATTGTTCGTTAGTTGTTCCTGTTATCTTTTTCAATTTACGTTTTACTATTAATAGGTTAGCCTCATTCAATGTATTAGTTTTTTCCAATTCTGCTAGTTATATTAGCAACTGTAAGTTAGTTTTTTCAATTCTAATTCAAATTAAATTTCCAAGCAACGAGCGATGGGTCGCAAGTGTGCTTTCTCTGGGTGCAAGAAAAAGTATCAGCGGGATTACATGCTTTCCCGAGCGATCCGGAGATAGCTCTAGGCCTACTCTGGCTGCACATTTTTGGTCTGGCATGTGTGTGCAACGTGCATTTTTTGTGGGACTGTTACGAGAACTATGCCCAGGTTGAATTGGGGTATGCAGGCCAACGCCACCTTTGTCGGAAGGAAAAAGCAGTACCAAGCCCTGCTGTTATGTCTGTCCCTCAAAGTTAAGTTAACGGTAAATTAGTTTACGGCATCACCCTACTAGGGATGGCTTGCCAACGTGATGGTTGTCTTGTAGCCTCAAAAATATTTACCTTAGTTGTTATCGTATCGTTAACTTACATATGCTTCATATGTACAGGGTAACAGCCATTTATTTTCACTTCGCATTAATTACGTAGCCTATTTTATGTATGTTTTATGAATTGTTTATTTATTTTATTCATTATGTATTTCATGTACGTGTACAGGTAGGTCAGACTTAATATGTGCTGACAATACTGGGCAAAACACAGATTTAAGCAGAAGGAGATAGTAGTTCACAAGTGGGATAAAAGATAATTAGCTAGACTACCACTCAGAGACTTCCCCTAATGGCTCAAACTGATAAGGCCTTTCACCTTCATCCTCCTGGTAGGTGGAAAGCCCAGGGGATTCTGACGAGGAGAAGTCCTCCACCTCAAAATTAATTGATACAATCTCCGTATCTCTCTCCATCTTTTCCATAGATGGCGTAACTTTAGGTGGCAATAGCCTCTCCCCTCGTTCTTTTCCCTCCCCCTCCCCCTCCCCTGCTGCTCTCCACGCCCATTTAATAAAAAAATTCAAATTCGTGGTGTGGGCGGAGAGATAATGTAACTGAGGATTTCATAACCCTTTAAGGGGGAAAAATCACATGGATTAATCAACTAATCCATGCCAGTTTTTATACTACTGAAGATTTAGAAAAAGAAAATGTTTAATGTGAAATTAACACATTCATGTTTTAAATATGACATCAGTTGTTTATGCATAAAACAAATATTGTCTTATCTAATACAAAAACAGGTTTTATAGCAGTCACACCACATGTCACAGTAAAAACAAAAATGGCATTATTTGTGTGGTGTAGCAACATCATAGACTTGTTGGAGTTTTATTTATTTTCGTCAAAAAACAAGGTCTATTTTCCCAGGCCTGAAAATATTAAACGTATTGCTTGTAATATCAATTACTCAATTAAAAAATGTAAATGTGTGTGTGTGCATGTGCGCACATGCTTGCTCGGGTGTCAATGTAAGTGGGTGACTGCATGAAAGAGTTTTTGTGCTTGCAGGAATAAGATCCCTCAAGGACGTCCCTGAAACTGACTTAAATTTCTTCAGTGAAAAGTGTTTCTTAACTGCTTAAATTACAGTAGGCAGGCAGAAGGTACAGAGTTTTCCTGTCATGAGCGGTCCATTTGAGCATGTTATTTTTCCAAGTATCAGATAAATGTCTTGCCGTGAAAAAATGCAAAAACTTGGCTATGTGTCCATTGATTGAACTTGTGTGTGAGTGCTTTCTTGACGAGACTACATGTGGAAAAAGCGTTTCTATAACATAATGTTTTCCCTCGTTTACTCCTGGCATTACACAAAGCAAACAAAAATACATAAATAAAAAGAAATGTGATCTAGCTACCAGGAGATATTAATTCCAGAGCATTGCTCAAATAGATTTTTCATGTGGAGAGATAAAAAACACTTTTAAGATGTGGAATGTGATGTTGCCAGGGAAACCAATAATGAAACAGAAAATGTGTTCCAATAAAATCCTGAATCAGTTCATATTTCTCACCTGTTATTTGGCTCAAGGCTGCTTTTGGCAGCTTGGTCATAACATATGGTGCAGAGAAAATGGCAGGATTCATAAACGCTATTGTGAATATTCAACATCACGGGTTGCAAATAGTGACATCGGTGGAAATTGGCCTGGAAAGAATATTTTGTTATAGTGCTTTTGTACTAAAGTTGCTTAGCATTCTTCCTTCAAATATGGAAAGGTTCAATAAATATTCAAACATAGCCTTATTAATGGATCATTGACGTATGTAAGTCACGAGAAATTGCAGTTACACCTCTGTATGTTAGAAACCATAAACTTCCCTTTTGTTCTGTTCTGAATCGCTCTACTGAATTAAATGCATTTACACCTGGCCTTGGAGTCATCAATTCAGGTAAACAGATGTTAATTATGGGAATGGGTGAAATGACTGCTTATGTGTGGAGATCACTGAAATTAACAATAAAAGCTATGTGACACAGAAAATTGACAAAAAAGCTTGCTTCAATATGTTATTTAGACATGCCGATACAATTGAAGATGCGTGTGTGTGGAACCCTGCAGGGGACACAGTGGGAGCCAAGTAAGTGAGCTGTTGGTTTTGTCAATTCTAAAGACCACGGTCATTATTTCTTCTTGTCTTGCATTACCTACAGTATCACCCACATGCTGGAATGCTGACAATAGCCAGGAGAGGTATTGGTCAGTCTGTGTCTCGGATCTAGTTTCTGTGTGTGATATGCTCGTATAGGCAGTGTGGGAGAGCCGGGAGACCCAAGAGCAACACTGCGGTCTGGAGCTCGGGGCAGCTAGATGGACGGAGAGGACGACGTAAAAGGGGGAGTGCTGTGAAAGTAGACCCCCCCTCCCCCTCCCCACCAACCCCTTTCTAACTTGACTTATTCATTCCTGTTCACCCTGTCCCCTGTAATTACGGGTCAAACGTTATCCAAAACCTCACATTTGCATTTGAAACAATCCTGCGGTATCTGTCAATGGTGCCACTGTGCGAGCGCAGAGCATGGAATGAGTCCCTGCTCTGTTCTGCACGGCAAGAGACAAGGCTTCTGAACAGGAAAGGCCATACATTCTCCTTCCTGGGTCACAACAGGTCACAGACTCTTGACATGGGAATTAGAAATGGATACACCAGGGCAACAAAGCTAATCAGCTCAGACCAGACAAACAAGCAGGCATGCCAATAAACTCAAAGGAAACCTAAAAACATATTATATTACAATTGCAATGGTTTACTTTGTAGGGACTATTGCTTTGCTTTGTTTCATTTTATTTTTTCACAAAGTAAACATTTGTATTAAAAGATAATAAAAAAAAATGTGCAGATGAATATATTAAGTGAAAAGTAATATTTACAAAATTAATTGAAAATAACAATATGGTCTCAATAGAACACAACAAAACTCAAAAATACTAAATGTATGTGTTGAATACCATTGTTTTTATTATTACTACTATTACATTTAATTACTGCAAATCATATTTATCTAATAATTTGCTTATCGCATTAATTTACTCACCAGGGGTAAATTACCTACCATTTAAAAAAAGAATTTCACACACACACACACACACGCATGCATTCAGGTGGACCTTACTCAAGGGTACCATTATCTGCACACAACAACAACCTTTGGGTTAGAGGATAATTAACTACTTTATCAAATACAGAGAAGTATTACTGTAATGGTAATGTATTCATTAACATTTACATTAATTCTCCCTCCACCCCCAAGATATAACTTATGAAAGAGTTTCTATGACATCAGTTATTAATGTATCATCTAATAGGCGGTGCAACTCGTAATTACAACTGTAAATGTAGGGAATAATTTAACTCATTTGAAAGAACTTCACAGTCCATTCTTATGGAATATGAGAAGGGTGGCATTAGCCAAAATAATTGATAATAATCATCTGTAACTATACACCCAGCTGAAGTCTGCGTTAATGACGGCTATGCCATTAAATACTCATTATACTTATACTTGGAGAAGTTGGAGCAGCTGAGAAAGTTTCTCAATAAGTGGGCTGTCAAAAGGTTAAGATCTGGGTTTACTGAAATCAGGGGTATTTTCACTGCCCTTCTACTGAGCAGTTATTTACATTATATTTTAAAATGGCTTCTAGTCAAGGATTGCAACTAATCAGACTTGGAAAGGACATTAAATGTGGAATGAATCAGCAATGGGTACACATGTGTGAGTAAATGGACAGAAAACTTATTGATTTATTAGTGGGGCTGTGCGTGCGTGCGTGCGTGAGTGCGTGTGTGTGCTTGCAAATGCGTGTGTGGGCCTGCCGCCTGTGCTTATTTTCAAACTTCCGCCCATACAAGACTAACAATACTAAAACATGCAAAGCAAAATTGAAATATAGATAAAGACATAAGAACTTATTATAATGCTTTAATTATAAAGTTTTTGACATGCTCATAGAACATTATGGCTATTTTTCAACAAATTCTATTTCTGAATTGATTGGCTGGCGGAAATGTAAACAAACGTATGGAGAGCTGAACAGTTCAAAAGCCCACGCAAACTAGACACGTATATCCAGATATATCCAGTTAGCAAGACACCACCTATCCAGTAAACCTGCGCCACCCAGTGGACATCTCAATCTCAACATAGCCAGTTGGGTAGCGCATGTTTGGCTGTGTTTATGAATTGTTAAAGGAACAGACTTTAGTCTCATCTATAAAAAATGTATGTGACAACATCATATTATAGAGACGATTACTATTAGCTGTATAAACGCTTATGTAAATAGTGCTGTGCATGCGTCATGCTGATAATAGCGTAGTGGGGCTTACTAAGTGTTATTGTGTGTATAAATTGTGTACACGTTTCGTTGACAGTACTGTAGCTATCTAGCCACAGTAGGTAGGTATGTATATATACACTATATAGTGCCCTCCACTATTATTGGCACCCCTGGTAAAGATGAGTAAAAAGGGTTATAAAAAATTAACCGTTTGGTAAATTAGCTTAATCTCACACTGAAAAATCCAACCTTTAATTGAAGTAAATTTATAATGAAAGAAAAAAATCCCTCATCTTGAAATAATTATTTTTAACAAAACCACATGTGCCACAATTATTGGCACCCCTGCATTTATATATAAAATAAAGTAATCATTTTAAATATTTGGTCACATATCCTTTGCATGTCATGACTTCCTGATGTCTGTGACCCAACAACATCAAAATCTTGATATCTTATTTTCTGGTACTCTTACAAGTGATAATCTGCATTTGAATGGATCTCTATGGGAATTGGGGGGTGGGACTAGATTTAGCTATAAATTACACTGGAACAGTATGGAACACATGGTTGGCTAAATGACTTTAAGTCATCAAGGGTCTGACATATCAAACAAGCCTTAAACCATCACTCATCATGCTGCCAGAAATACAGTATATATGGATGGATAACTTGAAGGGTTTCTTCTCCTGACTTATTTTTCCATAGAGTTCAATAGGAAAATTTATCTGGAGAAACAACCCTTAAACAACTCCATCCACATCTACGATGATTACTTTATTCTATATATAAATGCAGGGGTGCCAATAATTGTGGCACACGTGGTTTTGTTAAAAATAATTATTTCTTGTTGAGGGACTTTTTTTTCTCATAATAAATTTGCTTCAATTAAAGGTTGGATTTTTCTAATTTGTTCAGTGTGAGTGTTGGGGATCTCTATGCCAGAGACACAGAGGAAATATTGGAGGTCCAGATGCGATAGATTAGGAATCTTAAAGTGTTCAAATGAACACCACTAAAACGGACAATAATCCATAGTGGACGGGGGAAAATAAGGACAATATAAATAACCTCGCGATAAAAACGAGGAACTCGATATCCGAGCAAAATAAGCAGTCACGCTTATCTAACTCCCATTGTGGAGCGAACAAAAAGAAAGGAAGGAGAAAAACCAAAAGACCCCTAAAACTTAGGGTTAGAGCACTCATAGGTTTGAGTGGAAAACAAAGAAACGAAAATCTCTGCTCTGAAATAAAAGAGCGAAAAAAGCGCACTTTACTTTTTCTAAATTCTACTGCTAACAAGTCCCGCGTTGAGAAGCAAAGCGGTCGATAGCAGCACAACTTCCGATACCTTTATCGGCTAGAATGTTACGTGAAATAACATGAAAGCGACGAGAAAAGGAGGAAGCGGGAATGCAGGACAGGTGAACTCACTAATCACCGTGGCGAAAGCAAAACCCGTAGCGGAACACAGAAAAATCCGATAGATTACCGGTAAAAAACAAAAGGATTAAAAAACGCGGAGATAAGGAAAGGAAGGCATGATCCATGACAGTGAGATTAAGCTAATTCACCAAACGGTAAATCTTTTTACAACGCTTTTTACTCATCTTTACCAGGGGTGCCAATAATAGTGGAGGGCACTGTATATATATATATATGTACTGTACATATGGGACCCTATATTTTGCCTACATAGTTGGGTTGGTTGGTTAGCTACGCAAATATTCTGCAAAAAGGTAGCTAGCTAATTATGATCTTAACAGATGTTGCTTACACCAGTACTTGGACCCACTGCATTTCTGTTGGCAGCAATAGTTTGTTTTGTATTAGTTGAAAATGCATTTTTTTATCAATTCATCTGATGCTCACGTTTTTTGCATCAGTAATAGAAAGCAGCTTGAAAAGGTTTAATTGGGTATGCAACTTCTGGTTTCATAGCCATCAGTTGACCAACCAATCTGAAGTTTATATCTCTGAGGTTCTACCATAATGTTATGCCTGATGGTCAGGGTAGCAGTGTCTTGTCTTCAAAATTGCACCTGTAGTGATGCTACAACTGATGGCCAGGGCATGAGTGTCTTGTTTGCAGAATTCCTCTTCAAAGCAACGTGACTATGCAGGCTTGGAATAATGGCTTCTGAGGTCTACACTTTGCGAGAGCTCATCTGAATATTACAGCAATATCACACTAATTGCCCTGTAACACCATTCTTGACAGATGAGAATGTGACACTCAACTACTGAGATTTACTCTTATCCAATTTTGCTGAAGAGCTAAATTCATTATGTTGCCTGTTTTGTTTTCCAGAAATAAAACAAAAAAAGCTTAAATTCTCTCAAACATTTCACATCTTCAGACTCTCACAAAAGTGCTGCAAACAATTGGTAATGTAAACATGTATGTACAAATCACTTCTCAGTAGACTTACTGTCATTTTGATCAGAATTAATTAAAATGTTTCATAATTAACATTATCTCTACACATAAACTCAAATGGAAATGAATAGGAAGTTCTGACAAAAGAAGTTTTAGCTACTTAATATGGATTAATCTATAAACTCATTGAACCCAGCCATTGCTTTGCTAATTATCCTCACATCCAATTACGATTATAATTTTTTTTATAAAAGTATGCATTCAATCTCAAGAGTAGAAATGTATTTGCCCAAATGATTTCCTGAATGAACTGAAACTTTATGGATTCAGCAGTCATGTCTTAGTTTGATGGTTTAGAATTTGTACCAATTAGAGAGAAAACACAGAACTCAGGAATGCAGCCTGGGAATTTGAACAGAAATGTCATCACTATGTATTTAGTCCATACACATAGCTCTACTGTAAATCCAGCCTGAATGTTAAGTGGGTGTTTTAGCATAATTGGCTGGGCAAAACTAACATCCATAAATAACTTGACATAGAAAACACAGGCCAAAACCTTGGGAAATACAAAAGAAAACATGTTATCCTTAATGCAGGGTTCTTACACCTTTTCCAAAGTCAAATTCAAGCACTTTTTTCAGCACTTTCATGCATTTTTTTTCTTTTTTTTCCAGCACCTTTGTTGATGTGCAGGCACACAAAAAAACTGACATATCACTGCGCACACAATAGTGCAAGCGAGCGCGGGCATGTCTATATGTTGTGTTGACGGCGTAGTAATTAGGCTGTCTCTGACTTATTTTTCTTCTTTTCTAAATATCAACTAAAGATTCAGATTTTTATATTAAGTAGTTATTATTAAAGAATTCAAATTTTTTTTCAAGCATTTTTTTTATTCATTCAAAATTTCCAACACATCAAACACAAACAATCAACTTAAAAACTTTCAATTCAAAATCAAGCCCTGTTAATGTTATAATTAAAATGAGTCTCATCCACGGTAGTGCATGACTTTGTATATTGACTGAGCCTCTTCCTGGCGACCGACGGACATGTTGATACAAGCTTAAACCATTAATAGCCATGCACCCCTCTCCTCCAATTTATTGATAGTTTGAGAGTTGGGAGCGAGTCAGAAGGAATGTGCTCATCTAACCCACTTATAATGACCTTCAGTGTGAGCAGATATTTTCAAATTGAGTAAGCAGCATCAGTCTTGTGGAGGTGAGGCTTGTGTTTAATCTGACTGCCACTTTTATGACCATTCTTCTACACACAGATCCTTGGAAGACGCACTGAGCTTTGCAGCAGCTTACTGTCTATCACAGTCCACATTCTCCTTTGTGGAGGAATTAATTTATTTTATGGGAAGACTCCGGGAGATGGAGATAGCCACTGTGATTAACTGGCTCATTGGAGAGTAATCATGTGTTTTCCTGGACAACATTTTGTCCTGGGATGGTGGAAGGCTGAAATGTTTTTTTTTACTTTAAGGACAGCTTATACAAGGTATGTTTTCCTTTTACATTAGATAGTTATTTATAGTTGAGATAATTCACTTATGCAAAAGTTGGTGTCCGGGGTTAGGAACAAAACTGTGCATGTGTGTGACCTATGTATACTGCAGATCTGTAGAACAGCAATGATGGCAAAAGGTACTACTGTAATCATGAGAGCATTTTCTTCAGTGAAGTTTTAAAAAAAAAATCTGAATAGGTCAAAGATGAAGCTGCCAAAATGAGGCAAATTGACATAAAGTCTCTCTCCTCTTCTCTCACACACCAGTCCTCTGTCACCTGATGCCGAATTGGAGACTAAATGGGAAACTGAAGGGAAAACAGTAATTTTTCCAAATCATTCCCAGATATCCTGCTCTGAGAAGAAACATTCTGAGAATGATTTCAGAATGCCCATCCCGTAACATTTGTAAATTCTCTATTTTACATACAGTGAGCACCATAATTCATTCATTAATTTTTTTGTTATATTGGTTCTGTACTCTAGCACTTTGAGTTTGAAAGAATACAAGTCAGCCTCTGAGCAAAGGGGTTAAAGTTATCCATCCATCCCTACTGCATATCTGGCAGCAGAGTGATGGTTTGAGGCTCGTTTGATACCTAAGACCCTTGATGACTTACAGCCATTTCACCAACCATGTATTCCATACTGTTCCAGTATAATATACAGCTAAATCTAGTCCCACCCCCAAATTCCCATAAAGATCCATTCAAATGCAGAAAAGTTATAGTATCTCTTGTAAGAGTACCAGAAAGTTGGGTCACAAACATCAGGATGCCATGACATGCAAAGGATACGCGACCATATAAAAAATGATTACTTTATTCTACATTATGCTAAACTGTCCAATATTTTTTGATTGCCGAAAATGGTGGGGGGGGGGGGTTTATCAAAAGGTTTTATCATTTCTAAATGGTTCATCCGATATGGATAAAAATACCTTCAAATTAAAGCTGACAGTCTGCTTCAACCTCATTGTCATTGTATTCTTTCAAACTCAAAGTGCTAGAGTACATAACCAAAATGTGTCACTGTCCAATGAATTATGGTGCTCACTGTATATTTAATTGAAAACAGTACAAAGAAAAGATATTTAATGTTTTACCTTATCAACTTTATAGATATTTATTTCTGAATAAAGGGACAGGGGCAAAAAAAGACTGAGAAAAAAACACCTGTTCTACAGGTAAACAGGTGATGCTATCATGACTTGGTATAAAAGGATATCAAAAAACACTTGATATCTTATTTTCAGGTACTTTTACAAGCGATACTCTAACCTCTCTGCATTGGATCTCTATGGGAATTGGGGGGTGGGACTAGATTAAGCTGTAAATTATACGGGAATAGTATGGAACCCATGGTTGGCTAAATGGCTCTAAGTCATCAAGGGTCTGACGTATCAAACAAGCCTCAAATATAGATATGGACATCCCGCTCTTGCCCTCCGTTGACTTGACGTGCTGGTGCCTTCTTGTCATTTCGATCCGTTAGCTAACAGCATAAAAATGCCTAAAAGTCGTTGTTTGGTGGGATGCACTACAAACAAGACAAAAACCCCAGAATTGCGGTTTTATAAGATTCTGAACCACAAAACGGAGCCCATAAGATGAGAAAATTGGATCCGAGCAATAAGACTTGAGGCATCGGCGGGAAGAAAGGGAAAAATGTGGGACCCTGAAACTCCACATGCTTATGTGTGCAGCAGGCATTGTTTCACAGGTAGCCTAAGTCAAATAAATTATCCAATTTATGGCTAACTAATATTGCTGTAAGAAACGCTAAAACATGTTGACCGTATGCAAATGGTATTATAGTATTAGTATAGTATACAGTATTATATTTGCAAGTGCAAGATATTATCATCCACTAACAAAAAAGTTGTGGGCATCCAAAGAACGATACTTTTTCATCGTTGTATGCGTGTAGATTCCAAACAAACGGTGATACAAAGAAAAAACAATCAGCTTTCAATGGGCAGGCTATTGTTCTCATGCAGATTGTAACGGTTCAAGTAGGCTAAGCTAGCGAAATAGAAGTAACGTTGTCATAAAACTTCTTCTTACAGTGAAAATGGACGACTTGTTTCTCAGACAGATGTTAAAGTAAATCTATCACCACGGCGGCACTTTCCCCACAAGTCAGCAATTATATTGGGAAATAAAATTATATAATATTTTTGAGGAAAAAAAAGGCTATGCTGTTACTGCATACCAGTTTTTGCCAAAGCTGCATCATAGCCATCATAGCGCGGAGCTTTCAAAATCATAACAACGCGGAAACCCTTTAAAAAAACAAAATAAAAACTGCAGGCTACACATAGCCTAGCGTATGATAACTGTGGACGACACAGGCTGAGAAGAATGTAGCCTAATAAAGCAGAGATATGAGTAAGTTGTGAGTAGGCTATAATAAAATGTATATTGTTGTCCATGATTATGCTTTTTTATTTTGTTTTTCATTTTTGGACATATGTAATATCATATTTTCGTTTACAAAAAGACACAGCAACAGCCAAATACAGCTGTATTGAAAATAATTGGAGGCCTCTGTGTGGTGTTTTTAAACTCTAGTAGGCTTGTTCCCAGTATATGTTTTGTTCCTTACAATCAATGTAGATACTCCTTCAAATTAAAGCTGTATATTTGTTTTTTTAAGGAAAAGGACAACTACTAGCCTATTTCAAGAACAATGAATCGCCTATGTATATAAAGATACATAACACATTAAAACAGGATTGTTGTGGAACTCAAAATGTTAGTGGTACCGGTATTAGTCTATGCACATCAGATAATTAGTAACATTAACTGTAAAATAAGAAACAAAAGTATACCAGTATGCGATTCCTTAACTCACATATTGACATAGTTTTCAACTAGCCTATATACTACAACAACATAATAGAATTCCTGAAATTCAGTTATGGCTTTTGGTTTTCATTCCTTTATTTTTTATTTTAGCAGGGGGGACCCACTGAGACCGAAATCTCTTTTCCAGGGGGGCCCTGCGGCAATACAAAGTAAAAAAAAAAAACAAGTATAACACATAAAACGTACATATATACCATACATACACATACAAACATTTCAAGAACAATTACAAATGCTCTTTTTTCCCCATATTTCAACCATTAGCTCTTTAAAAATCTTATAAGACACCAGAGAAGATAGTTTATTTGTATCTTGAAATTAATTACATATAATGGGTGCTGAAACACTAAAAGCAGCTTTGCCCCGTTCAGTCTTATATCTGGGTGTTTTTAGGGTGATACAATCCTGAGATCTAGTGGCATAGTTTGAGATGTTAATTGACAAAAGACTGGATACATACAGAGGGACTTTAGCGAGTAAAGCTTTGTAAATAAATAATATATAATGCAGCTTCCTCCGTAGATCTAGAGAGAACCAAGCAACTGTATGATACAGGGTACAATGATGAGTCCGGAAGCCAACGCCCATGATAAATCGCAGAGCATTATGGTAAATGGCATTCAATGGCTTCAAAACAGAGGATGAGGCATGCATATAAAGTATATCACCATAGTCAATAACTGACAATATTGTCGCCTGCACAATCCTTTTTCTGTTGCCCATAGAGAGACAAGACTTATTCCTATAAAGAAAGCCAATTTTGGTTTGTTTGCCAAATTTATAACATGTGACCTGAAGGACAAATCATAGTCCAACCAGATACCTAAATATTTGTATTCATGTTCAATCTCAACATTGTTCAGATTAGACAATTGTGCATCAGTGGGGTCAATGTTCTGTGTAGAAAAGATCATAAACTTAGTTTTACTGGCATTCAGGACTAATTTAAGACTGGCCAGTGCCCTTTGCATAATGTCAAAAGCATCCTGCAAGTATGATAATGCTTGTCTGCTAGTGGGCGCTGAGGAATAAAGTACTGTATCGTCAGCATAGAAATGAACATTACAGTTCTATATTTTTGTGGCAATATTGTTTATATAAATTGTGAACAATAAAGGGCCCAGAATAGACCCCTGTGGTACCCCTGTATTGACCACCAGGCAGGGTGACCTCACCTCATCTGTTACCACAGCCTGAGTCCTATTAGTCAGGTAATCACGGAACCAATTGTCGGCATTATCATCTAGACCAATGGAGAATAATCTGTCTAATAATATTGTGTGGTCGACCGTATCGACCACACAATATATATTGTGTGGTCGACCAAAGGCCTTTGATAGGTCAATGAATAGGGCTGCACATTTTTGACCTTCATCAATTGTATTTATGTAATTTATAACTAGGGTGGTTGCTGAGATGGTACTATGGCCGGGTCTAATTATTATTTATGGATAAGAAAGTGCGCAGTTGCTGATTTACCAATGATTCCAGCACTTTAGCTAAACAAGACAGTTTGGTCGATAATTATTTACCTCACTTGTATCACTCCCTTTGAACAGTGGCAGAACATGTGCCGATTTCCATACCTTGAGAATAGTCCCAGTAATAAGTGATAAATTAAAAATGTTTGCTACCGGATTTACAATCAGTGGAGCAGCAAGTCGTAAAATACTAGGGTCTAATTTATCCTCCCCCGTGGATTTCTTTACATTTATAGCAAATAATGCATTTAATATCTCATCTTCTGTAAATTTCCTAAAAGAGAAGAGAGCTCCAGTTTCTGAAAGGCAAGAAAAAGGCCGGCTACTATAATCAGTCTGTTCATTTAAAACAGCAGCATAGTTTGAATTCTCAAAAATATTTCCTGCCACTATGAAATGATGATTAAAGACATCGCCCATTTCTTGTTTGTCAAAAATAGGACCATCATCAGAATAGATATATTGGGGCAAAGATGGGGCAGGACTATGTTTCAATGACTTCACTATTTTCCAAAATTTTGCGGGATTGCCTTCACTATCAGTTAATGAGGTAATATAGTAATTAGACTTTGCTTTCCTTATTGAGACAGAACATGTATTTCTCAGCTGTCTAAAATAATGCCAATCAGATAGTGAATCTGTTTCTCTGGCTCGTTGCCATGCCTTATCTCTATTACGCAATACATTTGATAAATCATTTGAAAACCAGGGGTTTGATCTGTTTTTTTTACCCTAAATCTCTTAAGAGGGGCATGCTTATTTAATATAGAATTAAAAGTAGTGGAAAAATAGTTAAGTGCTAACTCCAGGTCAGGGATGTATGCACCACGACTGATGTCACTTAAGTATAGATCATGCAAAAATGCCTGTTCGCAGAATTTTTTTAAATTCCTTTTAGTAATAAAACGGGATGGAGCTTTACTCGTTTTTTTATCCCTAATGCAGGCAACAGGGCAATGATCACTGATGTCAAGCGGGAAGACACCGCTAGAAAAATAGTTATGTGGTCTATTTGTTAGGATGACATCAATCAGTGTAGACTTTGTGGGTTTTTTTTATTAGGTCGTGTGGGTTCAGAGATCATCTGTGTGAGATTCAGATCATTGCAAACAACCTTGAGATCATCTGAGGCTCTTGATAACCAATCGAGGTTTAAATCTCCCATGACTAGTAATTCAGAATGGGCATACGCAGACAATAAAATAGACAAGTTGGTAATGGCACAGGGGAGAGCATTTGGGGGACGATAAACTCCCATGACCGTAAAGTTAATGCACCCCATACAAACATTTAGAACCAGACATTCAAACTGATCTGGGACAGATTTTGAGATTAATAAATTCGCAATTAGATGTGATTTAATGTAGACAGAAACCCCTCCTCCATGTCGTTTTCTACCATCTAAAAATATTGTAGCCATCCAGAGTCACATCGCTATCTTGTATTTTATCATTCAGCCATGATTCATTAATTATAAAAATATCTGGATCAGTCTATGATGCCCAAATTCTAATAAAATCAATTTTATGAAGTAGACTCCTCACATTGAAACATAGCAGCCCAAATCCATGTTTGCGCGAGCTAAATGCAGATGGGGTTAGAGCAACAGGTTGAGCTGAAGTTAACAATGCGGGTATGTCTGTTAGGACGTTAACAGGAGGCTGGAGATTAATTTCCACTAGATTATTCATGGACACTGCCAGGTCTAAAACTTTGCCGCGGCAGACGAATAACGTTCACATACAGTAATATGGTGCTTAACAGGGCTTCTAACAGCCAGTAACGTAGAATCAGTGATTGCCCGAGCCAAGGGTAAGTTATTGTGTGCACCTTTAAAAACAGTCATTCTTGCTACAGGTGTTACAGAATCGTAGCTATAATTAAAAACACCAGGACTCGGACTCACCACACATCAGATGTCCATGGCCATTTGGTTCAGCGCCAGTTTAATGTTGTGGGCTAAACGTTCTGTGCCTCGTCTGTTCAGGTGTCTAGCGTCCCGGCCAAATAAGTAATATATTCTTCCAGAAAAGTAAAATTGTCAGCAAACGGAATGTTTAGGGTGCTGCAGTACGATTTTAGCCAGATGTGGAGCTGACGAATCCTGCTAAAATTAATGTCTCCAAAGCAGGGTGATGGAATGGGCCCGGAGATAATGCACTGCGTGCCAGTATTAAAAATAGTCTCAATAAGCTCCTTGAAGTCATCCTTTAATTTTTTGGCACTGCTTAATGTCATTTGACCCAACATGCACGACTATCCTGGAAGCCGTGTAGTGCACTCTCGCCATTTGTTCTATAGATGCGTTTATATCTGCAACCAGAGCTCCGGGAAAACAGAACGTCTCGGCTGCATGAAGGTCAAGATTTCTCACCATAGAGGATCCGACAACGAGGGTTGATGAGGGCACGCGATGGGGCTTTTTCCGATCATTCGGCCGAAGTGGAGGCCTACTCCTATCCCCACTCTGGCGCAGATCCTTTCCCCAGCCCGTGGCAGCCATGGATGGAGCTGCGGGACCTCGATGCACTCTGGAAAGAGTAGCCGAGCCGCCTGGCCTTGAAGCAGCGGCATCGGAAGCGGCAGGCACCGCCGACCCGCGGGGCATTCCCGGTGCAGGCGGAGGGGGGCAGTGGGTGGTACACTCCGACTCGGAAAGCATCTGGTACCTGTTAGACAGGCTCAATTCCTTCATACGCGGTTGTCGGGAGGCGCGTCTTCCCCTGCGCCTGCCGTTCGGGACTTCGGACCATGGCATGGAGATGATGGGCGTACTGCACACCGGAATCTTGGGCCTGTCTCCCGGCTTCGGACCCTTCGCCACACACTCCGCCAGCACGATGGAGGGAGGACAGGGAGCGGAGGAATTAATGCCAGTGGCATCTACTGTCTGATAGGCTGCGACGAAAGATTCTATCAGGATCTCATCCTCCCTGATATAATGCAGGTTAGTGATCCTCGCTTCTAGTGTTCTGTGTTATTTTGCTCTTTAAAATATCACAGTGGCGGCATTGAGGCGGTAGCGATGGCATAATTGAAGACTGAAAAAAATTAAATAAATTTAAAAAATTATAAAATTAAAATAATTTTGAAAAAATTATAATAGTAATAAAAATAAAAACTTAAATAATTTTAAAAGTTATGAACAAAAAGGTTAAAATAATTTTAAGAACTTAAAAGCCATGCATACAAATTTCGAAATAAGCGTAAAATTATCCTTTAGCATAAGGACACGTTAGGCTCTCTCGAGCATCCCACAATGCCACCCCAAGATTTTCAGTGGCCCTATCTGGCCACCCCAATGAAAAATTTCTGGGGGCGCCACTGGATATGGATGGATCACTTTCAGCATTGTTTCTCCTGACTCATATTCCTATTGAACTTTACTCTGTGTATCATTTGTGAATCTTAAATTTAAAGTAAGTTTACAACAATCATAAATAAATGCTACACAGACACCATAATATTGAGTGAAATCGTAATCGTAAATTGGGAAATTTGTGAATGCATAAGATACATTTGTAAATTTAAACTTTCAAGGTCTGAGGAAAGAAGATGAATTGTATTCACTGTGTCACGCATGGGTTGGTATATTTGCAGGCAAGGCTGGGTGGGGGGTTGCTTGTTAAATGGATTAGCTACATGAATATAGTGACACTTCGAAATTCCGTATTCGGCAGAGTCGTCACAAATCGTGTACTAATAAAGCTACACCGCAGAGTTTAACATTTCCACTCATAGTTTGGCTGCAAGAGCAATGAATGTCTCAGTTCAGCAAAATCTTGGCGCCGGCGTTCTGGTCACTCGGCATCTGCGCAAAGGGGTTAAGAGTTAAATTAATCCAGACGTAGCCTAGAGGTTAAAAAAAAAAAAAAAAAAAAAAAGAGCATTGTCAAACCTCTCTGCAAGTCACAGATAACTTGCAAGTCTTATCCGGGCAATGTTGTGGAGGTGGAAAAAGTGACTGGTCACATTTTTCATGAGTGCCTGAAGAGACCACTGGCTGTCAAGAATCAGCAAAGGATTATACACCTCAGCGGAATCGCGGAACTGCTACACTGCCAATGTTGAAATGACAACTGCCAGTGTTCTGGCAAGGAGAGCCAATTATGAAGTATTTTAAGTATAACCTCAGTTTTGTCACAGTTGAGTTTTTTTAAAAAGCTTGCTTGTGTGCCAGCTTTCATTTTTCTGTATCCAAGATTTTCATTTTAAGGTGTCAAGAGAGGCCAAGGGGTTTTCCGTTCTGATAATTAGAATGGAATGTCTAAAAGTCTATCGAAAATCACACTAAGATAAAGTAATATTAAAATATTAAGGGCCCCAGAGTCTGCATTTATGAACAAGTCATTAGTGACTCTCACAGGGTCTGTTTCAGTACCATTTTTTTACCCTAAATCCAGATGGGAAGGGTTCTAGCCAATTATTAAAGGTAAGGTAGAGTTCCAGTTGTGAAGATAACATGTTCTAAATGTATTGCAAACAAAGGTAAATTTGATGTTAGCCATAGGTTTAAGTTGGAAGGTACATGGGCAGTAGCCAGTAAGGTGTTAATAATCTGTGAGAGGTTTCAAGAGCCGGGAAGCAGGTGTTGAGTAGGTGAGTAGAAAAAAGATTAAAGAAACAAGTGTAGGGATTTATTTTAGTAGCCAACTTGGATATAACCTCAGCTGTAGCAAACATTGACAACCTAGACTAGACTCTCAGGAGACCTGAGAAAGAGCAGCTTAACAGCTGTGGGACAGGGAGAGGAAAATAGAGAGCTACCGTCAACTTTTCTCTGAAAAAAACTAAAAGTTAAGACATAATTCAGTGGAAGCCTATGAGATGGACATATTGAAAAGACTGGTAAGGTTCCCATATTTGCACTCAAATTAAGTAAGTAATGTCTTGGCAGGGTTGAAGGTGTTTCTGTACTATTGCTGGTGTTGTTAATAGATCTATGAATGGACAGTTAATCTAGATTTCCTCCAGGGCCATTATACATGACGAAATTTAGCCTTCAGTACATGCAGTGCTTCAGTATACCAGGGCATGCGTGGGAAAAAGAGATTATCAAGAATGAAGGCTAAAGAAGTGTTATGCTTAACTGACAACGAAACCACATCTCCAGCTAAAGGTTGCTGAGTTAAGGCCTCAATGTGCTCCATGTGTTTGTCCACAACACAGGCGTGCCATCCGCAACAATCAAACATACAGATGACGTCACGTGGCGCTGTAATGGCGACATGTAATCCAGCTGTCTCTCGTGTACATGTTTGATAATTTGAATGTGTTTTGTTGTGTCTGGCTTTTGTCTTTTGTTTTTTTCATGTGCTATGTGTCTGTTGTGGTACGAGGGCACTGCTGCTGCTCGTTTTTGTAATATTGACGAATTGTCTAGCCGGGATGATTTTGTTTGTGGCCGTCACCATGGAGACGCATTCACATTATGCTCGAGAATGTCCGTTGGATCTGCAGCCACGTAGTTTACCATCGCTCTTCACCGGAGTTGAAGATGTCGGGACTGCGGGCACTCTTCAGAAGGCCACCAGGGAAAGTGAAAATAATGCGGAGGAGTGAGGCGGCGACTGGGAAGGCTGAGCTCCGTTTCGACAGTGTACAGAGCACAGCACTGCGTGCATGGAGGAAAGTCGTGGAGGCGGAGTTTGTGTGTTGGACTTATGACACTGGACATCTCTGGACAGTGGGGGCTATTCCATTTTAATTCACTTTATTAATGCAATGATTCTATTGAATGTTTTTATCTGATATGTTTGTTTGTGTGTTGTGGGTCTGCCCCACTGTCTATGTTTTTTTTTGTTGTTGCTGGGGCTACAACTGAAGTTCCCTAAAGGGAAATAAAAGTTATTCTATTCTATTCTATTCTATTCTATTCTATACATACTTCTTGTGTTCTCAAGGCACTTTCAGGACAAATACTCCAACATTCTGCTGTGTAAAAAAGCACAATAAAGAAGCTGCTGATATCCCAGCCTAGTTTACCCGTTTAAATTTTTTATTTTTTTTTGGGTGAGAAATGTTACACAAACACGTTAATGTTAAATTTAGGGCTGCACAATTAATCATATATTAATCGCATAGGAATAGGGAACTAATAGGAATAGGGAACTAATTAGGGTTGCCAACTATCAGAAATTGAAATAAGGGACACCTTAGCGGCCCTCGCGGCACAGGCCAATTGTTTAACCTTTTTTTACACCTGCATTACTGCATTATTACTACACTTTAACATATAATATAGGCCTACTTGGTTGTAGCAAGTCCTATCCATATATACCAGACATGCATCTGTAATAATTCCATGTACTAAGACACACAAACCTGAATTTGATCAGTTTTGTATTTTTGAGGAATACGTGGGAATCATTATCATTCAATAATTTATTTTGTCAGTGCAAAATAACAGTTCTTCAACACTATGTCGAACTTCAATTTAAAGTAAAATGAGGCACAAGGGCCTATCTATCCTAGCAACACTGACAGCAATTCGAGTTCATTGAGTCCCCAAAATAAGGGACAAACTGCGTCCCTTATCAGTTCGTTAAGGGACGGGTCTTTTATTTTACAAATAAGGGACAGTCCCTTATTTCAAGGGACGGTTGGCAACACTAGAACTAATGGATCTACATTTCTACAATGAAACGACAGCAACATAACAGCACTTAATACCCTAGGCCCTAGATAATACATAGAATTAGCCATAGTAAAGACATAATATCAGATAGAATTGGAAACTTCAAACTTGGAAAGCCTACAGAAGCGCAGGTATATGCACAGCATGTGCCTTGGCACAGCGAACCGTGATTGATAGGCAGTTTGCAAGGATTGAAGTTACCCAATTGGACTTGATTTTGCAGTTGCAAAATATACTTAGTTCATGTTGAACAGTGGCATAGCCAGGAATCAATATTTGGGTGTTTTTTTGTTTTTTTAAAATCAAATACGCACTCCAACAGACAGCCTATGATGGTTCGTATGGAAACACCCCTAGAACAATGTTGTCCCCATACAAATGAATCAAACGCTAAAATCACTTGTCTGTCTTTTCTATATAACAAAATATATAGGCTAATATAAACCAGAACACATGTGATCTGGTTCTTAATATGACCAGACAAAGTTGCGAGACACTCAACAAACAAAGCACACATGTCATGTATGAACAGAAAATGCCTAACAGGGGCTCGTGTATAGCAAATAATCCAATTACTTAACCTCCTATAACCAGGCGAGGAAAATACATGTAACACACACACCCCTACAAGAGTATAGAGATATAGCCTAACTTTCAACAGCCACCTGAGGTTGAACGCTTAATTGCCTATAGCCTACCATGGCAGGCACAAAAATAATAATAAAAACACACTAAAAAACACAGTACTACAATCCTTCTCCAATGAACCCAAACCCTGTATGCACCTCCGGAAAGTGTCTGCAGACTTTACAGTAGGCTACACTTCATCCCTAGCTTTACTGTGGGGTACTTTACTTCCATGTCTGATCCAAGCTTCTTGACACAATTTTCAGGTGCAAGTGTGGCTTTTTCTAAACAAAGTGAATGATAGGCTATTTATTATTTAGCCATGTTAGCTAATCCGACTCGCTAGCAGCTATCTTACTTGCAATATCAGCTGCTGCCATTTTTTGTTTGGGCTACATAAACAATTAGCGGATGTAGCGGGCGGGGATTTTTTTAAGATAGCAGCGCCAACAACAGGAAATAGACTAGGTAAAATATATTTATTCTGATCAAATATATTTATTTGGATCAACAGCAGAGTAACAAGCAATTTAAGAATCACAAATTTAAGATTAGTAACTGTAACGATAATACTGAAATTGGACCAGTAACATGATACAGTAATTGTTATTGCAAAAAAGTATTGTAGATACAGTTACTTTGTATAGCGTTACTCCCAACACTGCACATTACATGTAACTTATGTTATCTCAATATTGTTTTTAGAAAATGCTACAAAAGATCAGCGCATTGACCGTGCTGTGGGTCTCTGCAAGAAGCTAGTGGGATGCTTCTCCTACAGCTTGAGATATGAAGGAAGGAGCTTGCAGAGGTCCAGAGAGAGCTGAAGCTACCTGAGCACAAGCTCATAACAGAATGCCCAACAAGGTGGGGGTCAAAGCAACGTGCTGGAGCAGCAGAGTGCCATTGCTTGTGTCCTCTTATCGGACAGGAAGGTCAGACACCTCGGCCCCAGTTGGCAGGACACAGAAGTTCTTGAGGCCATCAACAAATCCCTCCGTCCTCTTTCTGAATTCACAGATGCGCTTTCAGGAGATCAGTATGTCAGTGTGTCTTTCTTGAAGCCTGTCTTCTATCTATTCAACAACACAATTTTGGCAGAGGAATAGGAAGAGACAGACCTCTCAAGATCCCTCAAGATGAAGATCCTGAGCTACCTAGAATGAAAAATATGATGACACACTGACACAAGAATTGCTTGATGTGGCATCCATTGATGATCCGAGATTCAAGATGAGGTATGTCACTGAGAACAAATTGAAGCTGTCAAGACAAGATTGAAGTCTGAGACGGCAAAGATGACTACAGTCACAGTAAGTATGATTATATAAAGGTGGATACTAGATTCGTTAGAAAATTAAGTGCTGCATTTTTATGATGGATGGTTAATTTTAAAACAGTAATTCCACATGTTTATGTCTTAGTGAGTTAGACTTAAATTGTGATTCAAATTTTTGTTGTTATACTTTTTTGAAAAAGGAGCCTCTGCCTTCTGAGAGTGTGAACACAGAAGGAGAATACCAAGGTCAGAATGCACCCACAGCAAAAAAGACAAAGAAAATCTTGGGCAGCTTCTTCAAGCCACGGATGTGATGACCACAATGCACCATCTGATGCATCTATGCCCCAAGACCTGAGGGGTATACTACGAAGCGAGATTAAGGGGATAGCCGGCTAAATTAAGCTTCAACCCTGGGTTTTCTGTATCACGAAGCCAACTCTTAATCAGGGTATATTGCCACGGCAACTTACTCTGCACGGCTAACCTGCTCCAGGGCAGGTTATGTTCAGGATAACAGATTGAAACATATAAAAGTTTGACTAATTAACTTCTTAGCTTTGGAAAAAAGCGTCTCCATTCCAAAGGATTCCGTAGAGATATGTGTGGATACTGAGGGAATCTCTTCGTAGGGCGACATTAGGGAGTTCCGGAAAATGCTTGAGATTATTTTTTATGAATGTGATGTGATTGCTTCAGCAATATTTTAAACATGCTGTATCAAGTTTAAAGTTTAAGAGTTCTAGAAATAGTACAGTTGTCACATTAGAAATAAACTATGACAATGTACTAAGATAATAGATTTATTTTGTTACAAGTCGAAAGGTGAATAAGGTATTAACTAGCCTAACGAATTTAACCTACACGATGAGCATTTATTTATTTTATTTATTTTGCAAAAGCTCCTTCCTGGTTTTGTTGGAGGCAACGGTGTTGTTTTTTGCTCATATGATTGTTTCATGTTCTTATTCATCCATTATATCTTTCCATATCAGTCTTTTTTCCCCACAGGAGAGAAATACGTTGCTCTAGTACAGCCCATGCTGCACCGCTATAGGCTCGTTGTTGCAGACACCGCCCCTTTTATGGGAATGCGCATGTACATTAATTAATAAAGCTTGTGTTCATTTAGCAAGTTGATAGCCACGTTCGTAGTACCGGTTAAGCCAGATTGTGGTGGTTAGGCTTTCTGAAGTCAGCTAACGCAAAGAAACCCTGGCTATGTTAAGCTTCCTTCATAGTATATACCCCCCTGGCCATAGCTGCTGAGCTTAAGTCCTGTCTGTTCTCTCCTACCATTGACAGTGAAGAGAATCCATTGGACTGGTGGAGGGAACACAAGCAGGGTGGGAAATTAGCACCCACCACTCGCCAAATGCGGGTATATTTCATAATTGTCAGGTAAATGTATGAAACCTACCCGCCACAGTGGCATGTAGCAATGTGGATACAAAAAAAAAAAAAACTTCAGTAACAACTTAAGAGGCCTTATTCACAACACATTTTATCTTACCATTACGAGTTCTCCTATGTGGCACAAAAAGTTCCTATTTAAGAGTTTCATCTTAAAATCTATTCACAAAGCTGCTGAGACCAACTTTTACTAAGGAATGGGAATAACTCTTAAGCTAAGAGAAAGGGCGGGGTTGACCTCGCTATGGATGATGCTATGCTTACTTAGGCTATACAATGGATGAAGTTTGGCGAACATCAGCAGGAAGCCTAGCCTAGCGTAGATTTGGCATTGCGTTGGCATTTGGCATTGCGATCTCATTGTGTTGTTTTTGTTGGTAGGTGAAGTGACTGCATCACTGACTAGCTCTATATAATCATAATACCGTTGTGATTGATACCTTTTTAAAAGCTTGATGTTATTAAATATTTCTAAAATATTGACTCGGCTCGATACCGAGGTGGATTCCTGGCAGAAATCTGCGTTCGATTTACCATAGTTAAAGCAATTCTAGCAAGACCACCAGCGTTGCACAGTAAAACAAAACAAACTGACTAATAGCCTTCCACTGAGGTAAAAGTGACAGCTTGCTCTAACGTTATTTGTGTTCGTTCAGAAAAACAGCCAACGTAGCCTATAGTATTAGATAGGCTAATACATAATTTATATCTATCTATAATATGAAATGTATGTAAATACATTGATATACAATGTTCGACTGTTTGACCCATAATATATGATGTAGCCTAATAGATAGCCTACAATTTTATTACTAAACATGAGTATGCATTTTTTGTAAGGTATCTGAAACGTCATTCTAGCAAAATGTTTAAAAAAATGTAAAAAAACGAGAAGGTGTCTGGTAAAATATTGGGGTGGCTGGTAAAATTTTGCATCTACCAGCCACTGTGACTGGTAGGTCAGAAAGTTAATTTCCCACCCTGAACACAAGGTGCAATTCCCATGACTCTATTTGTGCATTCCAGCCACAAGCTCTTCATCTAAAAGGGCCTTTAGTACTGGAGGTAACATTGTCATTTGTGTGCGTTCCTCCTTGAAACCTGAGAGTGTTCATGGGCTTGTATTCCTGGCCAAAAACCTTGTAAAAAAATCTGATTCTGTTAAATGCCATTCTGTTACATGCTGTGGCATGCATATATGTTTGGTTATGTTCATATGTATATCCAGTTGAATAATTCATAAGAATTTTTTTGTGATGCGGCTATGATGACCATGGTAAAATTGAGAAATATTTATGTTGATTTCTTGATGTTTAAAAATGCAATAAAGTCATTTAGGAACACAGCTTTATTTGTTTTGGGCATCCCTGGTAAAGATTAGTAAAAATAATTATAAAAACTTAATATCAATCTTAGAAAAATCCAACCTCCAAAAAAAATCCCTCATCAAGAAATTATTATTTCAAAATAATTATAACAAAACCATGTGTGCCACAATTATTGGTACCCCTAGATATTATTATGAACAAAATGTAACTGAAGCATTTTTTCCATTTATATTTTACTTTTTAAAGTTGATCAGAGTGTTTAGGAACTTTCGAGCAGTAATCCATGACTTCCTGTTTCACTGGGGTATAAATATGAGGTGACCCAGAGGCCATATTCCCTTATTCATACATCAACATGGGAAAGATAAGAGAGCATACAAATCAAATGATGGAAAGGTGTCTGGAGCTTCATAAGTCAGGGAATGTCTATAAAAAATAGCTACTATTTTTCCATATCTACCATTAGGGCAATATACTTAAAAAGTTCAAAGCAACTGGAACTGTAACAAACATGCCTGGAAGAGGACCCAAGTTTATTTTGCCCCTACGCACAGTGAGGAGGATGGTAAGAGAGGCAAAATCCCCAAAATCCCCAAAGATCACTGTTGGAGAATTAGAGAAAAGTAGCATATTGGGGTCATCAAGTTTCCAAAAACTACTGTAAGTCATCAAGGGTCTAAGGTATGAAACGAGCTCCAAACCAGCACTCTACGGCCAGATATGGAGTAGATGTGGATGGATCTCTTTAAGGGTTGTCTTTCCTTTTTTTCCCATAGAGTTCTATAGGAAAATGAGTCAGGAGAAATAACCCTTGCAGTGATCCATCCACATCTACTCCATATCTGGCAACAGAGTGATGGTTTGGGGCTCGTTCGATAGCTCAGACCCTTGATGACTTACAGCCATTTAGCGAGCCAGGTGTTCCATACTGTACCAGTGTAATTTACAGCTGAATTTACGGATTTTGTCCGCATTGGGATTGGATCTGCCAAACTACTTGGTGAGGTGGCCTAGCACACTTTGAGATCAGAATTGCTTGTAGTCTGGACATAATCTGACTTCTCAAAACGCATTCACTAGAAAAACTTTTAACACGCCCATATATAGGCTTGGAGATGAGTAGTACATTGCACAGAACTGTTCTGTGGTATGCTGACGGTAAAGACGAGGCTGTAGCTGTTCATAAATTTGATTGAATGTGTGCTTTCGCAATCGGAAATTGAGCACCCAGTCGGAATTTGTGAAATCATGCACAATATGGTTCCACCAGTGCTGGCTACGTTCGCGTACCCATACCCTCCTCTCCACTGAAACAGCTGTTGCACCCAGAAACGCAATGCTCGCATTAATAACACGCCTCCGCTGCTGCGCCATGACCAGTGCATGTCTTGTGCGGGCCCTACTTCGACGACACAATCTGAACAAAGTGAAAAGAAGCACAACCGCACGAACACCGAACGCCATTTTCCAGGAAGTGTATAGCTGGTATTTAAATATTGTGCGGTGGAATGAAATCTGAACTGCAATCCGATCACAGGAGTTTGCATTGAACTGTCAAGTATGGACACAACTCAATCTGCCCTGGTGTGAATTCCGATTCCAGAAGTTGCTTGAAGTGACTAGTGTAACCGTAGCCATAAAGTGCCCAGACATCATGTTTAGATTGTATTTAAGGACGTTGAACAATATTTTCTTTTAAAATATGTGTTAATATTGTCTTTGTTGGTAACAAAGCCAAGACCAGGTCCCTTCAATACATTTGAATGGCTCTTAATGGGATTTTAGGAAGTACAATGGACTTTACATCACAATACTCAGAGTTCATCTGATATTGTTAATTCATGGATGGCATTTGAGAGCTGTCCCTGCCGGTTCAAAGAAAACATAAATAATCTCCATCACTTTATGTGAAAATGTACACTGCAAAAAATGTCTGTCTTAAAATCTTATTTTCTTCTCAAAAGTGGAAAATATTAGCTTGTTTTAATTTTTTT
The DNA here is from genome assembly GCA_022702515.1 of Ilyophis sp. 1 JC-2022. Taxonomy (NCBI): domain Eukaryota; kingdom Metazoa; phylum Chordata; class Actinopteri; order Anguilliformes; family Synaphobranchidae; genus Ilyophis; species Ilyophis sp. 1 JC-2022. Next base: position 119,310,194 of record CM040395.1, on the reverse strand, counting down.
TACTTGAAAAGTGAAATTATCTTACCCCACTGGCAAATGAGTAAAACTATCTCACCCCACTGGCAGATAGTTCTTCTTATTTAGCAACAGAAATTCTAAAGTCTAAATATAAGATTAAAATGCCTGTTAAGATTTGCTACACGGTTCCCCCAATAAGGATGTAAAAACCCTCAAATTAAAGTTGAAAGTCTGCACTGTTCCATTTCAAATCCAATGTTCTGGAGTACAGAGCTAAAACAACAAAAACTGTGTCACTGCCTGAAAAATATCCGTCCCCACTGTATGTTGTATGGGTAATTAACGCACCTTCCCCCATGTTAAAAACACAAAGTTTATTGTTGTAAAAACTAAGACAGTAAGATAATATAAGCAGACATGTCTACCGTGTGAAACAGCTGCAATTGTCGAAGACATAAAAAAATACCATAAGAGCTGCTCGGCCGTTCAGAACGTGATGCGCACCTGGCACATCCGCAGTGTTTCAAACATCACATATGCCATATACAAAACTTATAAAATAAATATGTGGTAGAGAGCTAGCATATACATTTCATGCTAAAATGAAATCGTTCCCTAATACATGGTACTCCTTATAAAAAAAGGAGTTTTTGAGCAATTGTATAAGAATTGTATAGAAATATATAATATAATAGGCGACTAATCAACATGCTTTTTATAAAACTTGGCAAGTATGATCATATATGATTTTTACAGGCCTTTTGCATATGGGAAACCTCGGTTTTATGAATGAAGTTCAACCATCGAGATATATAAGAAGATCTAGAGACAACTTCCGGTTACCGGTTCCATGAATTCCTATGGGAACTGCTCATTGGCGCATGAAGCCAATTCAGAGTTCACCACATCACTTCTCTGGCAATACACACAGATAGCGCACAGAATCATGGGAATCGCAGTTCATTACAGAAGTTAACGGGGAGAGGTGGTTGTTTATATTACAGATCTGCTCGGTTTTCTCATGTTATACGTCTCAAAAGACCCGAATACGATACGCTCTGATGGCTAGCTCACAAGCTAAATCCATTAATAATCATATTGCAGCCTATATGCACTGATCAGAACAGACCTAGCTATCGTCAGCTAGTATATTGCAAGTAATAGCCTACAAGTACAACCCAGCAAACAAATGATGTCCTGAGGACGTTAGGTAACATTCTTTGTAGGTCAAACTCTGACGTTATATGAAAAAACGTCTCCTGTGTGGCTCTCTGTTCAAATGTTATAAACAGGTCTCCTGAATGTCGTAATCATAACGTTTAAAGGAAGACCTTCATATGACCTTTTGTAACATTCTCTTTTGGTCCTACCATGGTGACGGAGTAACTTTACAAACATGACCATCACAGTACTTTCAAAAACTTTCTATTTTGGTCCTATCTTAGTCACAGAAGAACATTACAATGTGACCATCACGGTACTTTCAAAAACATTCTCTTTTGGTCCTACCTTGGTCACAGAAGAACGTTACAATATGACCGTCACAGTACTTTGAAAAACGTTCTTGTTTGGTCTTACCTTAGTCACAGAAGAACGTTACAATATGACCATCACAGTACTTTCAAAAACATTCTCGTTTGGTCCTACCTTGGTCACAGAAAAATGTTACAATATGACCATCACAGTATTTTGATAAACATTCTCGTTTGGTCTAGGGATGTGCGCGTTTAGTCGGCTAGTCGATTAAACGTTGCTACCCTCGCTAGTCGGCACCAGAAATACTAGTCGGTTAAACTTATTATTTTATTAATGTACACATTTAATGTACACATGTTTTCCTGGTCAAATGTTGCTTTATAAAAAAACGAGCATCCGTTAATAATGTTAACAACGCCGGATTAAATTTTTTTTTTATAAAACGAAGAAAAAAAACAAAACGCATTAGCCTGTTCGCCCTGCAAGTTAAGCCAGCGAGGTGGAAAGAGTAAGTAGGCCGATCGCGTTGTTGAATAGCCCAATAAAACTAATCACGTCGATCAGTAGGCCTAATTGTTATTTTTTTGTGGGCCTATTATTGGTAGTTTTTCTGATGACCGATTATTATTTTTTACTGTATTTGCTATGCGATCGCGTTCACCCAATTAAAATGCCGTTGTAATAATCAGGTACGTTTCCTAAAAATGTTTTGTTATGTTGAATATTGTTTTCAATAAATGTTATTTGTTAACTTTTATTTAGTGAGTTTAGTTTTGTAGGATAATGTGCAATGTTCATAATGCAAGGCGCAAAGTGCCACACATTTCAGCGGCATTTAAAATACGATTTGGTTATTGAAGAATGTGATTAACGGTTTCAAATGGCTCTTATAATATACGCAATATTTTTTCGGACAATGTTTAACCTTATAGATTAAATTGTGCTAAATTTTGACTGTTTTCTGAGTGTTTTCTTACTTTTAGACTAGTCGACTAGTCTAAGTTTAAACTTCCGTTTAAACGTCAGGGAAATTAGTCGTTAGGAACATCCCTAGTTTGGTCCTACCTTGGTCATGGAACAACGTTTCAAACATGACCATCACAGTACTTTGCGAAACGTTCTCCTTTGGTCCTACCTTGGTCATGGAACAATATTACAAACATGACCATCACAGTACTTTGAGAAACGTTCTCATTTGGTCCTACCTTGGTCATGGAACAATGTTACAAAGATGACCATCACAGTACTTTGAGAAACGTTCTCTTTTTGTCCTACCTTAGTCACTAAAAAACGTTACAATATGACGTCACAGTACTTCAAGTCGTTAACTGAAAACACTACTGCGCATGCCTGATCACTTCCTTTTGCGCAGACAAAAAATACAATGGGGAAAGGCGGCAGTTGCGTATCTTGTCTTCTCTACAATCTTTGCCTGTTCCCAACGTATAATTTTTCTCGGCCACTTCAGTCACTCCAACATGACTAATAACAAAGAGGGTAGACGGATATTGAAAACATTATTTTTGATTTTATGCATTACAATAATACCCTTTAAGATGTATTTTTAACCTTATTTTACTTTTGGCAAAATATCATATTCATAAACAGAAATGTTCTAAAGGTAAATTAACTTTATATGAAAACAATATAATTTTCTAAAAACAAGAAAGCAATGAAAACTGTTGACTGTCTTTTTATAAATTCTTATTTTGTTTAGTTTAATATATGAACCCCTGGCTGTGTTCTGTGTCTATGAATGTATCTCTTGTTGAATATAGTTTTGAAAATATTTTTTTTTTAAAGGGTAGGCTAGTCGGATATCTAAAATCTTTACTAATAACCAATCAGGGAGAGGTTAAATCAGATAACACTTTCGTTGTGCATTTTTATGAAAAGACGAGCTACCCAGCTAACAAAATGTCGTCCTGAGGACGTACTGTAAATGGACCACAAAGCTATTAGGATGTTGGAAATTAACATTAGCCTTATTTTGTAAGGGTCCTTTGATGTCGTGGAGACGTTTTTCTTAACGTCAAAACAACGTTTTCAGGACTTTTTGTGCACATCTTATAAATTGACCACAAAGTTATTATGACGTTGTATGACAGTATTAAGAACGTCCTGAAAACGTTGTTTTGACGTTAAGAAAAACGTCCCCTGGACATCAAAGGACCCCTACAAAATAAAGTCCGGAGAACATTAATTTCCAACGTCCTAATAACTTTGTGGTCCATTTAGAGGACGTCCTCAGGACGTAATTTTTTTAGCTGGCAATTACGAAATAAGACAGGAATTCTATGAATGTACTATAACTATAAGCATAAACTATAAGTAAAATACCGGCAGCTTACCCATTGGCTTTATTTCACGGTGAAATAAAAATGGTGGATCTCTGAGAAAATTGTTAAGTCATGTGGCGTGGAATCCCAAAATCCAAGCCACGCCGAAAACGTGACGTTTTTTTTTGTATGCGTGCAATAAAGACGCTACTGTTCTCCAACGGTGCCTTTTTTGTACGCGTGCAATAAAGACGCAACTTTTCTCCAACGGTGTCAATGGGAGCGCTCCGCATATCATATATACGCATTTTTAAAGTGTAAATCGTGTTATTTGTACGCCAGAGCATGAGACTGGGTTGCAAAAATGCTACCACAAAAAAGTTTTTTTGAAAACTTTTGAAAGTCAAGGTCAAAAGTTGTGGAAATACTTTTTACCTGCAGAGTATGGTCCTGGTATAGATAATTGTTTTTGTTTTGCTTGTAATGTAGGACATTCTTATTTTCATGACGGTTAAGAACACTGTATTGATATGACATGCTTTTGTATCTACAGAAAACCAAAATCTCACATGAAATGATAAAGAGACCTGGTAAGACTAGTTTCTTCTTTCTGTTTTCAAGTAGTGTTTGTGTCTAAGTTACTAGGGATATCTGTATAATGATCTCACGTGTGAGTGAAACTAGGTTTTTATAATACCGTACCGTAGAGATAACTATCAGTATTGGCTACATATGAATGTAAGTGACGCCTTTGGTAATATTTTCCATGTGTAACCTTTTAATTGAGTGTTTCTGGTTCAATGTACACAAAAAAAGTTCCCAGTTGAAACACCTTAAGCATATAATACAAACAACATGTGGAACAGAGGTTCCCTCCTGGACTTCTGTATGTTGACTAGACTGGTGTTGACTCCCACAGTCCACACCAATCCACATGTATGCAAGAGATGGCAGAATGTCTGGAATATTACTGTTTGGCTTTTGACAGAAGTCGATTGCCTTACTGGCAAAGTAGATTATCTCACAGGAGCAAAGGAATAGCCATTGACCATTTCTTTTCCCTATACTGTTCCAGCTGAAGCTTGAGTTGTACTAGCAAGGAAATAAAAACATTGTAATCAGCAGTGTGCAACAGCTTTGGAAATCCCTTTGTTTCAATAGTAATCACAAGCTATTTGTCCCTTTGAGACCATTAAAATCATTACGATATTACAAGTGCCCGGGATCAAATACTGTGTACGTGACGACCCTGCTTGATGAAATATAAACAAAACATATAGTAAAATGTAAACGAGGAACATTTGAGAAAGCAAATACCTCTTATGTAGTATTGAATGTACAGAAATGTAAAAATGCACTGGGCTTGGTACCTTTATATGATCAAAAGGGCTTGGGATAATACATGTTAGATGCATGGGAAAGTATTGCAATTATTGCATTGTATATCATAAGTTTATTATACTATGTCTATGTAAGATTTAATCAAGGACATTTTTATACTGGTGACAAAATATGTATGTCATACATACAGTATAACTTACAGTACAGGCATTTTATTTTAAGAAATGTACAATAAATGGATAAAGAATGGATTTTCTTTTAATAAATGTGTCAGTTAATATTGGAAGTTAATCTTTTTGATACTGGGAGGAAGATGCATTAAAGCCGTTCCATGTCTGTTTCAAAGAAATTGCTTTTAAAAAAAGTAGGAAAAAAGGTAAGATCAAGCTGTGGATAAAAGTATCTTTTTTGGGGACGGTAACCTAGTTCCATGCCCCGGTCTGGGCCACATTAAGGGAGAGCCCAGCTTGGATTCTGCCAGGCCGTGAATTAAGAATATGTGCTAATATTATTTTGCACGTTCTAACCCCCTCCAGGCCGCTCTTGTGCCAATTACCGTTATTAGATTTACTTAATTCTCAAACTCGTCTCGCACCATCTGGAGGTCATAGTACCAATCAGGAGCTGAAAAGCAAGCCAGCCAGGGCATTTTTTTCCATTGGAGAAGGTGGCAGACAACACTGACCCAAAAGCTTCCACAGTCATCGTTCATAATGTGCTCTGCAGACTGCAGTAATGAGGGGCTTGAGTCTGGGGTGATGTTTCATTTCCCAGAGGGCACAGATGAAATATTCAATCATTATTGGGACCAAAATATACAGCAGAGATTAATCTCATCATTATGCACAGTGGGGTACGTGTATGAAAAGTTTTTGGGCACCCTAAACCACATGGCAATGCAGATACAACTGAATAACTGGTGGAAAAAAGTTAGGCTCGTTATTGATTTTCAATATATTGAGCCACATGAAGTAACACTACAATAAATTAAATAAAGATTATAGAATCTATGGTCACAAGACAATGGCTACTCTTTCATCTGAAGCAGAGTATGAAGTATCGAAAAATGTAGCTTCTGAATATTCTGAGCTGCTCTAGTGTGTTGTTACATGATTTATAGTTGGCTCTGACATTTAAATATTCATAACCATAGGCAAGTACTGTTACCACAAAGATTCTCTCCCTTCAGATTAAGGTAACTGTGGAATGTAATAATTAATAATACAGAATTATTTTTTTTTGTGGAAAATAATCTCTTTGGCAAGTAGAACATTTATGCATATACCCCAGTGTCCTAAGTTTTTAAACATTAGACAGAGAGCAATGCCCTTGATTTGAACCTAGGCCAATTATAGGATGCCAGACTGCAGATTCTCTCTCTCTCTACTCTCTCTCTCTCTCTCTCTCTCTCTCTCTGTCTGTCTGTCTGTCTGTCTCTCTCTCTCTCTCTCTTTCACATTGGTTTGCTTCAGAGAGATGAAAATACCTGAATATATTTCTCTAGCTCATATGTTCTCATATCATAAGTTTCTCTGCTGATTTACAATAACATGGGGGGAACGATAACGACAGGAGGAGATTATTGCAAAGATGGGGGTAAGTCCTCATGTTCCGCTCAGTATTAAATATACTGAGGTACTGCTGTAACTGAGATTGATGATGGAGTCCAGCAGCATAACAAAGTGAGAGAAGCCCACTGCAAAAGGCTAAATAATATCCAAGCTGTAAATGTCAATATTGTATCATAAACTTTTTTGCCAGTTTTGAATTTGTAAATCAAACCTTTAGTTGCAAAAGTATTCTGGGAAACAGGGAGAAAAAAAATAGTAACACCATTTTTTCCAGATTTTTCAAGGTACAATAAGAATTTGTAAGCCTAATATGGCACAAAAATCCATTGGAAATTATTTTTTGTGTGCATTAAAAAAAGAACCAAGGAGCTTGGAAATCCCTCAACGTATGATGCAAGCTTTATTAATTAGCATCTTTTTCACCCCTTCTCTGTAAAGCAGCTGGCAGCTGCTCCCATTTGCAGTGTTCCACAACATAATTGACTGTTTACTTGATGGCGGCAGAGGCTTACCAGAGCTGTGCAAGTCAAATTACAAAGACTTATCTTGTTTACTTATCTTATCTGCACTGCCAAAGTGAGGCTAATCAAATTTGGCGGTGGCTGCAGTGTCAAAAAACCTCCGAAATTCTGCCATAGCCCAATGGTTAAAACTCATAAATTGGTTAAATAGACCAACGGGGATCATGGAATTTTTGTTTTTTAGATGAGCATGACTACAAAAAAGATGCTAATTGAGAACCCATGTTAAGTTTTTATATTTTTTGCACACTGAAACTCTTTACCACTAAACCCTGATGGGAACATAAATATAGGTACTGAGAAAACTGCAAAGCCAATAGAATATCCACTCAGAAAGTAAACCTAAATTTGTTCAAAGTTACAGCTTGGCGGGGCATGCCCCATACCTATACAGCACCAAGAGTTTGTCACTGTTCAGGGTTTTCTACAGAAATAACCTCAGCCCTTAAAAACATTAGCTTATGTACATTCTTACCTCATGTAACTACACAAAATTCAGGTACAACTAAACACATCCACACAACAAAGCCCCAAACTGTCATGGTCCGTGGCTATTTTTTCCTGTTTCGCTACGGTTCTCGTCCTCTCTTCCACGTTCTGGTTCTGGGTTTTGCTTCTCCCCGCTTATCATTCGTTTCACCTGTCCGATTACCTGCTAGGTATTTAAGCCTCTCACTTCCGCTTCCTGGTGCTACTTTGTCATTTCGTGCCTTCACATAGTCAGGGTTGGTTAGACAATAGCTGCTCTATATTTTCACTACTAGATTGGCTTTAGCTGCCCTTGAAGCTCTTTAGGGATTAGTCCCTTTTGTTATTTGTGTTTCTTACTCTCTTCTACTCTCTGCTATATTGAGAGTGAGAGGTTTATTTTTTATTTCATTTATTTTTCACCTCTTATCGGGCGCTATAGTCTACGTTCCTTTTCTAATTCATGCTGGTGTATTTCTGTTTAAGAGTCTCTGTTTTTTTACTTTTCTGCTCATGTCTACGAGCCACACCCATGTTAGTGGGTTCTTTATTATTTTGCTACTGAGACTCTTTTAGTGGTCCTCACATGTGTGAGTGAGTTGTTCTGTAATCGTGTTTTGTTTTGTCGCGTTTGGCTCATTATTACAAACCCAAAGCCTTACACAAACTTAGGTTATTTTTGCAATTTTTCTCTTTCTTCTTCTTGTTCTTCTTCATCTTCTTCTTTTTCCTGCCAAATTAGTAATCAAAAATGCTCCATACCCTCAACTAATAATTCTCCCCATTGGATAACAACATCTACTGTCTTATCAGCATCTACTGTCTTATAGCTTAGTGGTTAGAGTAATGGCCCTTGATGTGGGAGACCTGGGTTTGATCCCTGCCAGGTACCAAAAGTTAAAATTAATTTTGACAAAAACAATGTGCACATGATATGCGTTTCACATATAAGAATCTTATTTTCACAATAAGAGTGTCTTTATTGCAAATGCAAAATCGAGCAATATTAACTGTTCACTATTTCACTTGTACCTAAACAAATGAAACAGTGAAAGTCAGCCGACACCACCGTGTAACGTTACGGAGTACAGGAACAAATATTACATTTGTCAGGCAGAGAAAATAAAGTTTAATGCAAAATATCAAATGGTTAAGATTGCTTATTTGCATTAATGTAAAAAAAAAAAAAAAGAAGAAAGAATAGCTGCCATTGGCTACACATTCTCAACAAACCCTGGATGAAAATAGTAATTTCCAGGATAAATTTGATTCTGTATATTCCCGTGAAATTTAGAATATACGGAGATAACCGGACATGTTCTATTTCAGTGTGTCAAACAGCCGGATATCCCTGCACACTCCCGTTACCTCACTTCAGTTACCCGGGAATATCTGGTACCGGATATTTCCAATAATTTCAGTTACTGGTATCTGGCAATTTTCGGGTCCATTTATTTCCGTTCTTCTGCTGTCTCTACCTTCAGATATCCGGGAATTCCAAGAATCAGACACAGCACCTCCTGGCACTTACCTCATGGTGGAGATTATTATGATTCATTACCATACATTGAGTGTTTTCCATCTAAAGAGATGAATTCAGGGTTAGGCTACTGATATGCAATCATGTTCCCATGTAGGCTACCTAAGCTACTTTAATACTCCAAAGTCAGGATAAAATGTCCTAGATAAAAATACCATGTAATTTTATATCAAACAATTTCTTATTTCAAATGAACTGAACATACAGTTGACAACAACATGCATTGTTACTACATTTAGGGAGTTATAGCAGAGGGAACCTGCACTTTCTTCTTTCTCAATAGCATTCACTAAACAAGAACACAGATGTAGCCGACAGAATAAAGAATTAACTTAAAAAAGAACCACAAGTAGAGCCTGGGTTAAATATATAAAATGTAGTTTTGTAGTAAAATGTAGTAAAATCCCAGATAGCAGTCAGTTTTTAACTGCTAAACATTGCTAACATTTGCTTTGATTTTGTTTCATTATGGTGATGTTACTGTAAATTATTACCAGGATTTCACAAGATTTAACAGTAATATTTCAGTGAATTCAGGATTTTACTACGAAATCAATGCAGGGTGGACCATCCCTTATGGAAAAATAATATACTGTAGTATATTGTAAATATATCAAAATTATCGTCACAATATATTTAAAATATCCTGCAGTATATTACATTTCCATAAGGGATAACTTTGCGGACCGTGCAGCATTGTGGGATATCGTCGCATCTGAAACAAGTTGAGAGTTCATTGAATCACCCACCCCCTTTTTCAGCACTACACTCGGCCAGATATGGTAAGTATTAGCTAAGTAATTCAGCATTCAATTATATTAACTAACACTGGCTTCCCCATTATGACTATGATATATTTTTATCTAGCTTTAAAACTATTAATTCAGACGAGGTCCCAAAAATGAATGGGAGTGAATTGTGAGCCTGACAACCTAGAGAAACGGCGATGCAGTTTGCGGTGAGCAGGCCAGGGACAGCTGGTGTCGCTAATATTCACATAATGCAAATAACACGGAATAAGTTAGGCTCCACAAAAGTACTTATGTTATAACAAAGTGAAATATTCCTTTAAGCTAGGTAACTGCAATATATTAGACCATCAGATATATTTTTGGAACAGTTTCATTCTGTGCGTTTGGCCCCTCATCTGTTCTGCATCCCTCTCTCGGATCCCAGAACTGGTTTCCCTTGCAATTGTCCCTGCAGTGCTGCTGTGCCAAATTGGTCCCAAGACTGCTGGCATCTTAGTAAGTTAATGTAAAGCTAGCCTACCTAAAGTTAGATCTAAAATTATACAGTGAACGAATGATCTTTTGAATCATGGTAATTTATCATCTTCTTTTGATTTGAGGTAACGTTAAGAGTTAGCTTATTGAGCCACCTATATCCTAGCAAAAAGTGATCTAGTAACATTTAACGTTATTTGAGCAGGGAACTGTGCTTGGTTAAGTTAGCTTGCTAGCTAGCAGCATCCACATCGTCAGTTTGCATGATTTATTTTATACTGAAATTATTGATTTGTCAGTTTAAGAGTTTTACAATTGCAGTGTTTCCAACAAGCCATGTTTATCAGGCTGTATTAATGTGTGATGAAATAAGCTACGGTGTGAAAGTCATTCAAAAGTCCTTGAATTTGATAGCCAAACGAGTGTGGGAACTAGTGTGTATTTTATTTTTTTGCTGATTTTAGTAAAATACACACTGCTAAATCTAAAATAATGAGTCAGTGGGGCCAAGGACTGTCTTATATGCACCATGTTGAATCTGCTACCATAAATGTATGTTACAGTTAAGCTGTCTCACACAGCTGCTGTGGCTTGATTGTCCAAGGCAGTGGTGCCCAATCATGTGCCATGGAGGGCTGAGAGTAGGCAGGTTCATTCCAACCAATCACTACACCTGCTGATTTCACTGATTAGTTCCCTCCTCTCTGATTGAAGGCATGTTAATTAGTGAAATCAGCAAGAGTGATTGGTTGGAATGAAAACCTGCATACTCTCTGCCCTCCATGGCACATGATTGGGCACCACTGGTCCAAGGTAATGTTGAGATCTGGACTTTATATGGATATGTCTAACTCAAAAAAGTATTTGAGTACAAGCATTTGCATGTACAGTATACAATGTACCTGACATTGCGGTTTGCATCGAGACATTATGTAACCATTAATACATAATTAAGATGTAATCAGCAACTTTAGATGAAAACACAAAGATCCGTTTCCGGGGCACGGAGGAGAGGAGGTGGTAGTGGAGGAAAGGAGGGTGCATTTTTTGAGTATTGGGACGCACTCAAATGCACACCCTGAGGTGATTTTAAATGGCTGATCCATCTGTGTTTTAGTGATGGTTCCAAGGAAATGAGCCAATCAAATGCATGGGTGCTCTAAAGCCATCGACTAATTAGGATCAAGGGAACGCACGTGGGGTTATGTGACGTTAGTGACTTTTGATCATAAAAACCCATCAAACTTTACCAACGTTGCTCTGACGGTAAAGACGTTGTCTAACCCTACCAGACGCACCACTGAAACCCGGACGGACTTCGCTGCATATCCCCCCCCCCGCTCTCGCCTGATCACCGAGACAGAGTTGGCCTGCCACCGTCCATGAAATAAACCAAGCTGATTTATACTCTTTCAACAGCTGTTTTGAGGACACATTTCTTCTGACTGTTCCTCTACTATCTCCCTTGCGGCAAAGGCCCAAGTAGAGATCTGTGCATGTCCATGTCGACCTGACTGGAAACCTGTGACAACCCCGACTTCGATGAAGAAGTCTCCCAGGAGAATCAAGACTGGGCTCCCTTTGTTACTGTTAAGTATTGAAACACATTTTATTTAGCACTGACATCAATTAATAGACTAGCATAAAACTTGTAATGAAACTAGACTAGCATAAAACTCTGTGAAAATCCCAGACTTGGGATTCTCTGACAGGTGTTAGGAAAATCTGTTAGCACGGCAGCCACTAGTCAGCAATTATATTTTCTTTCTTCTTTGAAAACAAAAAAAAGAAAGAAAAATAAAAAGGCTATACTGTTGCTGCATACCAGTGTTTGCCAAACCTGCATTATAGCCATCATAGCACAGAGCTTTGAAAACCATAACAACCCTTTAAAAAATATTAAAATAAAAATCTGTAGGCTACATGTAGCCTAGCCTATGGCTATTTAGCCTATGGCTATTTAGCCTATGGTAACTTTAGGGCTAAACAGGTAACTTTTTAGTTCATAAAACTCAAAAGTAAGCTAATTTAGATATCCAGTGAGCACAAGTGGCTTACACTAGGCCTAGCCTACTAGTTCATTATTTTTAGTAGGCTCTTTTTTCTGTATAAACCAAAGTTTTATTCTTTATTTATGTATTTATTTTGGTAGAAGCTGAAGTATGCCTTCCTGAACCGTGTCTCCGTCTGTGGCGCATCCTATAGAGTGGCTCGCTCCTCTCCCCGTGCTCTTTGCGAACCGCAACGTTGCATGTTCGAATCCGACCTTTTGCAGCATGACTTGCTCCCATTCCTCTTGTCTCTACGCTTTTTATTTTATTTGGTATTCAGCATGTAGTCATTTGAGTGCCTAGGCACTGTTGGGGTTTTCCCGTGGATTTTATGACCTAGTGGTGCTGGGATGTTTTTCATGATATCAAATGATAGCCTATACTTGAGTAGCCTAAACAGTTGTAGGCTGAGGGGAAGTTTAACAAAGTGGACCCTACAAAGGTTTATAAGTAGCCTACTGTCATGCTATACCATACTTTCTTAAAATAAGTGTAAAAGAGTAGCTACTCTACATGATGCACCACAGATGGAGACACACGTCAGGAAGGCATACTTCGGCTTATAGTAAAAAAGAAAAACATAAATAAACAATAATGAAAAATACTTTGGTTTATGCTGACAGAAAAAAGAGCCTACTAAAAATAGTTAACTAGTAGGCCTAGTGTAAGCCACTTGTGTGCACAGGATGTTTAATTGTTTTGAGTTTTATGAACTAAAAAGTCACCTGTTTAGTCCCAAAATTAGCATAGCCATAGGCTACCCCATTATATGTTATTGTTTTACTTTATCACTTGCATTATTTTTGAATTCTTCATTATCTACCTGTCATTGTTTTTGGCAGCCTCTGTTTATTTCTGTGGTTCGTTGTTTCTTTTAGCGGCGTCAGGGCACTCTATCGGATTTTTCATCTTCCGTTCGAGTATTTTGTTCTTGCTTAGCCATTATCCCTCGCACCTGTTTTAGGTTTCCTGCCCGCTATATTTAGCCCAGGGTTTCCACTTTCTGGTGCTTCAATATTGTCATTGCCACTAGACATAGAAGCCGGTAAGGTATAGGTATTCAAGCGGCCACTTCACTTTTAAGCTTGCTAAAGAGTTAAGTGGGAATTGCTTATTAGCTGCATTAGAGTTTTCCTTAGATGGATTTTGTTTTCTCTTCTGTGCTTTCTGTCCTTCGTTTTGGTTTTTGCTTCTGTTCTCGTTAGACAGATTGCCTTTTTTTTTTCCTTTGCTTATCTCTTTAGTGCTCTCCCGTACAGAGAGTGAGAGATTTTATTATTCTGCTTTTTGTTTGTTATTCATACCACTGTTTATATCGCTTTCTCTTATTGTGAGCGAGAGGTATTCTCTGTTCACTCAGATATCGAGTTTGCCCTGTTTTTTTGGGTTGTTTTGATTTGGCTTATGTCTGGAGTATTTTCCATTCTCTATTTTTGTTTTTATATTTCCCTCTCCTGGTGCGGACCTGTCCGCTTTATTGGTGTACACTATGGTGCACACTTTTAGATTCCTTAGCTGTCGCGCTTGGTTCTCCGAACCTGACACTCCACCTTACACTACCAAATGATTCGTTTTAGTGGCCATGTGTCCACAATTTCACCAATTAGGAGCCTATTGATTGATCTCAGCCTTTATTTTGATCAGTTGAAAATTTTTAATATAGCACAATACGGACATGGTACTTTTATTCTTTTTGGCATGCATAGATATTTTTGACGTAATGTGACTTAACTCCTTTGCGCAGATGCCTAGTGATCAGGATGCTGGCGCCAAGATTTTTCTGAACTGAAACATTTGTTGCTCCTGCAGCTAAACTATAAATGGAAACCTCAAACTCAAACGTGTTTTATCTTTATTAATACACAATTTATGACAACTCTGCAGAATACCAAGTTTATAAGTGTCACTATTTTCTTGTAGTAAGTCCATTTAACAAGTAACCCCCCACCCAGTCTATACCTACCCATGCGTGACATCGTGGATAATATAAATATACAATCCTACCATTGGTTTTAAGCATAGAGATGTCCCTTTCAAAATTCAGTGGTCATTTATTGTCTTGGACAATCTGTTTGTGAAATACCCACCAGTTTAGCTCGTTATTTCACAGCATCGAACGTCTGCGCGCTACACCCCATATATACTGTACCTGCAGCTCTAAAGTATTTCACGTGATTCCGGTTTTATTCACAACTGTTTTATCCATCAACATATTTTTCAGGGACGTCCCTGCTTATTTAATCAAGACAATGCCAAGCCACATTCTGCACGTGTTACAACAGTGTGGCTTCGTAGTCAGCGCGGGTGCTCGACTGGCCTGCCTGCAGTCTAGACCTGTCTCCCATTGAAAATGTGTGGAGAATTATGAAGCGCAAAAAGTCCACCACCACCATTATGTTTATAATTGTGAATGACCAACATAAAATTAACCTACTCAGGTGTAAGTCCCTCCGGATAAGAGTGTCGACTAAATGAATGTAAGAGAAATGTAATTTAATGATTATATACAAACTTTCAAATGATGTTGCATATACAGAATTGATCATTCTTTAAAGAATTAAAGCAGATTACTGTAAAAAAAAAAAGTCTAATTCAGGTTAGGAATCAGTTCACAATCAAATTCAGTTACACAAGAGCTCAGGTGTAACAAAAACCCACATATGGGCTTGGGTTGAGAAACACTGGCGTAGCCAATGAAATCACACGTTGACGTGAAATGTTCCTTTGGATTCAACACCTTCACCTTTGCCTTTTCATGTTATTTGAAGAGTTATGCTGAAGAATGGGTTGGGTGGGCATTTATGTCTGGCAATAATATCAAGCAATTACCTCAACCGCACTGAGAGCACACACACGGCTCTCAGATTGGCACCCACAGGAAATGAGCGAAACCTTGAGAGTCAGCTTGCGTTCGTCTTTTCCGAAGGTCAGCAGCACGCGGTCCCTGTTTGGGTTTGGTTTTTGACCTGGAGTCAGCGGGGCTCTACCTGCTGCGGATCTGCAGAGGGGTGAGTGCGAGGGATACCATGTTCCTGTCGGCACGACGCCCTCAGCCTTAATCAGTTCCTGCTGGGCCTTTGGAAAAGACTGGGGATTACTTTCTGTGTGGCTGATGATGAGCAGAGCATAATCGTGTGGTACAGAAACAGGAGGCCAGATGCCGCTGTACTGATAGGCCAAAGCTGAGACCCTCTGAGGTCCAGGATGATTGGCCATGCTCTTTGCAAGCTGTGAGTTAGGCCTTTTTTACGACTCCTAAATTTGCTGAGGCGCACACTGGTGCACACTAGTCCCATAATCATCATCAGGGTGAAAATGATTGCTGGACTGCTTTGGAAGAAAAGAGGGAGATCAAACATTTTGGATACACACAGATATGGTTGTGCTATTTAATCCTTTTTTCCTTTCTGCTGTTTCTTATCACTGTAGGGCTGTAAGTAATACTTAATAATAGCTGATTTATGTATCATTAGATTATAATACTTGGTAACAATTTACATATTTACATTAACTCTATCCTCATAAGGCATTCATTAGCATTTCAAAAGCATTACATCACAATGACATAAAACATTATATAGGATTCCTAATGCTCTACTTATTATCTCATGAAGCTGTTACGTTGTGGACTACAGCGCATATTCACGATTGCACATTGAGCTCATCAAAATACATTAATGCCAACCATACAAAACAATGTGTGTATGCATTATTTCACCACCTGGGATAGATCTGACAGGAGTTTCACAGATCTAGGAGTACTGCACACATAAAGCATTCATACCACTATGTAATTGTAATTTAATGCTTTTGCAATGCTCAAGAATGCATAATGAATGCTTTCTGTTATTTCACCACCTGGGATAGATCTGACAGGAGTTTCACAGATCTAGGAGTACTGCACACATAAAGCATTCATACCACTATGTAATTGTAATTTAATGCTTTTGCAATGCTCAAGAATGCATAATGAATGCTTTCTGAAGATAGAGTTAATGTAAATCATTACCCAATATTTATTAGACGATATTAATACTAATCTTTGCTGCTTTGGCTAGTTTGGTATTTAATAATAAATGCCACCTTTATGAATGACATTAAAGAACACATTTTATAATATTTATCGATCCTGGAAAACATGAAAATATATTTGTATTTCTTTGTAAACCATTTATTACAATTCTGTATTACAGACTTTTGACAGATTTCTATCAGGATTAGCGTCAAATTATAGGATTACATTTATACTGGGAGAGCAGTGGTTTTTCCATCATAGTCGAGCTAAAGGGCAGGTTATTATTTAGCTACAATACTGCACAGCAAGGAGCCGAGCTGCATGAGCCATTGCACATTCCCAGTTTATCCATACCTCATTGCATGCAGCAGGGAGCCGCCGAGCAAGAAATGCATTAGGTAGATGAGCTGGGTAATTGTTTACTGACATGTTGCTGCGATTTCTTTCCTTGTTTGAAGAGATCTTGCTGTGTGGAGCCCCAGACTTGGGGGAAAGAAGTTCACCCGTACTGAGAGGATTCTCTCTCTCTCTCTCGCTCTCTCTCTCAGTATGGGATTGTTAGGTCAGTTGGGACCATCCTACACTTCATCCCTCTTGCATGTCAACACCCTGTTAGGTAATCTAGTGATTTGTGACTGCAGAAAGAATTGAACCACGAGAAAGGCCTTTGAAATTTCAACAATATTACTCAAAGGATTCTCACCACTTTGTCTTCTTGGTCATCTTGTATCCCTTTCCTTTATTAGCCTCTTTCAGTCCATGGTGTGTTAAAGTAAATCAGATCGCTAGCCTCCTTTTGCCAATGCATTATTTAGAAACATTTGAGTACTGTAGAATCGGAAATATATGCGGGTGAAAAATAATCTTTGAACTGAATTTATTCATTTTAAATATGTAAAATTGTATATTTAAGGACTAGGTATCCATATGTTTTTGAATTAAGGAGAAAAAAGGTCATTACCATACAAAATCAACACAAAACTATTTGTTTTGTTTTTAAGCAGTAGCGGTGTCAAATTTAGGTGATAGGGGGCTTCAAAATGGCAGATTCAGTTAATGCACCACGCTGTGGTGCATGGATGAGCCTCATGGCCTCAAATCGAATCCAGACCGTGCCAAGGCCAACTGTGGATGGTAGCCACACAGGGCGCCATAGGGCAATGTGCAATTGGCGATACTGTCACCCAGGGAATGGGAGGGTTCAGTCTGATAGGGTTTTGTGTGCATTGCTATCTGGCGAACCCTGCTGGTCAATTAGGTGCCCATAGATGGCAGTCAAAGCCGCATATTAAAGGTCCCGCCTCCGACTCCGCTCTATGCAAGCTTGGCTATAGTCCGCAGTGTGGAAAAAAAGCAGCTGGCCACAACACGTGTTTCGGAGGAGAGCCGTGTCTACACTCCCAATTTGGCAGTGGGGTACGTACAATGTATGCGACGGCGGTTGCAGACGATTGGCCATTCCAAATTGGGTTGGGAATTGGATAGGCTCAGCCCTGCGTTGGGTGCCAAATTTAATCAATTAATTAAAAAATTAATCAATTAATTAAAAAGAGTAGGTGACAGCCACAGTCCTGTGTTGTGTAATTGTCTCTTGCCCAATGAACCAGAAGTCAACAGCACAACACAAGCAGGGGATCCAAATCATGCAGGAACACCTGCACTAAAGTTTTGTGCCCTTTCATAAAAGCATTGCATGTGCACACAAAAGCATTTATTTATTTATCTTACAACATACGAGGGCAACAAACGCTTGTAATTGAAATTAGTTTTAGAATACAAACTATTTCAACTGCGAATTATATTACATAGCAGTGGATATGCTAGGAGTACAATATTCAACACAATTAATTGCCTAAAAACATTTCAGGACTTTAATGATAAGTTTAAAATTTTATCAGACGCTGTACATATAATGTAACTTTCACCTCAAAGTCACGGTTCCATTTCAAATTCAATGTGCTGGAGTACACAGCCAAAACAAAAATAATTATGTCACTGTCCAAATACTTACGGACTGCACTGCACTGAATTATGATACCATTAATCAGAGGAAAATTTTTACTTTTAAAAAGATGTGTGTCAAAATGATTGGCATGCCTGTATTTAGAACTTTGTGTACCCTCCCTTTGCCAAGATAACAGCACTGAGTAATGTTCTCCTGTAATGTGTTCCATGGTTTCCTCAACGAATCTCTCCAAATCCTTGGTCCTCGATTGTGGACTCTCCTCTTCAGCTCACCCCACAGGGTTTCAACAGGGTTCAGGTCTGTAGGACTATGATGGCCATTGCATTGCACCTTAATTCTGGGGTCAGTGAACCATTTTTTGTGTACATTTTGAGGTATGCTTTGGATCATGTCCTGCTGGAAGATCCAACCACAACCCTCTTTTAGCCTTCTGGCTGAGGCAGCCAGATTTCGGTCTAAAATCTCCTGGTATTTGATGGAGTTCATGATGCCAGGTATCCTAAAAAGGTTCCCAGGGCCTTTGAAAGAAAAATAGCCCCACAACATCACAGATCCACCACCATAATTCACAGTGGGCATAAGACTCTTTTCTGCATACTTTGTGTATATTTACAAAAATCATTAAAGTTGATAAGGTAAAACATTAAATATCTTTTCTTTGTACTGTTTTCAATTAAATATATGTAAAAAAAAGAATTTTCAAATCATTGCGTTCTGCTTTTATGTGCATTTTATGTGCAATGTCCCAACTTTTTTGGAATTTGGGTTTGGTGTACAATTATATAGCCAATCCCTGATTTATGAAGGTCAACGACCTTTTGTCTCATTTCATTTGTGTGTTCTCTGATCTTCCCCATGTTGATGGATGACTAGGGGTGCATCCCAGTAGTCGAAAAATGCACCCTCCCTCCCTCCACTACCAGCTCCTCTACTCCGTGCCCCGGAAACCGATCTTTGGTTCCTCCCTCCCTCCACTGTCCCAATAGTGGAGAAGACGAGCGAAGTGGCTTCAAACTCGGCTTCTCCTCCCCTCCGGCGAAGCATACATTGATGTATCCTACTTCGGATGTTTTTCACATTTTTGGGTGACATCATCACGCTCACGCCCACAGAGATTTAAGAAAAGGCAACAGTGATGATACGTAATTACGCCTTATATGAATTTCCCCAAGATAATGAGGCCCCAATGCAAGATATTTAGCCTAAATTGTGTGTGCTTCAGTAGGTTATTAGCACACAAAGGACATAGCATCCTACAACGAATAATAAAATGCCAGTCCATTTTTGTGGTTCATATCCTACATAAAAATTTGACAATTTAAGTCGGGAAATTTAATTTATTTGCTTGCACATTAACGTTGCTTATTAACGAACATGACTGTACATAAATATAGCCTAAGCATGACAACTACCATTTCAGTAGCTATGTGAATAGGCATTCATTAATTTATTCAACCATTCCAAACAATGTTTTTAAATTTGATTTCAGAAATTACAGTAGCCTATAGGCCTATGAGGTGAATTAGTGCTCGGTATGTTCAGACATCGGGAACATCGGAATTCTGGAATTACAGTAAATTGTTATGTTTGCGTAGCCTATACTACTACATATACAACTACATATTTACGTTAATCTAATGTTGCTGATTACATGTTATTTAGTGTCTCGAAGCGAACCGCAATACATGCTATGTTTACACTACGCAACTAGGTTACTTGCACTTAAAAAATATATTTTGTAGCTTTAAATGGGCTGACCATGTGGAAGATATGTGTTTGACTTTGGGAATATTTGTGGGCTCGGCGTCAGTCAAAGTTATGATAGGGCAACTTCAGGTTTTGTTTGTAACTATGTCTAGCGTTGCCAATAATTGTGACACGTTTCATGAAGACATTTTTCGTCTTCGAATAATTTAACCAAATTAAAGATTAGATGTTTCTCATATTATTTTGAGTGTAAGGACATGCTGATAAATAAGAAATAAATTTGTATATCCTTTTTCGCTAATACTTTGCCAATAATATATATTTTGAGTTGCCAATAATTCTGGTGAGCACTGTAGACAAATTGTCAACACTGTGTTTTGTGTTCCATACCTGATCCTGCACCTCTAAATGAATCAATGCCTAAATTAATCACTCCACAGGTGTGTCATTAACAAAATGCATTGCTGGCGGGTGAAAAATGAATTAACTGCATGAGCTGTATCAATCCGATTTCATTAAACAAAGCAAACCTCTGTGTCTTTAAACCATGGCAGATAACATTGCATTTGCAATAAACACAAACAATGGGATTGAAAGTCTAGTTTGAAGTGACAACAATTTATTTTCCCACAATGATATATCTTCCTAATGCTGTGCTATGCAGATGTAAACGCTGGGCTGGATTTATCATGCCTAACATGTTCTCCTCAAGCAGACACATCAGCATGATCCCAATACAGTAAGAAAAGAAAAGCATACTCTATTGAGATGCATGGTAATTAATTAGGAAAGGTTTTCTAAGTGTATTTGATTGAATTCTGCCAAATATGATGTAAATAACAAGTCAAGGGAAATCATAAGCACATGGCATGAGACCCTGCATTGAACTCAGGCTTACCTTCACACAGGCTTGCTGCAGAGAAGGTAAAAGAACACTCATTCTAACCCCTATCCCCTTGTTGCAGTGCAGGGTAATGAATATGTAATTTTACCATGTAGCGTTTAATAGACCGAAATATAAAGATATGGTGGTAACACTTTACAATAAGGATACATGAATTGAAATTAACTAATGAAGTAGTTTGCAAATGAATGAATAATTCATTATTTAGTTATTTTGCAAATACTTTAACAAACATTGACTATATTTATGGTTAATCGATCATACATTAGCAATTATGGTAAATTAATTGACATTAACTAATGTTAACGTGAAGTAATTATTTATAAATGCAGTAATGCTGGTGACACATTACACTATTTTCAATTTGCATGGATAGAAAAGTAACCAGGCTGGACTACAAAAAGGTATACATCACAGTAACAGTTCATGTGCACTTTCACCATCTATAGGGTGCAGGCGACTCCTTCACTGCACACAAAAACCTTCAGGAGCAATCAAAAACATACACTACAACTGAAATAATATCAATAAACCCAAAATGTGAACTAGCCCTTTAAGTTTAAATAGGCTATTAAAGTAGCAAATGCATACTGTGTGTGTACTTTGAGGAGGGATTTACTTTTAGCAGTTCGGCAACGGAGGTTGTGTTACGAGCTCTCACTGAGGCTACAAAGACCCCTGTGAATACTAAAAACCTCCATGGTTATCACAGAAATATACAGCATAGCCACATTTCCCCAGTCTACTACAGGCAAGGGATTCAAAACACGTGGTACAATTGTACACAATATGTTAGCAATATTTAAAGGTAGCATTAATATGTAAATAATAACAGTACATTCAAATGTGTGTGTTTCAGTTTTTTTATTGTTATAAAAAAGAAGGGGCACTGCCTACATTGCTTTATGGGTGTAACTTTGATTGCCTGTCCTCAGGAAATGTCAGGAAGACAGCTTACTGCATCTCAGTGAGAGCATTTTGTTTTAGGAGTCTGAAAAATGACTACACTCCTTAAAGTTTTTAGTTTTGTCTGCCTTGATTGTATGGCCTTGGAGAGTTTGTCCTGTACCACAGTCCTAGGTAATAAGCACCCAGGCACAAGGCTGACACTGGGCTCTTTGTCATTTTTTACAGCTACCCATCCATTTGATTTGCTGCTCAGCATTTACTTACCAGCATGGATATAACTCTCAGAGATGATGCCTCTCAAAGAAGAAATGCTGATTTCCTGGGTGCAATTTGGAAAGGAATACTAATGCTTAGTGTCAATGGAGTCTGTAAATATACAGGTTCCTTTTTTTGAAGGGGGGGTGGGGGCTTAACTTTTGGAAAAAAAAGTCCATGCACACATCGCAGGACCACGGCAAATAAAAAATACATGTCATGTTTACATTTTTCAGTATTCCTTGTAAATAAATGTACAGCTAACATATTTCATCATTCGTAAAAGTCATTGAATCATAATGTTGACACATAATCTATCCTCTCAGTCAGCTGTATTCACTCCTGCCCTTGGAGAGCCACCAGGTGGATGTTTTTCTGTTTTCAGCCTGAAGCCAGAAAGCAATTTAGACCGAAGCAACCATGTGAGGTATGTTAACTGTGTAATCAACTGTGTAACCATTTCAAGCAATTGAGTGTTGAGTAACCAAAAAAACCATGCACATCTCTAAAGGCAAGAGTAAACACCACCATTTTCAGTGTATGAGCGACTCTAAAGGATCTGCATTTTGTACAGAACTCAAAGGACAGTTTTCCAGAATTGAGTAGAACATTTTTAGTCCACAGGTCTGATATTAAGGTTTTAGGTGTTTACAGAGTGGTACGTTTTATTTTCGCCGCAAGAAAGCAGGGAACACTTATTTCTATCTTTCCCAGTGAACCCATTTCAATTATGAATATTCTGGTATTGGACATAGACAACAGCATCACTGGTGTCATTTCGGTATACACAATAACAACAAAGCATGCATGACAGCAAGGATGCAGGCCAGCTGGCCTTGCAGACCAAAACATGGTACGGCTGCATAAGGTGGGCTGTGGCTTTATTAATTATTACTATTATTCCATCTACCCCAACTGCCACTTTCGGCTGTTACATTTATTTCCTCCAAGAACCTCCCTTTGTAAAAGAATCGTGGGCAGAGCCTTGATTAATCAGTCACACACAGCCTTGTGTGTGAGTCTCCCGGGGCACGGAGGGGAAGTCACGGCAGGTAGCCTTCAGGAAATCAGACGGATGTAAAGGCTTACGAGAGCCAGGAAGGAACCAGAGCAAAAACATGGGTGATGAAGTCATCCCCGACCTCCTTCTTAGCAAACCGCACGGCCGCAGCGGAGGGTGATTGGTCATCCGTTATGCCTTATCCCCCTTCCCGTGCCTCATGGCTTTCCACCGTGCTATATTCAGACTTAATCTCTGCTCTTGAGGACACAGGCTGGTTAAACAAGGCAGAAGGAACAGGAAACATTGTCTTTCACCGGATGAAAGCCTAGGTTTTAATTCAGTATAAAGCCTAGGCTTATCGTGCAACACGATATTGGTTGGTGATGATAATCATCAACACGTGCCACAATAACAGAACGATATTCATGAATAAATACAAACGTATTTCCTCTCAGGACCCGACGCTTGAAATGTGGTCAGGCTACCGGCAGTCCGTTTTTGGTAGCCCAAATTGGATAAAATCGTAGCCCCAAAACTCTTGGAGCAAGTCACATTGAAATTGTGTATCCCAAAAGACCACCATAAACATTTGATTCAATAAGATATTGTTTAATCAAAAAAACTGAAGTGCAATGTTACAACATCATTTAAAAATTATTATTCTGTTTTTTTTTTTTAAAGAGGCAGAATATAATGCAGAGAATGTCTTGTGATACTCGTACATTAGCGTGCCCCCAAACCAGAGCAACAAGTCACAGATCAACACCATGTACATGTCCAATCCAACTTAGCTGACAAAAAGAATAAAACTAGCTAGCTAACAATAAACCAACGCAAACTCTAATCTTAGCTTCTAACAATAAATAACACTTGTCGACAACATTTATTTTAACCATTCATTAAAGGGTTTCGGAATTAACTTTTGATGTTTTTTCTGGTAGTTTCAGTCATTATTATTAACATGAAAAGCGCAATAATCATGAAGCGGAGCTCACTTTCACTTTCACACTTTTTACAACTTGCTGAATTTATATCGCAGGCTATTTGTATAGGCTGTTGTCTAGGCGTATATTTTATTTAACCCCTTTTGGGAGTTGCGTAACCTCTTCTCTAGCACCACCTTTGACTACAGGCATAGTCCTGGTCGCTTCGATAAAGTAACCCATGAGAGTTTGTTTTATTGTAAGTATTACTGAAAAAAAGTAACAGAAGCTCAAACAGAGTGGAAGTTGTTTTTTTCTCGCCTAAAAGATAAAAAGATTTTGCCGGGATAAGGATACTGACTTTACCTTTTTTTGTCATCTATGGATTTGGAGAACATGTAGAATGTATGGAGTCATCGTTTTTATTGAGCCTGTTTTGTGTCACAAAATAAGGAACCATTGTGGCTATAATACAATGTGATTGTAAAATATTTTTTATAGAGGTAGAATCATGAGTTTTAACACTTTCAACGGTATATAATGTGACCAGATTATTTGAAAATATCACCATAAAAATACAATGAATGCAAATAAACTAACCCACTTCAGGCCGGAATACAGGTCGGTGCTAGTTAAGGGGTAGATTTTTGTAATTATCATTTCACCCTAACGACATGTCAGCCGATTTCACATTAGACACCAAAATAATACTTTTTATCTAACTAGTTTCTTATTATTTATTTAGGTTGCTACTTAGTAATTAGGTGTGGTTGTGAAACCATCCAATGGTTATTCACCATACTTATTGTTATTTCACCACTTCTCCGACACCATTCTCACCATCAACACCATATTATACCTCTATACACCCTTTTTACCTTTATACCATATACACTTTTTCAGATAATTATGAATGGGAGTCAATGGGCACATTTTAAAAACCGATGCAATAGAATGTGGATGCTGTAACATATAGAGGCCTGTCACATAGAACTAGAACTGTTGTTACCAATGGTTACAGGGACGCGCCGCCATTTTGGAAGACCAACCCTAACAGAGACGCTTAACGTTACCACTGAACTAGTAGTGTTCACTACTCCATGAAACGAGTTTCATGCTAACGCTACTATGATTGCTGTCCTACAATGACTTCTGCACTGCGTACTGATGTGCGAATAAAGCTGGGAAAAGGCGAAAATGTCCTTTTACATGATAATTTGAGTACTCACCATAGTAGCTAAACCACCAGGCAGGGTGAACAAACTAAATTTTACGACCGAAAGAAGAGACTGGTGGTTGAAAGCAGTGAGGATTTAGACAGCAACCAGGCTCGGATCGTTACAGCATAGGCTCAGATCATTAATGGTAAATTATGTTTTATGAACAAATTATAAAGTTAGCCAGTTAATATACATAACTTGCTGGCCTAATGTACATGTATGTACATTATCTTAATGTTAGAAAGTTCAAAGTGAATTAATCGCTAGGTTTAGCAAACGTTAGTAGCTATATCATTTGTGTGAACGACTGCTACGCCTGCGAAACATTAATGTTAACCTAATGCGATACGTCAAGCATATTGTGAACATCAAAACAGTGTTCATTTGAACTATTATTACATTGCTAGGGGTGCTACGTTGTACGATGTCTCACAAATAGATTGGATAAACTGTAAACATTAGCTACCTGTGCTGGCCAGGCAGGGTGCGAGCAATATGAGAGAATCCAGAAGAGGGCGAAAAGAAAATGTAACGTTACGATATTAAGCACCAAATAACAACAGTATTTGAAAGTAACGGTAAATGTACTTTATGTGTTGAACTGATTTGCCTTTTATGGTGTCTACAACTGAAGTTCCCTATCGCGAAAAAAAGTTATTATATTCTATCCATTGAGCTAAAATGTTTTATTGCTGAAGTAGGCTACTGTAGCCTACCTAACATGTAACGTATCACTTTGCTCCCATATTAACTGAACAAGCACTTTACTTACCAAGGTGGTATACTACAAAGCAGGATTACTGAGTTAGTACTAGCTGGATAACTCAATAAAACCCAGAACAGCTATTTCTACTTCAGCCCATGCATGTTCCAGATTTGGGAGGGTTCCGGGGTTTACTCTGTAATTAATCTTACTTCGTACGTATACCCCCGCGATACTCCTTATAATATTTGTTTATGTTGGTATTATTAGAATAGAATAGATAATAACTTTTATTTCCCGCCAGGGAACTTCAGTTGTAGCCCCAGCAACAACAAAAAAGACATAGACAGTGGGACCCACAACACACAAACAAACATATCAAACAAAGACATCCAACAGAATCATTACATCAATCAAGTGAATGAAAGTGCAATACAGCCATGATTAAAAATGGCCCCTGCTGTCCCGAGATGTCCAGTGTCACCAAGCAGTCCAACGCACAAACTCCACATCCACGAATTTCCTCCATACATGCAGTGCCGCTGTCTCGGTACACCGCCAAACTGAGAAATTTTTTCGTGATGTTGTGCACTGTATATTTTGTATATTGCTGAGCTACCTGTAAGCATTGCGCAAAGCAAATTCCGATGATGGCAATAAAGGGAAATTAAGCAACCTCCCGATTAAATGTGATAGCCTATTAGTTTGGTTTGCATAACGTTATGGAACATCGGCATTTGGTCTTCCGGTATGGGGGTTGGCGTAAAAAGTGGGCGTGTCTGGCCAAATTGTGATGTAGGTGACAGGCCTCTATTACACTGCTTATGACATCACAATGCCTTCCTCTACAACACTGTTATGACCTAACAAGATGATTTGACATTACCTTTTTGTGCTTTCATCACAATTCATTATTTCTTTGTATCACTTTCAGGTTCTTTAGACTACTTACCACAAAATACACAACACTTTCACCTTCTTTAGATCCCTTTATACCCCATTACCACTTCATACCATTAACACCTTTTATTTACCACCTCACACTATACCATAGCCAATTACCATCTTTCTATACTATAAAAATATACTATATATTGTCTATACTTTGTATACTTTCTATATAAGTTATTCTATTCTATACCATTTCCAGCAATTGATACCACTGCGAAGCAAACACACCTACAATTTTTTTAGGAATTGTTAATCTAGTTATTCATGTTACTTTGTTCTATTTCTGCCTTGACATGTTACATTAATGATGTTAAAAAAGCATCCTGTGTCATTGAATAAAAATAATCGACGATTGATTCATCCGTTTTATTGATCTCAGCTGATTGCTATCGCCTATTATGTAAAATAGCCCTTAATGGTGCCACATTGTGGCTGCTTATGGGTATTGCAACATATGACATATGGCTACAACAGTAAACAACTTTCTTGTTTTATGTGTGCTTTCCTCTGGTTTGTCTTTCACAAATGTCATGGCAAAAGAAAAACTGTTTGCGTTGCTCGAAGCGTCCACGTTCGCGTATTTCCGTGAGGTATGTTTAGAAGCTGAAGTCATTGCATTAGTCCGGTTGACTGCTGAAAGGAGAAGGTTAGCTAATACGCATGCTACGCTGTAACGTTACTATTTGAAAGACGTGAGTCTCTGAGCTTAACGTTAGTACTATTATGTGAACGGATCTTCTTTAGTTCAGTGGCTCAAACATATGGTACGGTTGCAACTTGCACCACGCACTTTCTTTTTTAGGCTTTTTAGCTAGCTAGCTGTTTTGTTAAACGGTGTTTGCATTTCCGAGTCTGCACATAACTTGCCTAGAGGCTCTTGGGCGTGGCCTGGATATTAACTAGCTTTACGCCCACGCAGTCCTGAGAACTGCATAGTTGGCACACTATGACACTATTCAATCTTCATTTTTTTCAGCTGTAGACGTTTTTTAAAAGCTAAAATATTGGTGGATGATTATTTTAATAAAGAGAAGTAATGTCAAATAAAGAAAACCACTTTTTCAGCAGAGTTGGCAATTCCTTTAAAGTAATATCGTCAGTAGGGGGATTTCAATATCACCCAAGTCTAATACAGCCACAAATGAGAGACTTCCAAAGCTTTCCTGGAACGCAAAGGCTCATCCTGGAACACACACACCAAGATTACAAATCACAAAGTTGGACAAGTATTCAAATATATAAGGGTTCAGGCACAAAGGGAGAAATACAAGAAGAAGCAACCTGGTTCGTGTCCAGCCTTGTGACTATTTTGTCATCCTAGATTTTCTATCTAAGATAACAATTCCAAGAAAACAGGGGAAGGGCTGTGTGCGCAGATGGATCTGATTTCCTTTCCGAGCGGTGTCGTTGATTGAAACAGTCTTCTTCAGGAAGCAGAAAGATGCGCTGCACCTGATCTCCAGACAGGACCCACTACTCCCCTCTTTATACTGTCATTTTGGCTGCGTCATGTCTCTGTCCAAATCATAAGTCTTTCATACAGTTTGTTATTCCACGATTTTGTATGCCTTGATTCCCCTGTGAAAGTCGTGGTATTGTCTATGTACCATTTCAACAGCATCAACCTATTTTTCAATTCGCATTCCCAGGACGTGTAAACGTGATTCTGATTGCTGACAATTCTCTCTCTCTCTCTCTCTCTCTCTGAACTTTGAATTATATCCAGCTGTCAAAACTATTTTACGTCTGCTGCTATGACACAGCTTTCACAGTGCTTTTGTTTCATTCTACTGGCAAATGTGCAGAAAACCATTTAATATTTTTTGTTTATGTTAATTTTATTGGATTACTTTCTGCCAGTGGCTGGCAGGAGAGCAAAAGATTTTCATGTGAATGGTGATTATGAAATGAAAACAGTTTGAAGAAACCTTGTCTTTTCAAATGACACAGTAGGTGAGAGGCAGGAGTGTGTGTGAAGATGAGAGCATAATCATGGCTGGGAAATCATATTAGACATAAGCATCTCGGCACAATAGTGGTCTGTCTGTGCATTTTTGATGAATTCTGTATGCCAATTACAAGTCTCACAATACATACACGCACCCAACTGCATGTTATCATTAGCCTGACTAGCCCATACCAAAAAAAGATTTTAATTTCTAAAGCATGAAATTATTTCCTCCCAAAGACATGCAGGTTAGGTTAATTGGAGAGTCTAAATTGTCCTTGAGGTATGGATGTGTGAGTGAATGGTGTGGGCCCTGCGATGGATTGGTGACCTGTCCAGGATGTATTCCTGCCTTTCACCTAATGTCTGCTGGGATAGTCTCTAGCCCCCCTGCATCCCTGAACAAGAGTAACCTGTTTATAAAATGTATGGATGGAAATTATATATTTCTTAAAACCAAAATAAAATGTTATATTTTTCTGTTCAGAAAATGTATGCATACATACAATGTATATATACATTTTATTTCTGAAAGTAAATTTGATATGTATGTAGATACCATCATAAAATTAAACCATTATATAATTCCATATAAATACCATATATTTTGCATGCATTTACCATGTTTTTTCCAAGCATTTGTTTCATGAAAAGGCAACAATTATTGTGCATTTTTCATTCAGTGTGTATGTGTATTTCTAATTATGTTGGACTTTCTCTTTTATTTCAAATACATACCTGTGCAGTTTATATGAGTAATACATTCCTTTTTTGCTATGGGAAGCTGATAGACTTGCTCACCACATGCCTTTTTGAGAAAAGGAAAAAGATTTATTCCAAAGTGTCAAGGACAGCTTAGGTCAGACTTGAACTAATTTATAAGATGGCTGAAGGTGCAGGGCATTATGGATGGTTCTAACCAGTGGGGAAGTGTAACATAACACATGGCTGCCATCTGCCTGAAGGGCCAGCCCAGAGATGCATGTAATGCACTAACTGACCCGGCCACAAGTGCAAAATAGGTAACTGATTTCATGACATCCCTGGTGTGTGTGTGTATGTGTGTGTTGGTGGGGGTGCTGTTTATGCAGATAACTGACTGTTCGTTGATTTCTGATCCCTGCATCCACTTCGACTGAGGTTTAAGCAGCAGACTGTTTGATGCCTGTTCGTGTCTGAATTAGCTCAGGGCCTTGGCCTCAGTCTTCTGTACCAGATGTGCTTATACAAAACCGCATTTGTGCAATCTAGCAAAAAAGACAAGCTCACACACTCAAGCGCCTCAAGCAGTGTTGACTTAAGACCACCATGGCATTGCCTGGATAGCTGGAGAGCAGAGTGTGTATGAGCCATCATGGGCTCAGCAAAGGAAACCCATGTTTCCTACTCTGCTTATTGCATTAGCTTTTTGGTTATCTAACTGTTTCCGGCTTCATAGGGATACAATGAGGAAGGCAGCTTATCTTTCTCAAATTTAAATTTCAAACCAGTCACTTTTTGACTTACCACGTATGTACTAGCCAGGGTTTTTCCTACATAGTAAATTATTTGGCGGGCGCCAAAATGATTTCACGGACGGCCAAAGGGAAATTGTGACCACCAAAATGACAATAATTGAGAAAATGGCAAATAAAATCATATCCGAATGAATTAAATACAATTTTATCAGCCAGCTGATGGCGATATATATTTTACTAGTCGCCTTAAAAATATCAGTACTAGGAGACAAGCAGAAGAAGCATAGAACCATAGACTGTATAGAAATGCAGCTCAGCTATTCTGTGGCAGAGTGCAACCTAAATCTTTGGAGCGACTCGGTAGAAAAAAACAGCGTGCATTTTTTATTTTTTTACTTGTAGCTACATTTATTTTTTATTTCAGTTTTAGAGTGTTGTTTATTTATTTTTCTATTTGTGTGCTATCAAAATAGCCTAAATAGTGTAATATTCAAATATTCAAAAAGCTTCAAGGATCTTTGATTTCTAAAACCTCTTAAAAACTAAAAACTCCTAAACACAACCCTACTGGCACTTTACAACCAAAGTCTGCATGGGCTCTTTGTACTCCAAAAACTGTATTTACGGTAAAATGTTTCTGCCAGGAAAAACCCTGCTAGCAGACATCATTTTGTGGTGAGCATTCGCATTTTCAGATGTCATAAACAATACGGCTGTCATGATGCTGGCACAAAGCATTATGGTTTTTTTATGTGACTATTTGCCCACAATCAATAAATTCACAGGTTCTGAGGGTTATAACGGGTCTTGCCTTGAAAAAAAAGCTAAGTATTTTGGCTTGACTGATCAACATAATACTAATTGATAAATGATATATAGTTCATAATACATAGTTTTTCTATAGTATACAAAAAAGTACATAACATGAACTTACTCATTAAATGTTGATTACATCTGGAAATGAACAAGCCCCGAAAAATTTTATATTCTTTTTAAAATTAAGTAAAGTAAGCAACTTTCAGTCTAATGGCACTCCTCACCTGGACAATGAAGAGGTTGTTGTATTTTATTGTGAACCTCAAATACTGTCTCTCTCTTTAGAGCATCTGGAAAGGGAAGTTTGAAAGATCAAGCCAGTTGGTGTCCCTGGATGTTGAGGATACATATCTCACAGTTATGTCAATGTGGTCAATTTCATAGTGTGTTCATGTTGTGAGCTGAACAAGTGAGGCCATTTCAATTTGGTGCTTTTGTGGGTTACATTTTCACGTGGACTCGATTTTTTTGTGTGCTTGTGCATGTCTTTACAACTGGCCTCTTTAATGCAGCTGGTTTCGGCTGCACCTGGTGGCAGACAGCGAGTAATCCCCAGTGGGATGTGAAATGTTTGGATTAGTCTGCACTGTGTGCCCTAATTCCACAAAATGAAATGAAAAGATTTTTTATTTGCTCATCTTCAGTGTTTCTGTCATGGATTGCACTACCTAAATGACACTGTCACAGAATTACTTACTCATGTAATACAGTAGATCGAATTAATTAGATTGAACCTTATAGCTACCGCATCCCCCTAAAGCCCAAATTTTGGCCATCAATATCTCCACCATATTAGCACCAATTACCAAGCAAGTTGGCAGATCAACTCATCTCAGCAATATCTCACCATAAAACAGATATGGGAAAGATTTGCTGAGCCGTTTTTATATTGTGAGGTACATGAAAATTTATTTTATTTTTTCCCAACAACCTAGCTTAAAATCTACAACTCTAATCACTAAAGTAGACATAGCGATATGTCAGGCATGACATGGAATATGCTTTTGGTGGGTTATATTTCTGTTTATAGTACAATTTTTAAATAAACCATTTTAATTATACGATACTGGAAATTAATTAACAATTGATGCAACATGGAGGCATACTACTGCTCTCTATACACTTCTATTAAACCTCCACCGTGCAGCAGAAATCAGCCGTATTAAGTTACCTACCTATTTTTTTAAAAGCTGGAGTACACAAATATGTTCAAAAATATCAGGGAACAGTCATTCTTAGTTGGTGGCAGTCATAGAAAGAACTGCTGTGAGATAAATACAGTACCATGCACTGTGTTTATAGCCTCAAATTCAAAGTGGCGCATGACATAAACCAATCAAAAAGATAGATCGGTTCACATCATGAACCAATCAACAATGAGATTGACCTTGCGCGTTCACCAGTTAGACATTTCACCAACAGTAGCGGAGAAGCGACCCGTTACACCGGTGCTATTCACACAAAGAAAAAGAAAAGGGATTTGGATAAAGATTGGTCAAAAACCAAAGCTTGGTCACGTAAACATAGGCGCTCATTTTAGAAGGTGGCGATATGTTCGGGTGCAGATTGGTTTAAAGACAGACGTCCACTGGACAGGTAGGTCAGAAGTTTCAACACCAACTAATTTACCAGTGGACTTTCTCCTTGCCAGCCAATTGTAATGACCTAAAATGAATAGTAGCTAGGTTGCTATTATACTTAACGCTACTTTGTTCGGCAACTAGTTTTTGAAGAAGGAAATGTTTTCTAAAGTTATCTGTCGTATACATCACGTTAGCTAGAACCGGCTACTCATCTATAGCCATACATTCCAACTGTAGCCAGATAATGCCTGGTTCAGACTAGCGCTGCACAAACTCAGTGTGATACAACAACAGAACAGATTCTGTTGTTTCACCAGGACTCTTGTAGCTGACATTTTTACTGTAATGTTAGCTATAGCATACTCAGTCTGTAATCCTGCGATCATATCTAGAAAACTCGAATGCGGGTTCAGAATGAGGTCTGTGGAAGCAGTGGGGTTGGGTGTATGTCTCTTTCTCTGTGGGCAGGACCAAGGGGTGTTATGTCAACAAATGTGACCATTTTACAAAGTCCAAAGCAAGTTTTAGCGCATACTCTAAGAGTATGAATTAGGCCCTTTGCAAGAAGGTTTGAACCAATCTGCCCAGTGATGAGTTTGTGTTTTTTGAAATACAATAGACCAACATAGCTACAGAGTAGCTAGTGTAGAGAGCTGAAGTTTGGCTTGTTTCCTATCTCTTTTCAAACTTCTCATGTAAAACATAGATTTAGTGATTAATAACAAAAACTATTTCTGATCTTAATCATTAAGCATTACATTTTATTGATGACCTACTTCAATGGAAATGTACAATCATTTAATGAAAATAAGTTACCATCAAATATAGTCTCTTTACTTTACTAATATTAATAACACTTCACTATATGCATGAACTATTGTACAAATGCATCTACAAACTACTACATGCTTTTTCCTGTGACCTACAAATTAAACTCACCTTAAACTTCTTACACAGAAGAAAATATCAGACTGAATCACTTTTGTTTAGTCACCTTTAGTCACCCTTTAATTTACGGTAGTGAATAATGTAAACAATGCCAACATTAGTGATACATTTAGGTTCAGGCTGGGGCAAGAAACAAAAAGCTGAAAGACTACATGTTTTAACAGTACATTTGTAATCTAATGATTTATTCAACAGACTCTTTATTTCAAGGCAATGAATAATGCTAACAATATCAACAGTGCTGTAAGTTTTGGCTGGGGCAAGTACATTTTATGAGCACTTGTTAATAATGCCAGTGGACCAGTTACATTTTTCCCAAGTATGACTTGTTGAGAATTGCATATTTAGAGGGAAATATAACAGCAAGCATAAATCCTGGGGTCCAATCATCAAGTGCAGAATTCCACTGCAAGTCACCCAAATCCATGTAATGTATTGCCGATTAAGAATTAGCACAATTTAATGCTGAGAAAGAACTTTAAGATCTGATGGTGTAATTTTGAATTGCATGCTATGCCATTTTATTATCTGATTATTTAAAAAACGTTGCATACTATTTTGCGGCATAAGTCTTGTGAGCATGATTCATATACTGATAAGAAGATTTGAATGTCATAACATTGCTTATATGCATTTGCACAAACACAAGTTTGCTTGGTTTGCCATTCAGGCATCTTTTCTGTATTCACAGTATTTGCAATTTCAGTGAGATGTGATGGTGTTATTATGCATTGTATATCAATTTGACTGTGCTTGCACTATGATTGGCTATTATTCAGCCTTTTGACAGAGCATTATTTTCCTTCAGAAGTTAGCTAGAACCTACTGCAGAGTCCCAGTACACAAAGTTTCACGTCAACAGGCTGAATGGCTGTTCTTGTCATTATATTATGTTACGTTAATATTCCTTGTGCTCCACAAGAACATAATTATAAGTATTTTAAATATTCAACCATTTAATCATTTGAGGCAGCAAATGGATGCATACCAAATTTTATGTCAAGTGGATTTATTGTTAACTAGAATGGCACTCAGTTAGATGAGTGAGTGGGCAAAAAACTGAACTCTATGATATTGTACGGATATTGGTGAAGTTGCAGAAAACAATATGCCATCCAGTGCACTGCGCCTCTCAATTTCATCTTAGGTCAGGGGGCCTCAATCTTATCCAGTAAGGGCCGGTGTGGGTGCAGGCTTTTGTTCCAACCGAGCAGTAACACATCTGATTCTACTAATCAAGGTCCTTGTCCAAAACTAGTGGTTGATTAGTAGGGTTGGGTATCGTTTGAAATTTTTCGATACCGATACCCTTAATTCGATACGATACCTGCACAATACTTTTTTCGATACTTTATATCAGGGCTGCCGAATCCTGTTCCTGGAGATCTACCGTCCTGTCGGTTTTCATATCAACCCTAATTTGGCACACCTGATTCTACTAATGAGCAGCTCAACAAGCTCTCTAGCTGTTGAATGAGGTGTGCTTTGTTAGGGTTGGAGTAAAAACCTACAGGATGGTAGATCTCCAGGAAGAATACCTGGAAATAAGATATGTTATGTTTACTTTTGGTGACCTAAAATGGGGGGACTATGTGTAAAAAGGGCTACAATTGCTAAAGTAGAAATAGAATGAAATAGAAATATTAGTTTATAACATTATCAATGTCTGGACTGTATTTTTTCATAAATTGAAGGCTACCTTGGTGAATAAAAGTATCACTTTCTTTCAAATACTAGAAAATTTTTAAGTGACCCCAAACCTTTGAACGGTAGTGTAGCTACACCAATAAGCCAGCCAGCTTTCACTGCAGTGTTCTGCAAACGAGTGCCAACTGAAGCTGTCGTGGGTCCCACTTGTCTATGGTCCCACCAGGCAACCGGGCCAGGACATTGAGCAATACATTTCACATGACATGCACAGATGTGACAGTCCTTTCTATTCATATTTTGCAAACGTACCTTCGGATGGAGACTTGAGGCTACGTTTTGTGCAGTAAGGTACAGTTACGGCACTAATAACATTGGACAGGTTGGCAATTTCATAAAAACCTGAAAACGACTAACCAGCCATACATCACTCTCTGCCAACAAAGTCAAAAGTGTTTTTATTTATCAAGTGCACAGTATAACACAAGGTCATTCTGAACAATGAAATTCTTAGGACATGGCAAGCAACAACTATGTAGTAGGCATTAAAAACAAACAAAAACAAAAAAATATATATATTAAATTGTTTTAAAAAAAGTCAAATAAGGGCAAGAATAACATAAATATAAATATACATAGCAGTAAAACACTAGCAGCAGTTCCAGATATGGACAGTAGGAGGAGGAGTATTAAATATAAAGTGTGGAGGTGCCGATAGACATGGACAATAAATTTAATTAAGGTGATGTACATTGAATGTACATAAGAAGTGCCTAGAGCATACAATGAGGTGCAATGAATGAGATTAATGCTGCTGGTTGAGAAGCCTGATGGCTTGGGGGAAAAAACTGTTTGTGAGTCTGGTAGTCCGTGCCCGAATGCTCCGGTAACGTCTACCAGACGGCAGCAGCGAGAACAGTCCATAGCCTGGGTGGCTGTAGTCTTTTATGATTTTCTGTGCTTTCTTAAGGCATCGCGTGTGGTAGATGCCTTGCACAGAGGGGAGGTGGCAGCCAATGATGCGCTCCGCTGTCTTCACCACCCTCTGGAGGGCCTTGCGATCAGCAGCGGAGCAGCTGCCATACCAGGTAGTAATGCAGCCAGTGAGAATGCTCTCAATGGTGCACCTGTAAAAGTTGGTGAGAGTTTTGGCAGACATGCCAAACTTCTTGAGTCTCCTCAGGAAGTATAGGCGCTTTTGGGCAGTTTTTACTGCCGCGACCGATTGCCTGGACCAGGATAGGTCATCACTGATGAACACACCGAGGAACTTGAAGCAGGAGACTCTCTCCACTTCAGCTCCATTGATGTGAATGGGGGCGTGACCCCCCCCCCCCCCCTGTCGCTTCCTGAAGTCCACGATCATCTCCTTAGTCTTGCAGACGTTGAGAGAGAGGTTGTTGTCCTGACACCATGTTGCTAAGATGCTGACCTCCTCTCTGTAGGCGGTCTCATCGTTGTTGGAGATGAGACCCAGGATGGTGGTGTCGTCTGCAAACTTAAGGATGGCGTTGGAGCTGCGCGTGGCCACACAGTCGTGTGTGAACAGGGCGTACAGGAGGGGACTGAGTACGCAGCCCTGAGGGGCTCCGGTGCTCAGGGTCAGTGCAGAGGAGAAGCGGTTACCCATTCTCACCACCTGGGGTCTGCCCGTCAGGAAGTCCAGGATCCAGTTGCAAAGGGAGGTGTTAAGACCCAGGATCCTGAGCTTGGGAATGAGCTTAGCGGGCACAATTGTGTTGAATGCTGAGCTGTAGTCTATAAACAGCATCCTCACATATGTGTTACCCTTATCCAGGTGGGAGAGGGCGGTGTGCACTGTCAGGGTGATGGCATCGTCCGTAGATCTGTTGGGACGGTATGCAAATTGAAGGGGGTCCAAGGTGTCAGGAAGGGAGGAGCAAATGTGGGTTCTGACTAACCGCTCGAAGCACTTCATGATGATGGAGGTCAGTGCTACAGGGCGGTAGTCATTCAGGCAGGTGATGGAAGGTTTCTTTGGTACGGGGTCTGTTTGAAGCAGGTGGGGACTGCAGACTGTTTCAGGGAGAGGTTGAATATAGAGGTAAATACCTCCGCTAGCTGGTCAGCGCACGCTCTGAGGACACGGCCTGGAATGCCATCTGGCCCTGGTGACTTCCTGGTGACAACAAATAGCCTATGCGCAATCCTAAAGATGTGTTCGGTTCTCTCTTTAGGAGAGATGCGTTCGGTTCTCTCCTCCAACAGCACAAGATCAGCCACAGCTATACAGACCTGTAAGTCATTTTACAGTAAATTTCGTTCAATGTTTAAACGTTATATAACATTTAAATTTAATCAATTCAGAAAAATAGTAGTCTACTTGCATGAATTATGACAACCTCAGTCAGGATTTTTTTCCTATGTGTTTTTATTGCTCTTATGGCATGAAAAACAAGATGTGAACTTATTTTTTTTTTTACACAGTTTTTTCAAAGAGATGTTCACATGTCCACTGGAGTGGACAGCATGCGTTTTTGTTTTTTGCTCCATCTCTGGGCCACATCTGTTGGGGACTGGCCAGCGCAGGATGAGGCCATGTGGATCACTGAACTATCTAGCCAACGTGTGACAGTGAGGTTTTGAGCATTGCTGACAGCAGAGCAGGCTCCTCTTCCTTCTTTCTTGAGTTGCTTTTCACTCTTCAGTTTCTCTTGTGCTCCATGGAGCCTGTTGATCCTGATCGTGCCGGTGCCATAGATGCCCTGGTGTTGTAATGCCACAATGAGAGGAATGGTGCTAAAGAAATTGTCAAAAAACACCTTGTGGTTCTTTTGCTGTATGTCGTCACAGAGGCGCATAACTACGTCTCCAGCCATTCCTAGTTGACTGATCTGGCCACGCCCAGCTAAACCCTGATAGACTTCAAATCTGTACATGTATCCTGAGGATCCTGCTCTCACCCACACTTTCACACCCCAGGGTTTGGGCTTTTTGGGGATGTACTGTTTGATAGACAGGCGGCCCTTGAAGGGAATGATCTGCTCATCTATCGATTGAAATTCTTCAGGATCGACTGCTGAATGGAAGGTTTTCTCGAGTGCATCCAACAGTGGTCTGATTTTGAAGAGCTTATCAGCATTTCCGGCCTCCTGTGAATAATTATCAACAAAGTGAATG
Source organism: Ilyophis sp. 1 JC-2022 (assembly GCA_022702515.1). Lineage (NCBI taxonomy): Eukaryota > Metazoa > Chordata > Actinopteri > Anguilliformes > Synaphobranchidae > Ilyophis > Ilyophis sp. 1 JC-2022. The sequence continues at coordinate 119,271,667 of CM040395.1, read as the reverse complement.
TATCTCAGAATCTCCTCAAATCTGTTCACTGGCATGGCATTTGCTATCAAATCTAGATGAAGACCTTCCTCTGATGACCAGTACATTCTTGATCTTGGGTATCTGAGGTATGACATGACCATATTTATTCCTAGAAATGTTTTCATTTCAGCATTTGTCAAGGCCAGATTTTCTTTTCCTTTTTGGAGTGCATACATGTTTGTATTGTGCACAATTTCATCTATCAGATCTTCGGGAAACAGGTGCATAAAGAACTCTATTGGTTCTGTTCCCTCAACATTCACTTTCCACTCTCCTAAAAAAGGAGGTAAGTCTCCCTCAAACTGGTTGTCTTTGGTTTTCCAGATATGTCTGCTTTTTTTTCTGCCTTTTTCCCTCGAGCTCTCTTAGGTGGTGCCTCCTCAGCTCCCTCATTCTCAGCTCCTTCATCCTCAGCTCCCTCATTCTCAGCTCCTTCATCCTCAGCTCCCTCATTCTCAGCTCCTTCATCCTCAGCTCCCTCATTCTCAGCATCCTCAGCTCCACTATCACTACTGATAGCATTAGCAAATCCTTCTTTTTCTGGCAGCCATTCATCATCACTGCCACTAGCATCATCCTCACTTGACTCAGATGGCATTTCCTCCACTATCCTGTAGGCCTTTCTGTCACGCTCTGCTCTTGACCACTACAAAATATAAAGATATACAAAAAACTGCAAATTACATTCTAATAACATAAATACATTGATTTACAGCCAAAAAAGTTACTGCAGATGACATATTTTCAAGAACAACAGTCACAGTAATAGTATTGTAGCGAGCCTCGAATTGAAGTTGAAATACAGCTAGTGATGCATGATGTCCAATTTAGTGGACAGGTGATAAATCGGAATTTCCTCCCAATCTAAAATCAATACTTGAAAAATTTAACAATGATATGACTCCTTAGATGTTACTTGATGTTACAACATTTTTTTTACCTGCAAGGTTCTCTTAGAATAGAAGGATTGGATGGTTATTCCGGAGCAACTTGGCATTTCTGACTGGCCGTCGGCCATCTTGGTTTTGAGAAAAAAAAATTGCACATACAATGGTTTGCCACTAGATGGCAGTGGATAGGATGATGCACAAGTGTCCACTGTAGTGGTTGATGTGCAACTATGCCATCAAAACCCATGTATATGCAAGAGAATGGCTTTTGAATAGCTGTCCACTGTAGTGACCTCTATGCGTGAAAGGGTTTTAATTACGTTATGGGTCTAATTAAATAAATTCATAGCCTACAATTCATTAATAGGCTTAATCTAAAGTGCTTGCTTTTTACAGTCGTAGTTAATAGACATAAGTTTGCATTGTGCACTTCAAAGGCTACATTTAGTCTAGTGAATTTGGCTGAAAATATAAATATAAATTCACAGGCCTATTCTAATTGACATTCAGAAGCTACATTTAGCATCATTTTGAATTTATGGATGCAGTACGCGTGGTCCTGAGCAGGTATACATTTTGTTTGTACGTACGAACACATCTGAGATACGAGAACCTTGATAAATGCCAAAATACAAAACTGCTAATACTAATGATTTAATTACAATTTCGTTCTGCTAACGTTTCATGAATGAGGCCCATTGAAGATCCACTTCTTCAGACTACATCTTGGTTCCCCTCCCATTCCTACCCAGTAGAACTCCCACTTTTTGTATTTATTCAAGCTATGGCATTTTTACAGTTTTAGGTTATATGTTTAATGGTTTTATTCTATTCTCTTCTTAGGGCTTATTATTAATGCACTCTGTATGCATTTACGATTTTTACTTTGATTCTTACGATTTTTACTTAGTTAGCACAGTAAATTGCACTTCACTTTCTGCTCTGGGAATGCTGTGGCCAGGTCTGGCACTATTGCTCATGTTAATTAGTCAAATGCACTTAAGCTTTTCCTATATACTATTTCTAGAAGTCTCTCTTGATAAGTGTGTCTGCTAAATGAATGTCACATAATGTAATTACATATTACATCACAGTAGCAGAAGCTCTTATCCAGAGTGGCATAGCGTGGTAGTGTGGTAGTGTATACCGTTTGTTATCATAGAATTGTCCAGCAATGCCAAGGGAATGCTATCATTTATTTACGAGGCATCTTTGTAAAGTAATCCTACTAGCTTTTCTGGACAAATATGTGATGCAGTAGCTGGATTGTATGAACCCAACCAGTGTGGCTAGTCTGAACATTTATCAGAGCACCACAAGGGAATGTTCTAGCTTTTAATCATTGCCTGCAGTTAAAATCCTACCTACACAACAGCAGCACTATGGGGTCAACTGGCACAATTTTCAAACAGCTCCCAATCGTATGTATTGCATTTGCCTCCTTCTCTTCCAATTTCAAGAAATGAATTCATTAAAACATAATAATTGCTGATATTCAAAGGAACTTTAGCCTTGGCAGGCAACTGGAAACAGATATAAAAACTGTATCATGTACTGTATTTCTTATTTTGAGATATCAAAACAAAAAGCACATTCCAGAGCTATAATTTCACTCTATTAAAAGTTTAACACTGCTGCTTATTTGAAGAATTTACGTATGCATCATTATTCCTCTCCGTGTCCATCCTTTGATCTTCAGAGTTACTGTGTAGCGTATGGAGATATTTGTGCAGATGGCTCCGTCTGATGATGAATGTAGAATTCCAAAGGAACAAAGCTGGAGTGATTCCAGGACTGAGGAACAGAGCCAAATCAGAAGAATAGAGAGAGAGAGAAACAGAGAGAGAGAGAGAGAGAGAGAGAGAGAAAGAGAGAGAGAGAGAGAGAGAAAGAAAGAGAGAGAGAGAGAGAAAGAAAGAGAGAGAGAGGTACTGCAAAAAGAGAATCAACCCATACCAAAAAGAAATATAAATGCAATACATTATCTAATGTATTACTCAGATAAAATATATAGAGGAGGTATGTATTAGGAATACACAAGTAGGTACATAGCCATATTTAATGTACGAAATATATACATGCTGTAAGAGTTTGCAAAATGTACGGAAACTGCATGCAAAACGGTAATTATTCTATTAGAAGCTGTAGTTTAGTGTATTACTGTATATACTGATGTACATTACATTACAGTTATTTGGCAGACGCTTTTATCCAAAGCGACGTACAATAAGTGCATATTGAAGGTCATTGACACAACTACAAAGCAAATCCAACAAAGCACAACTTTCTCATAACGTAGGAGCTATCCCTAGTAGTCAACATAGAATACAGTCGCTTATACATTCTAAGCTATAAAATAGCCAAAAAAAACAAATAGAAAATAAAATAAACAGAAAGTACGTACGATATAATTTGCCCTATATATGTAGTTAGTCAAGGTGGAGTCTGAAAAAGTGTGTTTTCAGACCACGACGGAAAACAGACAGCGTTTCAGCTGAGCGCAACGGAGTGGGGAGTTCATTCCACCACTGGGGAGCAAAGTAGTGGTTTGTAATGGAACAACACATGGCACTTAGAATTTTTAGTAACTCAATAAACTAAAGTAACTAAATCACAATTACAAAAGCAGCTACGTAGGTTAAGTCATATTAAGTTGAATGTCAATTATCAGTACGTGACAGCTATAACAGAGGTCTGACAATTTGTGCTTTGATATGCAAGTTTCCAAAGCAACAAGAAGCAACTAACAGTTCCAAAGAGGCCTAAGAGTCAGCGCCTGAATCTCAGGTGCATCATTCACAAAGACAAACACTTTAAACACTATGATTAATGCCAAACATGAACAAACTGCATCGGCACAGAGGAAGCAGTGCTCCCGAGTCAAAGCTCACTAACAAGGACAAATGTGTATTTAACAGAATAGTTGCTGAACACCCCAAAACTACGGCCTCAAAAATGACCACAGAACTGAATCGGCATCTAAAAAAAAAAACTACATTGTGAGTTCCGCAAAGGTGGTATTTATGGTAAGGCCACCATTCGGAAGCCACTAGTATCCTAGGCTAAAAGATGCATAGCCTGGTGGAAGGAGTACAAAACCTGGACCCCTAAGCAATGGGGAAAAATAACGTGCTCTGATGACTCGTCTTTTATCTTTTTCCTACATCTGGATGGGTTTATGTTCGGAGACAGCCAAAGGAAGCCTGCATTGACTGTGGCCAAGGTTAAACATGGTGGTAGATCTATAATGATATGGTTAGAGTTATTGGTCTCAATCATTTTTTTGCATGGTCATATGAAGCCATTTTACACCCCATGGTATACATACTGTTCCCTAATGATGTCGCCATATTCCAGGATTATAATGCCTCCACACAATGCTAAAGAAATTCAAGAGTGGTTTCATGAACACCAGAATGAAGTCAAATGCTTTTTATGGCCTTCACATTCACCAGATCTAAACATCAATTAACCTTTTTGGGGGGTTTTGGAGCACAAAGTATAGATTTCCACCTCCTTCATCCCTCAAAGAACTGGAGGCTTTTCTTTTTTTAATAATAGACCAATATTCCACTTTACCAGAACTTTTATGATAGCATGTCAAGAAGGACTGAAGCAGTTCTGAAGGTGAAGAGTGGCCCCCTACTCCTTATTAGTTACTTGATATTCATATATTGTTAGGTGTTTCCATTATTTATGCAAAACATTGTCTGAAGTGAAATATTATTTTACAATATTAAAATGAATGGATTCATATTTTAAGTTAATATATTAGAAATGTAATTATTTTTATATGAGTGAACCTAGCTTTGTCTGCCTGTGGCAGGGTATCTCCCATTCTAAATGCCAAGCATGTTCAGAATTGAATTAAAATGCATTAAAGAATGCAAACCTAGAAAAGCTGCCATTTTCGAGTTGGCTTGTGGGTGTGTCTTTCAAGATTATGCGTAAAATGAGAAAAGGCCATTGGCCTTTCAGGTCTCAGGTTGTAGCCGCACAGTCAGTCGTTATGAAAATATTCATCCCATCAATAATACATTCCTCACTTGGTCTGGTGACATTATGTTCAATGATGAAAAGTTATTTTTAAATCTGGGAATATTTCGCCTATGTGTATTCACCCTGCCTTTCAACAGGCACCTCCAACTCACAGCTTGTGGGAAGAACATTTCTGTTTATTTCAATCAAGTGTGTCGAGTGTCAGATTTGTGAGCAAAGCACTATGTAAAAATCTTTGCTTGAAATTAAGGGCCGCATCACATCACACAGACTTGTTTGCTGCAGGGGAGGTTGCAGGGGTCCCAAAAATAGAAGGGTGAAAGGGAATCGCTGTATCAAGGCTTTGATGCCCTGTCGGGAAGTGTGTCTGTGGACCCCCCCTTGGAGGAAGGACAGGTTAATATGGAGAAATACTGTATGTGTCTGATAAGGGCTGGAACTCTACATAGGATGCATTTCTTCCTACACACACTCATGCCGATGTTGAGGACGTCTCCATACAGATGCATTAGGATGTGGACACTTCATCTGAAAAAAAAGTGGTACAGCACTTTGCACAGAGTAGAGAGCTTAGAATTACAGGCTTCAGAATTTTTTCCTTATAAATAAAAGGCTCTTTCGATGAACCATTAAACCACTTAAATTGCTTTGCATAACATGTAACTACCATAGAGGCAATACAGAACCATTCTAAAGGTTCATTTGTCAAAACTATTCTATTTTTAGATAGATCCATATTATTCAAGCTTTCAAGAAACTAAACAGATTGGCTTAAGGCATACGTGTATTTTGTTCAGGAGGAAGGTTTTGGCACTGATACACATCTAGGAATATTGCTGGGCAGATTACATTTAAAGAGGGAGGGGGTGAGTGGTTGCCGAAGAGGAGAAAACAGATCATTGGAAAATGTTGTGTTGACTGAGACTCTCTAAACCCAAGTATAGTCATCAAGTCCATGGGATGTGGGATGTTGATTGAAGCGTGTGATTTGTAGCCAACACTCTGTACGTCATAGTCATCCATCCTCTTTACTGAGATGAAAACCTGACTGAAAACCTACCCTTGATCCAGTCCGATGATCCAGAGTAATAGACTAATCAATTGCATCTTATCAAGTGTAACTCGTTTATCCTGTTTTGCTTTGCTCTAGCTGTCCTCATTCCACCACCTGAGGTTCAGTGGGGTAAAGTGCTAGCAAATTAATTTTGAGCCAAATAAATTTGTTTCTTGTATGGTCATGTTAAAATATTTTTATTAACCTTTTTTTGGTTATACATTAAAATACCATACACTATATGGCATTGTGTGTGCTGAACAAATGGCACAGGTCACTAACATGCACATTCCCTTGGATAGAGATTGCTCATGCATTTCATTAAATATACAGATATACCAATGTATTACTCTATATTTAGTAAAAATGCATTAGCATGGCTATCCAAAGAGAATGTGCAAGTAGACACCTCTATACCATGGTATGTTCAGCGCTCTTAATGTCAAGACCACAAACAGGGTGCACTGGCGTAGTGGCCCAGCACCCTATTAAAGTGACTTTAAACTGGTGTTTCCATTTTTATGTTCACTAGCTGTATTTTTTTGTGGTTATTTCTGAGCTTGTTTGAGGCTTAGCTTTCATTGTCTGGCAGCAAAGAAATAAAGAAGTAGGAAAACATTTCATATTTTCCATTTGAACTAGAGCCATTAATTTAGCTGACTGATGAGAATATGTGTTATATAGGACTGCCATCTTCTTAAATTTAACCTGCCTGTTCCTATATAATATTTTTGATTGTTGTCATAATGTACCAATTTTCCTTTGACTCCTTCATTTGAATGGTAGTTTATTGCATTAATCTAGTCTTATTTTTCAACAGACAACTGTGATTTTCTTATCTAGAAATCTTAGACTAAGTTAATAATCAATAATTAAACAAGTGGTTAGTCAGACCTGATTAGAACATAAATGTATACTTTTCCAAGATAGCTTTCTGAATGATAGCCAACATCTTTTTTTTCAGTAAACCACTAACTAAATTTTTTGCTAACTATTTGATATTGCCGTGGACCTATTTAAACTCTGTTGCCTTTTCTAAATTATATTAGTCAGCATTTGTGCTAAAACATGCCCAATTTTAATGGAAATTGTGACATTTACTTTCCATTTAAATATCCCCTCCACGTGCATTTTAAACACTTAAAATATTCTAGATTGAATAATAATTTGTTTAAAACCCCTTCCCAAGCACCTTTTCGAACACAAGCGCAAAAATAAAATGGCTACTGTTCTTGAACCCCTATGACTACTGGCATAATTCTGGTCTCTTCTGTAAGGCAACCCTTAAGAGTTTGTTTCCCAAGAGTCAGAATTACTCTAAGAAGTATTACTGAAACAATAATAGAAGTAATAGAAGCTCAATTACCGTGTAAGCGGCATTTTTTCTCACCCTGACTCCTATTGTCTGGGGACTTCCAGAACACATACAATGAGCACCAATTCATTCATTGTGACACATTTTTTTGTTATTTTGGTTCTGTACTTTGAGTTTGAAAGTGTACAATGACAATGACAATGAGGTCGAAGTGCAGCCTGTGAGCTTTAATTTGAGAGTATTGGATGAACCATTTATAAATTATAGAACCTTTTGTACATAGTCCCCCCATTTTCAGGCATCAAAACATATTGGACAGTCTAACATAATGTAGAATAAAGTAATATTTTTAAATATTTGGTCGCACATCATTTGTATGCCATGACTTCCTGATGTTTGTGACCCAACAACATCAAAAGACTCTTGATATCTTATTTTCTGGTACTCCTACAAGCGATATTATAACTTCTCTGCATTTGAATGGATCTCAATGGGAACTGGGGGGTGGGACTAGATTTAGCTGTAAATTATGCCGGAACAGTATGGAATACATGGTTGGTGAAATGGCTGTAAGTCATCAAAGGTCTGAGGTATCAAACAAGCCTTAAACCATCACTCTGCTACCAGATATGCAGTAGATATGGATGGACATTTTAAGGGTTGTTTCTCCTGACAATTTTTCCTATTGAACTCTATGGAAAAATAAGTCAGGAGAAGAAACCCTTCAAGTTATCCATCCATATCTACTGCATATCTGGCAGCACAGTGATGGTTTAAGGCTTGTTTGATACGTCAGACCCTTGATGACTTAGAGCAATTCAGCCAACAATGTGTTCCATCAACTTTGCATGAGGTTCTGGAAGCAGTTATCTGTAAAACGGATTCCCTCTATGCTTTCCCGCACATCCACTGGATTTTTAGAAATAAAATCCAACCATTTTTGTTTTAGAATGGGCACCTTTGGTAAAGAGTGGAATGAAGTTCCATAACTGTGCAGTCTGCCATGTTTAACACGGTAACAAAATTAACATGTCACAACAATATCACAAACTAGTCGGCTTTCTACACTGTTTCAGTTTACCACATCGCTCTCCTGTAATTTGTATATTTTTGCATAGTGGATCATGATAGGTTTGACATATTTGTGACATCACAAATTTAGCTTGTACATACACGCTACCAACTGAGATTTCAGAGAAGTGTGGAGAAGCTCTCCCTCTACAATGGAAGAATGTGAAAACAGCGCTCTGGTGAGGTAAACATGTTTTTGAGTAGCGGGGGTCTTTACAGCTCTCCTTTTTTGCATCAGTGAGAATAACAAAAAACGAATCTATTGTCTCTTATATAAAGGAGCAGGAAAATATGTAATTGCATATGCTAGTTTTGGATTTGTATCCTGTTCAGTTGGCCGGTCAGTCCATATTATTGAGGCCCAGGCGATTTTAAAAGAATGACCTGCCACATCCAAGCTGGAAGAGGATGAGACAGGGGCCTTCAGCACATTACTGGATCTCTGGCAGACTTCCCACATCAACAGTCACCCCAACGCCCTAGATGTGGAATGTGGTGACATCACTGAACCAAAAGATTTGTCACACAGGCCAAAGCCACACATTATTACTGGGTGTGAAGCAAGGGCGCCGACATGTAATATATATTGGATGGGGCAAAAAAAAGTTAAATCAGACATTTAAAAAATGGAAAAACAATGATTCAAATATTGAGTTGGTATATGCTTTGCTTTCATAAACAACATAAACAGTCAAAACAAACAACACTGTGTTCTATATAGGCATGCATGAGCATTAGATGATATATCAAGAGCTAGATCAATTAGGCTACATTTTTGTCAACAGAACAAATATGGCATTAAAGGACATTTGAACAAGCAATTGCTCTAACAGGGAAATGTGTTAGAAAGAAAGTGGGCCATGTCCATGCAAAGAGCTAGTGCACACTGCACAATAAGAGCTGGATGCATGCACTACATGTTATCAAACATCAAAGACATTTGTTGCAATACTTATGCTCATCTAAACTGAGAAATTGAACACAAAAAGTGCTATTGTTCAAAAATGGTAATGCAAATATGCATAAAAATACCCCCAAACAAAAGGTGACATTCTATGCTATTGTAAAAATTAGCTAATGCCTGAAATTTGAATAATTCCGAGGCTAGTAGAATGTTCAGTTCAGCAATGAATTTCAGCATTGCTAACGTGACTTTTTTTACGCGATCAGCCTGTGGCACTGCTGAGGTGTAATGGAAGCCCAGGTTGCTTTGATAGCGGCCTTCAGGTCGTCTGCATTGTTGGGTCTGGTGTCTCTCATCTTCCTCTTGACAATACCCCATAGATTCTCGATGGGGTTCAGGTCAAGCGAGTTTGCTGGCCAATCAAGCACAGTAATACCATGGTCATTGAACCAGCTTTTGGTACTTTTGGCAGTGTGGGCAGGTGCCAAGTCCTGCTGGAAAATGAAATCAGCATCTCCATAAAGCTTGTCAGCAGAAGGAAGCATGAAGTGCTCTAAAATTTCCTGGTAGATGGCTGCGTTGACTGTGGACTTCAGAAAACACAGTGGACCAACACCAGCAGATGACATGGCACCCCAAATCATCACTGACTGTGGAAACTTCACACTGGACTTCAAGCAACGTGGATTCTGTGCCTCTCCACTTTTCCTCCAGAATCTGTGACCTTGATTTCCAAATGAAATTAAAAATGTACTTTCATCTGAAAAGAGGACTTTGGACCACTGAGCAACAGTCCAGTTCTTTTTCTCCTTAGCCCAGGTAAGACACTTCTGACGTTGTCTCTGGTTCAGGAGTGGCTTGACACGAGGAATGCGACATTTGTAGCCCATGTCCTGGATTCGTCTGTGCATGGTGGCTCTTGATGCACTGACTCCAGCCTCAGTCCACTCCTTGTGAAGCTTCCCCAAATTATTGAATGGATTTTGCTTGACAATCCTCTCAAGGCTGCGGTTATCCCTGTTGCTTGTGCACCTTTTCCGACCACACTTTTTCCTTCCACTCAACTTTCTATGAATATGCTTGGATACAGCACTCTGTGAACAACCAGCTTCTTTAGCAATGACCTTTTGTGGCTTACCCTCCTTGTGGAGGGTGTCAATGACTGTCTTCTGGACATCTGTCAAGTCAGCAGTCTTCCCCATGATTGTGTAGCCTACTGAACCAGACTGAGAGACCATTTAAAGGCTCAGGAAACCTTTGCAGGTGTTTTGAGTTAATTAGCTGATTAGAATGTGACACCATGATGTTTCCAATATTGAACTTTTTCACAATATTCTAATTTTCTGAGACACTGAATTTGGGTTTTCATTAGCTGTAAGCCATAATCATCAAAATTACAAGAAATAAAGGCTTGAAATATTTCACTCTATGAGTAATGAATCTATATAATTCTGCCCTTAATGCCTACGGAGCCTAATGTAGCCCCCTCCAGACTAACAATCTGGCAACCAGAGGAAAGCAACGAGGAGGGTGAAAGAGTAGAGAGCAGCAGCAGTGAAGAGGATGAGGGAGTGGAAAGTAGTAGCAAGGAAAAGGAGGAAGAAGTGATTCAGAGAGAAAGTAGTGTGGAAAAAGAGGAGGAAAGAGTGAGTGAGGAAGAAGAGGTGGATGTATCCGATGACCCAGGATTGTGGCCAGAGAAAATGACAGATCAAGATAGGGAGGCTATAGTTCAGAAATTAGCCAACAGATAGACAAACCAAAGAACATGCGTAATGGCAAGCCATTCCCTAATTATTTGCATCAGCAAACAGGTGAGAAAAAATATAGAGATTGGCTCACTTATAGCAAAAGCACAAAAGCATTGTATTGCATCCCATGCATGCTTTTCTCTCATGAGCAAATCAAACCATCATCCAGTGCACTTAACAGTAAGGATGGTTATAAAGTGTCAATGGTGAAATGGCGCAGAATGTATGGCAAACTATCAGAGCATGAGGCAGGTGCACCGCACAAGTGCACTTGAAAAAAGTCTGAGAGAAAAAGAAAGAAGCTCGGCTAACTCATTACCTTAGCCCTGTCAGTCAAAATGAGTTGATCAAACTATGTGCTAAGAGGCTTTTGAAAAGAATACTGAGTGAGAAGGAGGATGCAATTTATTATGCAGTCATATGTGATGCAACTCCAGATATATCCCATACAGAGCAAAATGTTGTCTTGGTAAGATATGTTCACAAAGACCAAGACAAATGGCAATGGGAGATTAATGAACGTTTTCTCCAATTCAAGGACTTTGCTAAAAAGACTGGTAGGGAAATAGCTGTCAGGATTGAAAGTGCATTGGAAGAGCATAGCATTGACATAGCAGATTGCAGAGCTCAATGATAATGCACTCCCCTCACTTTTCCCAACATAGGGTGCAAATATCGGAAAATGTCGGGAAAAGTGAAGGGAGTGCAAGCACGGATATTGCAAAGAAATCCACTAGCCACATACTCACCTTGTGCCTCTCATACACTTAATTTAGTGGGTGTACATGAGTCGTGCACGGAAGTGTCGACATTTTTTGGCTGTGTGTGTCATGGATCTTGCCGTCCTTCTCTTATCTCCGCGTCCTCTTTATTCTTTTTTGTCGTTACCGGTAATCTATCGGATTTTCCTTTGTTCTGCGACGGGGTTTTGTTTTCGCCTCGTCATTAGTAAGTTCACCTGTGATTAATTTCCGTTGACTATTTATACTCCGCTTCCTGCCTCTCTCGTTGCTTCCATGTTATTCCACGTAACATTCGAGCCGGTACAAGAGGTATAGGAGGTTAGTTAGAAAAAGCTAGTTTAAAAAGAAAGGTTAGGAAGTTTAGAAAGTAAGTTCTCTTTTTTCGCTCTCAGTTCAGAGCAGAGGCTTTTCGTTTCTTTTGGTTTTCCTTTCTTATCTAAGAGTTAGGGGTTCTGTTGAGCTCTCTGTGTTTTCCTTTTTTGTTTCGCTCCACTAACAGGAGTTAGATAAGCGTATAGCTTATTTCTTTGTTTTCGCTCGGAGATCGAGCTCCTCGTTCTTATCGCGAGGTTATTTGTGTTTTGTTATTTTCCTCTATTCCACTACGGATTATTGTCCGTCGGTGGTGTTCTTTCGAACATTTTCAGTTTGCTCAGCTATCGCATCTGGACTTCCAATATTCCCTCTGTATCTCTGACACAGAGATCCCCCTACAGAACATGGAAGCCACAGGGGAAGTTCCAGCGATAGTTGCAAATATGAAAGGAGTTATAGCTACTCAGGAGGCAGTCCTGGCGGAACAGAGAGAGAGTGTTCGTTCTCTGCAATATTCGCAGCAAGCGTTGCACAAGCAGATGCAACTGCAGGCAATAGCTCTGCGAGAATTGTCAGAGAGTATCCGGACTCTTTCTCTCAGGGCAGATCCGCCCCCAGTCGCACAAGCACGTACACTGGCCACTCCCCCGTCATTTCCACCTAACGCTAGGGAACCGAGACTCGAACTCCCATTGCGATATAGCGGGGAATCAGGAAAGTGTCAGGGTTTTTTAACGCAGTGCTTAATTTTTTTTAAAATACAGCCCTCGCGGTTTTGTGCACAGGAATCAAAAGTCGCTTTTATTCTGTCCCTTTTAACTGGAAATGCTCTCGCATGGGCTGACCCACTGATCAGGGCAGATTCACCAATCATGAGTAACACAGAGAGGCTTATGGCGGAGATGGTGTCAGTTTTTGATCAAGACGTTTCTGGCAAGGAAGCTGCCATGCGTTTGACCCGTCTTCGTCAGGGCACCGACACCGTGGTGGCCTTTGCAATTACTTTCCGTGCTCTCGCGGGGGTGACAGGATGGGCCGATGAGCCTCTTTGTGCACTGTTCCTGAATGCAGAACCCATAAAAGACGCCATTGCGGGTATCAAACCACCCGCTACATTCGGGGCTCTGGTATCTGCAGCTATTCGGTTAGACAACCGGTTTAGAGAGAGAGAGAAGGAGAGGGCTGATAATGGTTTTAAACATCGCCCAGCCCGTTACTCTTCCTCTCCCACGCCAGCGCCGTCTCGATTTCCGTTTTTAGCTCCCACTAAGCAGGAGGAGTCCATGCAGGTCGATGGCTCCTCCATGCGCGAAACAGGGGATGCTAAGTCTCGCGAGTGGTGGTGTAGGTACTGTAAGAGGAGCGGTCATTTAAAGGACCACTGTCCCAAACTTTCGGGAAAAGAGGGGTCTCGCTAGGGGAACCGAGTCGCCTAGCGGGACGAAATTTAAATTACCCTCGGACCTTCCTCCCGGTTGAATTACGCTGGAACGACCGGCGGATTCACTGCAAAGCGTTTATTGATTCCGGGGCGGTTGAGTGTCTCGTCGATTCCGACTGGGTTAAATCCCACAAGATTCCCACCCACCCTCTTTCTCTTCCTCGCCTTGTTACGGCTTTGGACGGCCGCCCGCTAGGCACAGGCACTATTTCCCGGGTTACCACCGCCATACGCATGCGCGTTCCGTATCGAGAGCATACGGAGGAGGTAAAAAATTTTTTAGTGGAGTCCCCAGCTTATCCGCTGGTTTTGGGTCATTCCTGGCTTACTCTCCATAACCCACATATTAATTGGGGGGGGGGGCGGGGCCCGTTATTCGTCAATGGGGGCCCGGATGTAAACGCCACTGTTCTGCCTCCAGGACGTTTCTGTCGGGAGGAAGGGGTGAGGATTGTGCTGAGTCTGACTCAGAGAGTGATGACTCCGTTAAACAGGAGTTATTTTATGCTCCCTCCGAGAATGGAGAGGAGAGTTTAGATTGGGATCACTCTGCAGAGCAACCTCATGCGTGGCAGGAGTTGACGTCTGAATCAGAGATCGACTGGGAGATTCACTCTGTCTCGGACACGAAGGAGTTTGACGTGGGAGGAGCGCTCGAATTTCAGCTTCCCGCTAATGTCCCTAAACTATACGCCGATCTTGCAGAGACATTCAGCAAACATCGGTCCACTTCACTTCCACCTCACAGACCTTATGACTGCGCCATAGAGCTATACCCGGGCACTACCCCCTCTAGAGGGTCTCTTTACTCCTTATCCATTCCGGAGAGCACATCTATGCGTAAATATATTGAGGAGGCCTTGGCTAATGGGTTCATTAGACCTTCCACCTCGCCTGCAGGGGCGGGTTTTTTTTTTGTTAAAAAAAAAGATGGAGGTCTCAGACCCTGTATTGACTACAGGTCCCTTAACGACATAACGGTGAAGAACAGGTACCCCCTTCCTCTTATGAACTCCGCCTTCGAGCGTCTTCAGGGGGCGTCTGTCTTCACCAAGCTGGACTTACATAACGCCTATAACCTCGTTCGAATTCGTGAAGGCGACGAATGGAAGACCGCTTTTAACACGCACAGCGGCCACTACGAATATCTCGTTATGCCGTTCGGGCTCACTAGCGCCCCCTCTGTGTTTCAGGCGTTAGTTAACGACGTGCTGAGGGAGATGCTGGAGAGATTCGTCTTTGTTTATCTTGACGATATTTGAATATTTTCGCCCGATCTTACCACACATGTCGGTCACGTTCGTCAGGTTCTTTCGGCTCTTCTCAAGGCCCAACTATTTGTAAAAGCAGAGAAGTGCGTCTTTCACTCTGGCTCTGTGTCATTTTTGGGTTTCATTGTAAAGGAGGGGAAGGTACAGATGGATCCGGAGAAGGTTTCCGCGGTAAAAAACTGGCCCACGCCGTCTTCCATAAAACAGATACAACGTTTTTTAGGGTTTGCGAATTTTTATCGGCGATTTATTCGCAATTTTAGTGCGGTAGCAGCACCTATTACTGCACTTACTAAAAAAAATCGCGGCGGTCAGTTCCAATGGAATTCCAAGGCGGGGGCAGCTTTCACGGAATTGAAGAGAAGATTCACTTCTGAACCCATCCTGGTCACACCCAACCCCTCCCTTCCCTTTGTGGTAGAGGTGGACGCCTCCGAGCTAGGCGCCGGGGCCATTCTGTCCCAATGCTCGCCACTTGACCACAAGATGCACCCCTGCACGTATTTCTCTCGCGTCGTAACATCGGCGGAGAGGAATTATGACGTAGGGGATCGAGAATTGCTTGCGGTCAAATTGGCTTTGGAGGAGTGGCGCCATTGGCTCGAAGGAGCGGAACATCCGTTTACGGTTTGGACCGACCATAAAAATCTGGAGTATGTTCAGCTGGCTAAGAGGCGCAATTCACGGCAAGCGCTGTTCTTTTTAAGATTCAATTTTATCATTACATATCGCCCCGGTTCCAAGAACGTAAAACCTGACGCTCTCTCACGGATTTATGACCGCTCTGAGACTGACTCTGTTCCTGAGCCAATTATCGCCACTGACCTCGTTGTTGCCCCGGTTATATGGGAGGTTGAGGCAGCAGTGCAAAGAGCCTTGCGCTCGGACCCAGGTCCAGGTGGGGCACCGGCCAACTGTCTTTTCGTGCCTCCTCGTCTTAGGTCTCGGGTGCTCCAATGGGGTCACGCCTCCAAACTCACCGGTCACCCCGGTGTTCATCGTACTAGGGATTTTTTATCCCGGCGTCTTTGGTGGCCTAGTCTGGAGAGGGACATACGCTCATTTGTCGCAGCTTGTCCAGTTTGTGCTCGCAGCAAGGCCTCTCACCTTCCCCCCTCGGGTCTTCTTCGTCCCCTACCTATTCCCACCCGTCCCTGGAGTCATATTTATCGTTATCCGCAGGCAATACCACCATTTTAGTGGTGGTCGACCGTTTTTCTAAAGCGGCTCACTTCATTGCGCTGCCCAAGCTGCCTTCTGCACCTGAGACAGCGCAACTTATGATTGACCATGTGTTTCAGCCGCACGGTCTTCCGTCGGATGTGGTGTCCGATCGCGGTCCTCAGTTCGCCGCCAAGTTTTGGCGGGCGTTTTGCTCTTTGCTGGGGGCTTCGGTTAGTCTGTCTTCCGGTTTTCACCCGGAGACTAACGGCCAGACAGAGCATATGAATCAGACTCTGGAGAGTACTCATCGCTGCCTTGCCGCGTCCAAGCCCACCTCCTGGAGTCGTCACCTCGCCTGGGCTGAGTACGCTCATAACACACTGCGTAACGCCTCCACCGGCCTCTCACCCTTCGAAGCTCAGCTGGGTTATCAACCACCTCTTTTTCCTGAGCTGGAGAGGGAGGTGGAGGTGCCCTCCGCAGGATTTTTCATTCGGAGGTGTCGGTCGATCTGGAGACAAGTGCGTTCGTCTCTCATACGGGCATCAGCTAAACAAAAAGCCACGGCTGATAGGCATCGTCGAGCCGCACCACCCTATAGAGTTAGTCAGCGGGTTTGGCTTTCTACGCGTGACCTTCCGTTGCGGGTCGAGTCCCGCAAACTCGCCCCTCGTTTTGTGGGACCCTTCAAGATCATAAAGAAGATCAATCCAGTCACTTTTTGACTGCAACTGCCGCGCTCAATGCGCATCCACCCCACGTTTCACGTCTCCCGTTTAAAACCAGTGCTCGTCAGTCCCCTCGCCCCGGTGGAGAAACCACCTCCGCCTCCCCGACTCATTAAGGGGGGTCCGGCTTATACCGTTCGGCGCATTGTGGCCGAGAGACGTGTGGGCAGAGGGTGGCAGTTCCTCATAGACTGGGAGGGCTACGGTCCAGAGGAACGTTGCTGGGTTCCATCAAGAAACATCCTGGACCCTCAGTTAATCACTGACTTCCGCAGAGATAAGGTTGTGGAAACGTCCGGTGCCGTTCCTTAGAGGGGGGGTCCTGTCATGGATCTTGCCTTCCTTCTCTTATCTCCGCGTCCTCTTTATTCTTTTTTGTCGTTACCGGTAATCTATCGGATTTTCCTTTGTTCTGCGACGGGGTTTTGTTTTCGCCTCGTCATTAGTAAGTTCACCTGTGATTAATTTCCGTTGACTATTTATACTCCGCTTCCTGCCTCTCTCGTTGTTTCCATGTTATTCCACGTAACATTCGAGCCGGTACAAGAGGTATAGGAGGTTAGTTAGAAAAAGCTAGTTTAAAAAGAAAGGTTAGGAAGTTTAGAAAGTAAGTTCTCTTTTTTCGCTCTCAGTTCAGAGCAGAGGCTTTTCGTTTCTTTTGGTTTTCCTTTCTTATCTAAGAGTGCTCTTACCCAAAACGTTTGGGGTTCTGTTGAGCTCTCTGTGTTTTCCTTTTTTGTTTCGCTCCACTAACAGGAGTTAGATAAGCGTATAGCTTATTTCTTTGTTTTCGCTCGGAGATCGAGCTCCTCGTTCTTATCGCGAGGTTATTTGTGTTTTGTTATTTTCCTCTATTCCACTACGGATTATTGTCCGTCGGTGGTGTTCTTTCGAACATTTTCAGTTTGCTCAGCTATCGCATCTGGACTTCCAATATTCCCTCTGTGTCTCTGACACAGAGATCCCCCTACAGTGTGAATCGACTTTATAATCTATTCGGTGTCAGCCCAGAGCAATGGGCCATTTTCAAGGCAAATACGGGGCTGCACTCTTCACCGCCTATCAGACACACGTTTGAGCGCACATATCGCTGCTGTCCAACCTGTGGCAAACCATTTACCTTCCATTATCGAGGCCCTAGACAGCATCATTACTACATGCAGTCTCACCAATGAAGCAAAATCAGAAGCCAATGGTCTGAAAAGCTATTTCATGTCTTTCAAGGCAGTTTTCCTTCTCACTTTCTGGGTTAAAATATTGCAGTGCATTGAGAACAGGAGCTTGATTATTCAGTCAGGAGATATTTCTCTAGATGTAGAAACAGCCAACATTAAAGCATTACAGGATGAGATACTGGCTTTCTGCGCAATGAATGGATGCTCTTCTGGCAGAAGCCTCTGTGGTTGCAAATGCGATGGGTGTTACAACTCAGTTTCACGTTTTTTCTGATGAGCCTGCTGAAGATGTCACAAATCAAGAGAGTGAAGACATTGTGTTTCGCAACACAGTATTTTATGTCACGATGAACATCATCAGTAATTCGGACACTCGGTTCCACTCCACAGCTGCAATCTGCGAGGGGTTTGCAGCAGTTTTTGAAATTCAGGGTAATGAGTGACGACCAAATCCACAGAGCTCGTCGCACAGTGACAAACAAATATTCCAAAGATCTTACAGCTGAATTTGAAAATGACATCTGAAAACAGTATATAGTGCCACTTTTTCAGAGAGTCTATCTCCTCTTGAGCACCTAAATGCTATCGACAAGATGCAGCTTCAGAGCATTTTTGGAGAAGTGTGTATTGCGCCGCGCATCTTCTGCTCGTTGCCTGTAACAGTTGCTGGGGCTGAGCGAGCTGAAACTAGTAAAGAACTATCTGAGATCAACAATGTGCCAAGACAGATTGAACAGCCGTGCCCTCCTTTCAATTGAGAGCCAGTTAGCCTGGAAATGGGACATTAACAATGACTTTGCCAACAAGAATGCTTGGCACTGGGCTCTTGGTGTGGTGTAACCCAGACAGCTCACAGGAGATTAGAGACACACTTTATTTGTGTAGCCTACACATTTGTTACACTAAAATATATTTTTGTGAGTCTTTAAGTGTATTTTTTATACAGCAAGTGTAGCATTTAAGATAAATGATAGCCTTTTTTTCTGCATCACAAATTAAAGCTCAGAATTTGTATGAATGACTACTTAGGGGTGCCAATGATTTGACACTTATATTTTGGAGGAAAAAAATATTACTTGTTAAGGGGGGCCCAGTGGCATATCTTTTCATGGTGCCCACATGGTGTGTGTGTGTGTGTGTGTGTGTGTGTGTGTATGTATGCGTTAGCTAGCCTACTGCTGCATGTGGGCTAGTCAGCCCTACTTTCCTCAAACTTTGGAATACTTCACATATATTAAAATACACTATCATCTCTCTTTCTCTCATGTTCTCTATTACTCTCACGGCGAAACAGCAGCCGTCAACAGAGTCAAGCCCCCCGGCGTCTCAGGCATAAAATATATATAAACAATAAGTATATATACTGTATATAAATGAAATGATGAGCCAATTACAGTATCTTAGTTTCACATGTAAATAGAAAGAGACTGAAATGATGAAGGAATAAGGAATAAGTAAGATTCTATAATAATTGGATTTAATTGGGCATTGATAAAGTTTTCCTCCGATAAGGGAGGGAGGGGGAGTGGAGCATGGCTAAAATATAAATGAAAATGATGAGCCAGTTACAGTAACGTAGTTTCACATGTAAATAGAAAATAGCAAAGAAACTGAAATGACGAAGGAATATAGCGCATCTTTAATATACTTGTTTCCATATACAATTAGATAATGATTTGGTATTATTGGGTATAAATAAAGTTTAAAAATGTAATAAAATTATCTTATCTACTAATGTACTGATTGACTTTTCATAAGTTTTCTTTATATATATATGGGTTTTAACATATCTGTGTGATGAAAGGGCCACCTGAAATCATTTGAAAAATGTGAATTTCCTTTTTTGTGTCCTGGCAGAATTGAAATAGTTTGTAGATAAAGTTATGTGAAGCTGAGCCACCACTCATCCAAACGTAATAAATAGGCATACCATGAGCCCAAACAGGAACTGAACAAGCATAATACAATCACCAGAGAACAAATCAGCAGCTGTACTGTATCTCAAACACATCAAATATCCATTAGAATTTCAAATGAAAGATCTAGCCTCCCGTGTGTTTCCAGCCACAGCTCACAGCATGACCTTGTCTTACACTGTAGAGTACCCAATACCACAAATAAATTTAAATAAAATATTGTAAAAATGATTCATCAAATAAAATTATTTCAAGAAGCCATGTTTAACAGCACATATTTATTGTATGAAAAACATATATATACAGGTTGTGCTTTTCATAATACAAAAATAGTTTTAAAAATATTTTTATATGCATACCATGATTTGCCAAGTTACGGCTTGGAGGGGTATGCCCCATACCTATACAGCACCGAGAGTTTGGCACTTTTCAGGGTTTCCTACAGAATTTTTAAATAAGCTATTGTGGCCTAATGGTTAGAATTGCTGTTTCTTATGCAGAGGATTGTTGGTTCAAGCCCAGCAGGGCACAAGTAGTTTTTTGACAAAAACAATGTGCAACAATATTTTTCATTTATTAGACTGCTATTATTTTCACATAACAATGTTTCACTTGTTCTTTCAGCTAGAATGTGTTTGCGTCTAGCCTATTGTGCATGCATGTCTCCATGGCATGGAGACTTGGTTCATTCTTTTCCATGCTTCTTCATGATCAATAGCTCAGGTCATTCTGTTCATTGTATTTCATTACACATTAAATAGGCTACTGCTCATCTATAAACTCTTTTAATGTAATTGTGGGCTACCGGTAATAGGATAACTGTTCTCATTCTTGTCAGTATGGTTACGCAAATGTCTGTATGCATTTCTTTGGAATGCATGTATTCTGTATGCATGTCTCTCTCCATGTCATTATCTACTAAAAATAAGTGATATCTGATTTTTTTAAAACTTTTAAAAAGCCAAGTTACTCACGTATACCCTACAGAGCGCTGTCTATAAGTCCTTAATTCCAACTTGCAAAAACTAGGCCTGCCTTTAAAAGTGTTGATATCAAAATGTGGCCAAGCTACAACTAACAATATTGCCTATCGCAGCTCACACTAAATAAACTAGCTCTATTCCAAAGCAATGCTATCCAAACTTTCCTAAATTATTTAATGCAACTTGGCCCTGTGTTTCTTCATCTTACCATCTCAAGAGAATGTGGTCAATGAAATAGGTATGTGCCACATCAAACTGCAAAATGAAAATAATTTATGGTGGAAATACTCTGATTCAGATATATTGAAACGGAAAGATTACTACACTATAGGGAATGTTTGAACAATTGTCTGTATCCACTGCTTTGGGTCTATGAAAAGCACAGAATGAATAAAATGTATTATTATTATTATGTATTTATTGATTTATTTATTTGGAATATTTGGATTTCTATCAAAACCTGTGTGGTTATACAGATTATAGATATCCTTGTGTTCACAAAATTCTGTTCGCAAATAATAACTACTATTATGGTAAGAAAATTGGTACTATTACTTATTTGCCATCATCTGACCCACGAACATGTCTGGATACATTTGTAAAATGTATGCAATTTTCTAGGTAAAAATATTACTAATTTTTATCTATCTGCATTTATTAATCATCTCCCCTTTCTCTATTGTACATGATGTTTCTTGATATAAATGTCTCTTTGTGAATTGTAAAGAAATCTGTAGCAGCAGTTAACATTTTAAAACCTGTACATTTTCTAAAGTAAACTTGCCACCAAAGTATAACCATATCCTTTCTGGTGTGTAATTATTCTTCAACTGTTAAAAACATTCATTGAAATCAATAGTTCCATGAGACACAATCTCTTCACATGCTAAGAGGAACAAACACAGGACCAAGTTGCATTAAATAATTTAGGAAAGTTTGGATAGCATTGCTTTGGAATAGAGTTAGTTTATTTAGTGTGAGCTACGATAGGCAATATTGTTAGTTGTAAATTGGCCACATTTTGATATCAATACTTTTAAAGGCCGGCCTAGTTTTTGCAAGTTGGAATTAAGGACTTATAGACAGCGCTCTGTAGGCTATGCGTAAGTAACTTGGCTTTTTTTTACGTCGAAGATGTTTTTTTAAAAAAAATCTGATTCATATTTACATTATATGGTGTATTATATGTTTATTACAGTATTATGTATGCCACATATACTTTATATAATCAGATATATTTATGTTTTCAGAAATTAAATTTAAATGCATTGAATATGGAAATGTAGGCATAATTATTTTGGTATGAGGTGATCGAGCCCCCCAAGTTTGAAATATTATGTTAAGATAATATTTCATATTTAATTTAACATTTACCATAGGATAGGACATCTTAAAATCAAATGATTACATGTGATATTGTATAAAAAAACCAGCAGTCATCTATCTCACTGTGTTTGTGTGTGTGTGTGTGCGCGCACACGTACATACACGCACGTCTCAACAGCCTCCATGAAAACCATTCTGTTGATGTGATACTATACTAAAGCTACAGCAAGATATGCTAACAAGATCAAGACTGTCAGCTGTTTTGATGGTACTATTAGTACTGTGATATGCTTCCATCTTCTCTTCCTTCCACTAATGACATCAACCCAGGTGTGTAATTTAAGTTTAATTACCTACCATTATGGAAGCTTTATTACTTATCAGTTGGACAAGCAGACTCCAGTCTCATTTTATCTAGGCATGCCGTTGTGCCTTCTAAAATTAAACATTTGTACAGAAGTATAATTGCCTATCACAGAATCAATTACAGATACACAGTTGACAGTATAGTAACCAGAATGTCTTCATCTTTCTCAAAGAATGGCTGCTTTTAAAAAGAGTGGGATATACTTTATTTTGAAATCAGTTCCCTCATCTTTCCATTTAGTTGATTTTGACAAGGCTTTGGAGTAGCTGTAAGGAAGAAAATAGACTTTGCTCTGAATTGCAGTCATGTACTGTATGTAAAAATCCACCTAGTTACTTGACTGACAGAAGTGTTTTTCTGTGGGGAAAAAAACTACAACAAAACAGTGAGCTCGCCAGACAAGCTACATTCTACCTGTACACTGTGGCCCACTTAAGGGTAACACACCATGTGCTACACCACTGCACACCCCTAAGGCTAAAACCCAAGTTTCCCTGCCTACACAGCAGCAGCAAGCTGTTCTCGATTTCAGGCACACATAATCTATACTGTTTTCCTACCATAATCACATTTATACATGTAAATTGCATATGTATAATGTAAATTGTTCATTTTCTTTGTACTATACTGCTCCATTGTTATTTTATATACCCTGTATGTGCTATGCGTTTGGAAATTCAGATATTGCTTTCTGATATGCCAATAAAGAAAATGTAATTCAACTGAATTAAACAGAGATAAAAAAGCAAGACAGAGAGAACGAGAGAGAGAGGTGTGGGTGTGGGACTCATAGATGGAACTGAACAACTTTCATCCTATATTTGAACTGCCAGTCCTCAGCAGGTATTCCCTGTGTATAGAGATTTCCCTATATCCTCTTTGAAAGTCTGAAAGTGTATTTGGAACTGCTGTCTCTGACTATTCATGATAAAGGAATATCACCAAATTGTAACTGGTGGCTTTTGAAGACGTACTGTATAACTGCATATACGTAACTGTTCAGTTTGAGGAAATAAAATGAAGTCCAGACTATATCTTCTTCCTTGCTTCCCCTGACTTTCTCAGTTCCTATTTGGAGACATTTGTCAAGTTCTAGCTGTGGTTGTACCTATGCATGTTGAAACAAAAGTGGGTAAGAGAAAGCAGAATATTGATTTCAAGGCTTTTTACCTTCTTGTAAAATACTTATAACAGAATGGTGTTAGATTGTAGCACAACCGATGGCTAATTCACACAATAAAGTGCTTTTGTGCCCATTACATGAGCTTTCTTGATATATTCAAAAATGTAGTTGTTACAAAATGTAATTATTTCAAACAAATATGCCATACATTGATATTTTATTAAACAATTGTAAGCCAGAGAGTTCTGAAACAGGCAAGTCGTGGCAGTTTCTCTATTTCACTTTGAAAGCATTCGCTTTGCCTGGAGGATTTCCGCTAACAGTGAGGAAGCAGAGAAAATATCATGAACGGGGTCATCTGAAGCTGTCAAACCAATCCAGTGAGCAACACTATTTAGTACTACGCAGCTGTGCGAACGGACAGCTGTTTCTCCGTCTTCGAGCAGGTGGCCAGGTTTTACAGGGATTACAGTAAAAATGATGGACAGGCTGAGCGGATGCAGTTCCCTAAGAAATGCTAACCCTTACACGGTTGATGCGTTGCCGCTAATGAGCTGCCGGCAGGGAGACACTGGCTGTCCCCCAGAGCTCTACGTTATATAGAAATAATGACTGCTTCTTGACCTTAACGTGCTCTTTTTTTATTTTCTTAGCTGTGCCATCTCTTTATGTTCAACCACGGGACTTTGTTTTCTGTTGTTTTCATACGGAGGTTGTGAGAGGGTGAGGGCAGCATTTTTGCATCTGTATTGGGTTGTTTGTGGCTTTGCAGTTTTTCAGTTCTATGTGGATGTTAGGAGTAAACTATAAGTTCCATTAACTTCACAAATAACACAAAGTAAAGAGTAAAGATTGCATTATGTTGCATGTACAGTATATGGCTAAGTGAGGTGTATGTATGCAATTTCGTGCTAGCGGGTAAATTATATCCTCAATGTCTCTCTCTCTCACCTCTTGTGAATTTGAGACCAAAACAAGTGAAACAGTTTGCCAGTGGTTAAGAAATATAAATGTGTATAGCAAAAGCAGTTGCATGCGCATAGTTTCAGCATGACACACATTCAATGTATATGTTACTTGTTTGTTGAAACAAAGGGTAAACGCTATCTCCTTATTTGCCCTCATCAAGGTTTTTTCAGTATAAAACCTAGCTGCATTATTTACATTTGTGCATGCAAAAGAATAGCCTTTATTGAGACGAAAGACTTTGTTTTCCTCTGCTCCACATCTTTACTGCTTTCATAAATATAATGGGGATTGCTACTTTGTGTTTCCCCTGACCACATAATAGCTTCTGTAAAATTTTAATTGGACTATATCTTATATCTCACTAAATGACATATCTGGATGTCTCATCAAAGCAGTTTAGTCCAAGATATTTAATTTACTTTTCATAATACTCTCCACAAAAGCAGACTGAACATTAATTTAGTGCTTAAATTTTACAATTGGTATGGTAGAACCGTCCATACTTTTTAAGAGGCAACCCAGTAGAAATAGAGAGTTTAGTTTGATATGACACATTTCAAATATCTTCTGGCCAATAATTTTTTCCCTGCCAAGTAAAAAATACAATCTTAGAAGGGCCACATCGAGTACAATCACAGGGCAGACACATCAAAAGTATGCAGTAACACATAAAGTTCAGTGATCAAGGTTTTAATCATTTATTGCTAGGATAACACCCCTCTTAGGAGTCAAGAGCAATCTAATGTTTCTTAATGTAAAAAAGCAATGACTGAACGTAGAGAATATCCATTCAGAATAAGATCAGAATGGAGGTGGTTGGGTAACTTTTTGAACAATAAATTGTAGAAAGTACTGAAATGACAAAGTAGTCTTATTTATAATTTTTTTAAATTATACAATATTTTGTATGAAGTTATTACAACAATACTAGGGCATAAAATGCGTCTCTGATGTATCCCAAAATCTGGTTACCACTGGAGGTCTGTCTATAGAGTACACAGACTGTCCTCCTCAAGAAATTTAAGGGGGAAAAAGTCTATAAAAATAACGTCAACAAATCACTTACATATCCATTTCTAAGCATCTAGGATACACAAAACCCCTATTGCTACAATGTTAAAATCTCAACAGCGGCCTTCAGTGCAATGAAAAAATGTAGTAGGGATGCCGTCTCCTCGTTCTCCCCAAGCCTCTGTAAGTATCCATTCAAATATAACCTTGTTACCGCATTACCACGGCTTCTCCTCTCCTTTACATTGCAAAAATGACATTTATGGAGGACGTCCTCCCTAACGCCATTAGACCAATTAGACAACGGAATAAAATAATACATACTGTACATCCAATTAAAGTATAGATGGGAGGGGTTGATCAAAAACATAACGCTATTCTCTCCTTGAAGTTTAAATCAAAAGTCTTCCTTTGGCCTGGGAAGTTGTGGCAACCAGACCCTTTTAAAGGCAGGCTAATAGAGTACTCAAGTGACTACATCACACTGGTTTCGGAAGTAAATTCCCCATTCATTTAGAAACTAAAACTTACTTTTAAACCATTTTTAGTGCTTATGTCTTACCGTCAATTTCCTGGATTGTTCAATATAACGCCCCTTCGCAAACTATGTTGTTTTTTTTTGGACCAGCTTCGAGTATACTTTACGTTTTAGTATTTTTTTGTGAATATACCAGCGCTGGCACTGTTTAAAAACTTGACGTCTCATTATTCCCTCCGGACGAGCAGCGTTGTCTCCAAACGTTGTCATATAACGCTAACCAGCAGTAGCACACAGCTCCATTTTTAAACACTTTTTTAACGTTAGCTAGCTAGCTTGAAGGACTAAAAGCTAGAATTACTTTATGTGGTTAACCGTAGCATAGTTTCTGACCTTGTCAGGCAGGCTTCTCAATTTAGCAAGCTGTGGCAGTACTCCCATCTGCCAAAAATGTCCAGACAGACAAGATGATGATATCTTATTGGTCGAGAACCACCTGTGCGTTGCAGTACTGGATATGTAGTCCGTTAAAGTGGACTACAAGTCGAACTACATTCATTAATTCAGTACTTTAAAAATTTTTAATTGGAACAAGCGATATATGGTCTATATTTTTATACCACACAGGCTAATCCAGGAACATTTCAACTCATTCAATAAATCAGATTTCAAGAAATAGTCGATCGTCTCCAAAGCCCGTTCTATCTGTCATAGGGAATTTACTTCTGAAACCAGACTCCGCCCACCTCTGACATACTCACTTGAGTACTCTATGAGGGTAATTGTGACCAGCTGCACTAATTTAAACAGAATCAGCTGGTTCCCTCTGCCTGCGTGTAGTGGTGGTGCCATCCACCAGATGGCGGCATCCCAACTCCAGTCCACCAACTCTGTGGCACCACAATACAGAGAGAGAAGCTTGTGATAAAAATATAGGACATTTATAGATTTTTTTAAATAGTATTTTTTAAATTGAAGGTAGTAGAGCGAGAAGGAGAGGTTGTAGGAGTTATTTTTGTTATTCGTGTGGAGGAGCTTAGCGAAGGAATGTATTTTTTACAACATTACTAACGTTAGCTAACGCTATATAATATTACTTAGCAGAGAGAGAAGCTTGTGATAAGATAGCTGTGCAAATTTATAGATTTTTTTAATTGTAGATTTAAAAAAAATTCATTTAAGGGTATTAGGGCGTGAAGCAGGTATTTCTGTCATAAATCTTTGGAGGAGCAAAATTTTTGGTTAGCTAACATTGTCTAATACTAAGTAACAAGCTAGCTAGCTAATCAAGGGCGGGAGAGGAGATGTGATTGGAGCGAGCTAACTAAGCTAACATTAGAAAACAAAAAGGTGGGAATGTTCAATGCTTCTTGGCATGAGAGGTAACATTACTCTTAGCTTATGGGCAGTCTTGCAACCAATTTCTAACCAACATTCTTAGTCTCATATTTATCCACTTTTAAGGGATATTTTAGTAGTGATTTTTTCATAAATGTCCCCTGCCCCAAACCCCCTTTTTTTGGATGGGGGGAGAACCCGCCACACACACGCCCACCACATCCCCATGCAAATATTGCACATAACTACTTCTGTCCTCCCCTGTTTTCACACCCACCAGCCCCTACTTGAAGTTACATATTTTTATTCATAAAAAGCTTGTATATAGGCATTTAATTAATACAACAGAAACATTCTGATGTATAACTACCCCATTTGAAGAAGTAAAATGAACAATCAGAAGGAAATTGGACAAGTTGTAGATATTACTAAGTAGCCTGACTCATCACTTCTTAGTTCAGGACACACAAGTAAATGTATATATCATATATGGTATATTATATATAGGGGCAATGACAGATAAGGTTTACAAAACCTTATCTGTCATTGGGGCCATAAATTTTAAAACTGAATTTGTTTGTGTTTTTTTTTAGCTAATTTTTATGTCAATAGTGTCAATTATAAAATTTATATATTTTGGACCCCCCATAATTAATTCAGTTTTAATTTTATTTTTTTTAATAAAATATCATTTCTTTTTCCCCAAGCCCATGCGCGCGCGCACACACACACATGGTGTGATTCTATTTAATATTTTTTATTTTTTTTCTTGAAATTGACAAATATACAATGACACAATATTTTGTTTTTTGGGGGGGGGAGAGAGAGAGAAATGTATGTAATTTATTAATCTTATGTGATCATTCAAATCATCATCATCATATCATCATTATTATCATGTCAACATCTAATGACATCTAATCTGTCATCATCAAATTTACATCAGAATCATGAAATATCGTCTGATTATACATGATCACAATGCACACCCACATGCTCTCATTGGGTGGGGTGGGTACAGCACTGTTACTCAGCACTTTCAATAAAGACCCGTGTAGCTCCAGAAAGCTTCTCACAGGCCCCCACACCTTTTTTTGATGAGGGTGATAATTACATCAGATGACTATATAAATGATTTACCTCAGACCAGGAAATAGTATTCTTTGAAGCGTGGCTGCTGTGCGATTCGGGAATGCCTGAAGCCGTCATCAAATTTGCCAAACATCTTGTTGATTACTGCATCCTTAATTGAGGGAGGCAGGCCAAGAAGGAAAAACACAGGCCATACTTTCTTCTGTGAAACTTATACCGTATTTATTCTTTTCTCTTTTTTTTGAAGGTGGAGGGTGAATGCATAAACTAAGGCATGCATATCCTTTCATGTTGGGTTTTATTTCTGTCCTAATTTTGACAGTCCATATGAAGCAGAAAATAGCCTTTGAACCTTTTAAAAATATATTTCAGGACTAGGACAGGACTACCAGCATTGTCCATAATACTCACACAGCAGACTTGATCTGGGAATCAAACATTTAAAATGGATGCACCACAGTCTCGCTATGTGCCTAAGGTGCTGCTACAGCTTTTGGATAATAATACGGTTTTCCGAAACAGAACGGCTCCCAAATGGATCCTTCAGACACGGGCTGATTGCTGGAACAGAAATCCACGCAGAACGAGATGCACATCCTCCTTTTCTGGTTTGTGTCAAAGAGAGATGGAATTTTTTCTGGATTGGATGTAAACTGTATGGAATGTGAACCAAATGTCACGGACCTGCAGCAGCGGAGCTTTGAAGAGATCCTATCTGAAGGTCAGTGCATTATCACAGGAGTGGGTGAGGGGAGTTGCCAGGTTTGTCAGCAGGGCCTTCGTGTTGGGTGCCTCCTTTATCGAAAACCATTACATTTGCTAAATATTTACTTCATTGCAATACGCTTACATATATGTCTTAAGAAAATAACTATAAATATTGAAAATATAATTGTAAACATGTGACATACATACTGTAGATGCATAATACTAAACTTATAACATAATTACCTTACCTTTTGCTTGCATTTACCATGTATTCTCCAGACCCCTTTTGTGTCAGAAAAGGGCACAAATTATTGTGTATTTTTCATACATTCTGTTCTATAAATATAAGGTTATGCAATTTTTTATATTTCGAACACATACCTTTTTTATCATCAAGCTTGCCTCCCGGCTATTTCTTTTGACTTCCCACGACTCTAGTTTATTGTGGTTAGTGTTTGTGGATTTGTGAAATAAACATTTGAGTTCTGGCCATGCCTTTGTTCCTCTATACAACGTGTTTTTTTTTTTCACAGTTTGTTATGAATGTGTCCTGTTTTCTACTGCTGTCTTACTCTATTTTTCTCTTAAATCAAAGAAACATCATGCCATAAACATAATCATTCTTATAATTTAGAATTATTCCTTGTGTCGACACCATATTCCATATGGCTAACTAGGTACTTTTTGAAAATATGTTAGGAGAAACAATTCCACCAGACAGACTTCAGGTACTTGGAAAAGGGATTTTTTGAACAGCAAATGCTAAGCATAGTTACAGACATGTTTTACATGATCTCCTTCTTCAGGGAGATCATGTGAAACAAGGTACAGGAGAGCCAGAATGGCTGCCTGCCTGCCTGCCTGAATGCAGCAGGGGAGGGCACAGATGCTCTCTCACCCCGCGAAGGCAGAACCAGAGCTGGTGGCAGTGGAGAGGGGGCAGGGCCTTGCAGAATGCTGAAACAGCATATGTAGCCTCATGTATGGCCATATGCAGAATCCGTTTCAGATAGACTACTACAGGAACCCAGAAGTCTTCTTGGCGGAACTTTTGCTAAAGGTTATAATAATAATAATTATTATTATTATTATTTGTAGTAGTAGCATGAATATTATAATGAATATTATTTTTCATTTTTTATTTCCCTCCCTTCTCTTTTTTTTTTGATCCTCCAGCCTTTCCCACCCTACTGTCACAATATCCCACTTCATTTTTTAAAACCACCACTGGTTTACAACGGGTCAACTGAATAAAAATGGAGAACAGAGGGAGGCCCCTTCTATATCCTTCATGACACTATACAGATCTACACTCCACCTCTAAATGTTTGATTGCACCCATATGTCCATTCCAGTTGAGGCCTGATATTCTGTTTTCACAAGCCTCAATCGCCCTGTAAACAGAAATAAGTGATAAAACGGAACATTCCGTGATCATTTTCTGATGGGCTTCATCCCTTTCATTGGCATGAATGGAGAATATCAGAACTGTCTTCAAAGGATGGGCTGGCTATTGGTTAATATGATAAAATGGGTGTATAAAGTGAACACTTTTCCAGCGATTCAGTGCAAGACTTTCAAAGCTCTTCGTACTGTAAGAAAATGTGGCATCAATTAAGTGGTTTGTAGAAGAGCAAACCTTGATGGGCCAAATGGCTTCCTTTGTGTTCAAACCCATTTTTTTTGTCCTCCACGGCTAAAGATGTTGCACATTCAATCCTCGAGACAGATTACAGCTGAAAAACATTAGACCTGAGGGAGAAAAACTAATAAACAGATCCACCCAGGCCTTGCACACGTAGACACGCAGAAACGCACACACACGTACACGCACATACACACAATATCATGGTTATGGTGATGATAATGATGATGTTTTCCCCCCCTAGATGCTTATTTTATATCTTGACACACAATTTTCATGGTTGGAACCATGAGCCAGCAGCAAAATGTTAAAACATATTTTACTCACACTTCACATGTTTACTGCAGAATATTTCATGTGGCAGACATAGCATCTTCAGAGGGGAAGGTCTAGCATAGAGCACAGTGCTGTATAATGCATTCATCAGTGCATTATACAGTGCATTTATAAAATAAGCGGCTATTGGATCGAAGTACATGGATTTATAATGATGCATAAAACTATTTACATGGTCTTATACATTATTTATGAATCTGAAGAGGAAAATTCAGGAAAGGTGCAACACTCATTTCTAGCACATACAGTATATAGGTATAAAATATTTCATACTCCAATTTAAAAAATGACAAAATTGCCTGCAATTAAAAACTACAAAGTCACATCTTCCTTCCATAGTGTTTCGGATGTTTCGGTCGGCTGTCTCGGGTGACCAGTTCAACATTGTGCTGCTTAGGCAAAGAATAGTTTTAAATAAAGAATTGAAAGTATGCGTAGAAGCCCTGCTTGTAAATGCTCTGTAACTGATCTGATATTTATTTTAAGATATCCCTGAGTAAATAACTATTGCAATGTTTGTATTGTGGTGCCAGGAAAGGAATTGGGGTTTTGTCCACCAGGGGGCAGCACCGGCCCTACGTACAGGTATGGCAACAGCTGTGATTCATTGTAATCTAATCATTGGGCTTAATAAAAGGCCTGAGGGCCCAGTTGCATAAAACATCTTAAGTGAAATTTCCCCGTAACTTGTTTCTTAAAACACCCTTAAGTTTAAGTGAGTTGCATAGGACTAATTAAGTATTTTTCTAATTTCTAATTTTGTTTCCCTTTAAGCATTCCCTTAAATAATTTAGCAATTTCAAAAAACAAGCAGGCTCTCCCATTGAATGTTTTAAGAGACCTCGAAAGGAATCTTACATTTTGAAATTAAAATGTTTTTTGCCATTGCTAAATTATTTAAGGGAATGCTTAAAGGGAAACAAATATTTATGGTAAATAAGTAGCCCACTTTAAATCAGTTAACTTTAGCTACATAGCTAGCAAGTTACTTTTGTTTGGAAAATTTTTCGATTATAATTTTTTCCTTTGCTGACCAATTTGGATTTTGTCTGTTACTGTCCATTTCAAAATGTTGTTTGCGCTATAACTAAAACTGACGTTAGTGAATCCGTTAATCTAGCAGCACCTCGTCAAGAGGTAATGTGGGGATTCCTCTGTTTTTACCGTAACGTGATACATCGATGTAGGAAAGTAAGTATACAGGTGCAGCTCAAAAAATTAGAATATCGTGAAAAAATTCAATATTTTTTGTCACATGTCAGAAAGTGAAACCATTTTTTATATAGATTCATTACACAGAGTGCAATATTTCAAGCCTTTATTTCTTGTAATTTTGATGATTATGGCTTACAGCTAATGGAAACCCAAATTGAGTGTCTCAGAAAATTAGAATATTACATAAGATCAATAAAAAAAGGATATTTTAAACAGAAATGTCAGCCTTCTGAAAGGTATGTTCATTTCTATGCACTCAATACTTGGTTGGGGCTCCTTTTGCATGAATTACTGCATCAATGCGGCGTGGCATGGAGGCGATCAGCCTGTGGCACTGCTGAGGTGTAATGGAAGCCCAGGTTGCTTTGATAGCGGCGTTCAGGTCGTCTGCATTGTTGGGTCTGGTGTCTCTCATCTTCCTCTTGTTCAGGTCAGGCGAGTTTGCAGGCCAATCAAGCACAGTAATACCATGGTCATTGAACCAGCTTTTGGTACTTTTGGCAGTGTGGGCAGGTGCCAAGTCCTGCTGGAAAATGAAATCAGCATCTCCATAAAGCTTGTCAGCAGAAGGAAGCATGAAGTGCTCTAAAATTTCCTGGTAGATGGCTGCGTTGACTGTGGACTTCAGAAAACACAGTGGACCAACACCAGCAGATGACATGGCACCCCAAATCATCACTGACTGTGGAAACTTCACACTGGACTTCAAGCAACGTGGATTCTGTGCCTCTCTACTCTTCCTCCAGACTCTGGGACCTTGATTTCCAAATGAAATGCAAAATTTACTTTCATCTGAAAAGAGGACTTTGGACCACTGAGCAACAGTCCAGTTATTTTTCTCCTCAGCCCAGGTAAGACGTTTCTGACGTTGTCTCTGGTTCAGGAGTGGCTTGACACGAGGAATGCGACATTTGTAGCCCATGTCCTGGATTCATCTGTGCGTGG
The DNA here is from genome assembly GCA_022702515.1 of Ilyophis sp. 1 JC-2022. Taxonomy (NCBI): domain Eukaryota; kingdom Metazoa; phylum Chordata; class Actinopteri; order Anguilliformes; family Synaphobranchidae; genus Ilyophis; species Ilyophis sp. 1 JC-2022. Next base: position 119,238,373 of record CM040395.1, on the reverse strand, counting down.
TGGCTCTTGATGCACTGACTCCAGCCTCAGTCCACTCCTTGTGAAGCTCCCCCAAATTCTTGAATGGATTTTGCTTGACAATCCTCTCAAAGCTGCGGTTATCCCTGTTGCTTGTGCAGCTTTTCCTACCACACTTTTTCCTTCCACTCAACTTTCTATGAATATGCTTGGATACAGCACTCTGTGAACAACCAGCTTCTTTAGCAATGACCTTTTGTGGCTTACCCTCCTTGAGGAGGGTGTCAATGACTGTCTTCTGGACATCTGTCAAGTCAGCAGTCTTCCCCATGATTGTGTAGCCTACTGAACCAGACTGAGAGACCATTTAAAGGCTCAGGAAACCTTTGCAGGTGTTTTGAGTTAATTAGCTGATTAGAGTGTGACACCATGAGTTTCCAATATTGAACTTTTTCACAATATTCTAATTTTCTGAGACACTGAATTTGGGTTTTCATTAGCTGTAAGCCATAATCATCAAAATTACAAGAAATAAAGGCTTGAAATATTTCACTCTATGTGTAATGAATCTATATAATATATATAAGTTTCACTTTCTGAAATGAGTGACAAAAAATATTTAACTTTTTCACGATATTCTAATTTTTTGAGCTGCACCTGTATATACTTATATAGGAAAACATTTGAGGGGTTTTATGCAGTTTTATGCAAAGTACTTACACGATTCCCTTTGATAAGGGGAAATAATCTAAGAACATCTAAGGGGAAAACTTGTTGTTTTATGCAACCGGGCCCTGGTTTGCAGGCCAAAAGAGAACTATTTGTAGGACTGATTTTGGGCTGTAACCCGGATGTTGCTGCGTGCAGGTTTATAATTTCTCTGTCTTTTTTGGGGGGTTTTTCTAGCATTTTTCCTTCCTTTTTCATAGAGCTTTTCGTTTCCAGAATGGCCTTTTCTTGTTTTAGAGAGAAATAGTTCTTTTCCCACTTTTTTGCACAAGTAAAAGGCAGCAAGTCAAATAGCTGTTTAAGTTGACTGTTCCCCACGTGATCAATGGCCCCCCCAACCCTGCATCACAGTATGTTTTAAGTAATGTTTGTATGTTTTAGCCTTATTAATTGCCGACCTCCAACATGCATTTGATATAACACAAGAACCAATGCAAGAGCAAATGCTAAATAAATAAATTTGATATGTTCTTATATGTTCTTTCCCATCTTATATTATAATATTATATTGTATATTTCATATTACATTTCTTATGAATACCTTTTCTATTTTATTTGAGTAATATATTTTATTTAAGTTTTTCTTGTTTGAGGAAAAAGAGTTGCTCTCTTTCCCTGCCATCTCTGCAGAGGTCTGAAGGAAACCATAACAAGGGCCTGGGGTCCCCTGGTGGGTTGTGGAACGCAGTGGATTACTGCTGCTCTGGTTTCACTGTAACCTAAGCTTGCTCTCCAGCGGGACATAACTGGTGCAAATAGGCTACACAGGCAGCTCTATTACCCCAGAAAGCCATGGAAAGAAGCCTGTGTAGTTAAAGACCTCCATCTTCTGTCCGCAGACTACACTCTGCATTTGAATGACAGTCCTCATTTGTCAACCACTCATGCCGCTCGGCATTCCCAGGACTGACACAGCAGTTAAAACAAAACATACTGATATTTAAAAATTATTTTCTCATTTAAAATATATAGAGAAACATATATTATGATTATATGAGAAAGTACACAATTTTGATTTAAAAAATGTGAAAAATATTTTAAAGAGTATTTACATGATATAAAAAGAGGGAAATGCAATATATGGTAAATACATGTATATAGCAGTATTATATGTAATATAACAGTGCCACAAGAACATCTGTAGACAATGTGCTTACCGTAGGCTTAAGACAGAATGTAATTTTAACCTCTAAGAGTGTCGCAAAATAATCTATTCACCACAATGACAAAACAAATTGCCTACGCTTATAAAATATAAAACATTTTATATAGCCTACTTGAATTTCAGAATTCATAATATTTTTTTCTTATCTGAATCTGTATGATCCAATCTTTCTATTTAAAATACTTTATTATTTATTTTGAGTAACTTATTATCAAGTCATTTTAAGTAGTTACAGATTGTACAAACTGTTTCACTACTTGATTTTAACTGCATTAATTAACCTATCTGAATAAACTCAAATGCTTCACTAGTTTTTATTTTCATTTAGTTTTCCATTTTGATTCTATTTGTTTAATTTAGGTTTGTTTTACAAACAGGTTTGCTAGTTTTAGTTTAGTTTTAGTTTTTCAAATACTCATTTTTATTTATATTTCAGTTTTATGATAATGTTTTTTTACACCTAGTTTCCATCTTAGTTTTCATTTGTGATAATACCCTTGATGGGATCATATGTATTTCTTTTTGTTTATTGGTAAAAAGTGACTGATTATGATTATTGATGACGATATATAAAGACCCACAAGCGCACAGTCAAGCCCAACAATTATCAATGGTGCATTTGCTGCTTTTGGATTGCTTCACTAACCATGCCTTGGGGAGAATGCGTCTTTAGGGACCGTGCAGATACATTTTCAGAGAGCAATGAATGTCTTATGTTTGCACATGACCCTAAAGTCAGCATGCCTTTTATGGGACAGCTAGGGTGTTTCCTTATGCTAATCACATGAGCAGGCACGCACATCGTATTTACGAACAATTGGCATTCATCATCTTATACACCGGTTGGTTTTTCCTAGTAAGAATAAGTAAGAATAATTTAAGAAAGGTTCTGTGAATGAGCCCCAGTGAGTTTTAAGAAGCTGTTTACAAAGTGACAGCTATATAGCCAGTGTTGTAAAACTGATTTATGCAGTAGATCTTTTAATTTACAGAAAGAGCTATGAAAGGGGTGGAAAAATCATAAATTGATGTGGTACATGTATTTACAGTTAAATGCACTAGTATTGGGACAGTTGTGTCAAATTGGTAGTTTATCTCTGTACTAATCCAATTTGTATTTCAAATCAAACAATGACTATGAGGCGAAATTCACAAACACTCGTACGCACAAATTCGTTCTTATGTGGCAGGTAAGAAAGGTTTACGCAATTTTAAGACATTCACAATTTTTCTCTTATGTTGGATTTACTTGTAGGTAAGAATAAAATTTAAGAGTGATCGCGATCTGTTGTATGAGTTACACACAAAGCAAATAGGCCCTCAATTATATTCCCTGCAACTGGGTTGTTTTAATTTAGATTATTTAAAAGAAAATACAACTTTGAATTTATAAATTTCTCACCATAATCACATTACCATGCTTAAATAATCTTGTTATTTTCTGTTTTTATTATTAAAATGATATGATTTAAATATTTATTGTAGCCTAAATGTACACCCAACATTTTCCTTCCTCAATCAAAAACAATAACCTCCATCAACGCCCAAGTTAATAGCCTAGATGCAAAATACGACTTGTCCTTGATCGGTGCCTGGTCGAGAGGAACGGACGACTTGCCTGATATTATAAAACTGAAATCCATCTCTTCACTCCAGCCTCTGAATTACTAATTAGCCTATAACATCTTTTTTCTTTTCCCCCATTCAATTCACTGGTGCAGGAAAGCACACAAGTCCTTATTGGCACAGCAAGACATATGTGCAATGTGCTCATAAAGACTTGTCGTCTTTTTTCTCTACCCTTTATAGGCAAGATGCCAGTTTTATGAATGCATCTTCTAGGTAAAGGGGGCAGGACAGCTGGCCCTATATGGCTTTTTGGGGGCCTTAATTATGCTAATATGTGAACATGCGTTAATTTAAGTACAGATGAATTTACACTGGCCTGTAAGAGGATTTCTGGAGGTTAAGAGCGTTTGGTGAATCCGACGTGAAGTCCACATACAAACATCTCTCGAGAACGAATATAAGAGAAAATTAAGAGAAAAATAAACAAATGTTTTTGCATAAGGCCCAATGTCTACATTTATTTCAGTTGGTTTTTTTTTAAACAGACATTGAACTATATTACAACAATGCGATTCAATGAGTCAAGTCCCCCTATTTCAAGTCAGCATAAGTATTGGGACAAATGACCGTCAGCTGTTTAACATTTAACAGGTTTACCATATTACTCTAATTATTTATAAATGGAAAACATCAGGGCATGGGTTATATCTTTTGGAAGTATTTGTAGAGTCAACTTTAGAAACAAGACAAGCAAACTGCAGATGAGAGCCAGAGAACTGAGTACGGCAACCAAGAAAACTATTGTGAGGATGAAAAAAAAACTTTCAATAAATTAAGAGCTTTTGCAGAATGTTTGTGTATTCCAAAGTCAACAGTATGGAATGTTCTAGAGAAGAAACAAACTGCTGTAGGTCTTAGAAATCTGCAGAAGACATCAGAAAGTGATGACAGAATGATTAGCAATTACTCAGTTTGAGTAAGTGCTAATGATTTTCATACATTGGGGGGTGAAAGTATTGCAGGACATTGTTACACAGTGTGCAACAATGTCCTGCATATATAATTTAGAATTGCGTATTATGGAATATAACTATGTTATCCACCCTGGTGTACTTCTAACTAGCCTAGATTCAACAGAGAACCATCGTAAGATTGTCATGCTTGAGAGTAAACACAGGGGAAAGGACAAAGTTACACTGCACAGAGTGTGGGTGCACTACTGCATGCTGCCACTGCCACTGCCAAAATACAAAGATTGTACAATATAAACTACTTATATTAACATTTGTACACACCCTAAACCCACTCTAACACCTCGTAGGCTCTGGCTCATTTTCCTTTTGTGCCTCGCGTGCAGCCTGCCGGGTCCCATCGAAGGCTGTGCTCAGCAAGACCATTATTGTACTGATGGGAAAGTGAATAAGCGTTAATCTTTTACAGAGACTCTGTAATGAACCAATCCAAGACACACCATTTCATAACTACCGATTCATCCGTGCTATCAGATGTAAATTATATTTACAATTACATTATATTTACAAAGATATAAAAAGAAAACTAAACTATTGTTATTCTAAATGAAATGCAACGGAAATATTGCAAAACGGCACTCGTTTACCACCGAGTTTCATGACCTTCAGATCAGAAGAGATATAGATACAGTAATGATATTCTTTTTCAACACTCGTCAGCTACAGGCACAGTTAATGCTTACAGAGCTTGCATACATTAGCCTACAATACAATCCACTTTGCTATTGGAGCTCCACAGTCGGGGAGCCAACTGCACACCAACTGAACATGAATCCACAAGCTAACGGAAGGCCAGTTATATAGGAGATGTGTAATAAATACAAACTTTTTTTAAAGAAATAATGAGCACATTTATTGTACGTGTAATCCTTTTTGGTACGAGAAAGCACGGTAAAAGTATAGAGCCATTTAAAGGAGAGTTTAAGGGAGAGCAAGAGGTATGAGAATAGAGGAAAAGGGTAAATAAGGGAGAGAGCCTGTTTGTTTTCCTCCCATTCAGAAAAGTAACAATAGCTGCCCATAATGCTGTCAGCACCTTATGGCACAGGGGGACTACAATTGGTGTAGTGACACAACTCTTCCATCATGAACTATTGTCTGACGAGGGCTTGGGCAAGCCAAGACTCACTCAGTAAGCCAGTAAAAATGATGAGTTAGACAGTGAGGAATGCAAGATTCACGAATAGCATGGCTTATTTATTTGCTGGAAACGCAGTACAAAAACTCACATATTTGTTTCTTTAATAATTTCCACGAAAAAATTATTTCCAGCATGCAGAATGACCTCCGAAACATCTATCTGCACTCAAAATATCTATCTAAATTCTGATGTTGAATACAGCGTATGACAGGCTCATGCGTGGGCCGCAGTGGAGATAAATTCTGCTCTGTAAAAGGTTTTATTCAAAAGAAGCAAAACATTTTTATCATTAAACATCATTGTATGTTCCAAAAAGGCTCCCAGTAAGTCCCTCACAGCACATCTTTCTGTGATTATAGCGACTTTCATAAAAAATGTATAACATAATATGGATGTAGTTAAAAACATAATGGGGAAAATTGATGGTCTTGTTGAAATGTAATAGTGCACTATATGCTGTTTAAAGTAAATGACTCTTTAAAGAAGGCTTTATCGATTTTAGTGTGGCATAAGGGCTTGACCTTTCGAAGCAACTTTGCTTCCAGGTTTGAATCAGGTCGGATACTGCTATTGTACTGCCATTTTCAGCCAATTTCCAAACCTGAAGCACTTCAGGGTAAGCATATCCAATTGTATAAATATATAATATGTGAGACATAAACCAAGTTATTCAAGATGATATTGGGATGAGATGATTATTACGTCAGCCAGACTACCCATTGTTGCAAATTGTTACAATATGCACACTTGCTACTTGTCTGTTGACTCTGTTGTCCATCTCCTCAAATCCCAATGACAGTTTTGCGATCTGAAGTTCAGCTTCCAGAGCTGGGATGTTTATTGTTATCATGTTGCCAGGCCTTGCACAAAACTACAGATGCTCTTTGTTCCATTTTTTTTTTCCTTCCCTGCGCTTTGACATCAACCCATTGCTGTGTATGAAATCAATTGGTCTGGAGATTTCCCAAAGACCTAGAGCAGAGGGATAAGCACAGGCTCCAACAGGACAAACAAATGTCAGATACCATACAGACAGATGGTTATATACACTGAGAACTTGACAAATGTTTTCCAGCTCCAAATAAATGCAGTCAAAAATTTTTTACGGGTGTCTTGGTGGCATAGCCGTAGCGTAGTCAACACATGCTCATTGCGAGCCGCGATGTCGGCGGTTTGAGTTCGTGCGATCTTTGTCGCATGTCTCTCTCTCTCACTCTCACTCCCCATTCTTTCTGTCTCTCTAGACTGTGCTGTCCAATAAAAGCTGAAGAAGCCATAAAAATTATATTTTTAAAAAATGTATAACTTGAAGGGTTTCGTCCTCTTAGTTATTTTTCCATAGAGTTCAATAGGAAAATTTGTCAGGAGAAACAACCCTTAATGTGATCAATCCATATATACTGCATATCTGGCAGCAGAGTTATGGTTTAAGGCTTGTTTGATACATCAGACCATTGGTGACTTACTGACAATTTGCCAACCATGTATTCCATACTCTTCCAGCATAATTTACAACTAAATCTAGTCCCACCCCCCAATTATTGCTTGTAAGAGTACCAGAAAATAAGATATCAAGAGTCTTTTGATGTTGTTGGGTCACAGACATCAGGAAGTCATGGCATTCAAAGGATATGCGACCAAATATTTAAAATTATTACTTTATTAAACTGTCCAATATTTTTTGATGCCCGAAAATGGGGGGGACTATGTACGAAAGGTTCTATAATTTCTAAACGGTTCATCCGATATGGATGAAAATACCCTCAAATTAAAGCCGACAGTCTGCACTTGAACGTCATTGTCATACTAATTTTATTTTTATCTATCCCTGTGTGTACTTTTTTCACTTTCCATTTTCTCTAGTTTCTTCCTTTCTCCTTCCTTCCTTTATCACTGCAGGAAAGGAACCATCTGCAAACCAGTAGGGCCAAAGTATTTTATAACCAGTTGTTGGTGTATTAATATTTTCCTGTATAATAAATTAAATTAAAATTAAAATTGTATCCTTTCAAACTCAAAGTGCTAGAGTGCAAAGTACAGAACCAAAATAACAAAATATGTGTCACTGTCCAATGAATTATGGTGCTCACTGTATATATATATATATATATATATATATACACTGCTCAAAAAAAATAAGGGAACACTTAATCAACACAGTATAACACCAAGCCAATTAAACTTCTGGGATATCGATCTGTCCAGTTAGGAAGCGTAAACGATTGTGAATCAATTTCACCTGATTTGGTGCAAATGAAAGGACAACAGATGGACAGGAGAGGCAACAGCAAGACAACCCCCAAAAAGAATTTTTAAAAAAAAATTTTTTACAGGTGGTGGCCACAGATCATTTCTCTCTCCTTATCCTTTCTGACTGATTTTTTTCTAGTTTTGCATTTTTCTAGTGACCTTGTCACTACTGGTAGCATGAGGCGGTACCTGCAGCCTATTCAGGTCGCACAGGTAGTCCACTCCTCCAGGATGGCACATCCATACATGCCGTCGCAAGAAGGTTTGCTGAATCTCCCAGCACAGTCTCAAGAGCGTGGAGGAGATACCGGGAGACGGGCCATTACACGAGGAGAGCTGGACAGGGCCGTAGTAGGGTAATGAGGAGAAACAGGAGGAGCACTGCCAGAGCCCTACAAAATGACCTCCAGCGGGCTACTCGTGTGCATGTTTCTGACCAAACAGTCAGAAAAAGAATCCATGAGGGTGGCATGAGGGCCCGACGTCCTGTAGTGGGAACTGTGCTCATAGCCCAGCACCGTGCAGCTCGATTGGCATTTGCCAGAGAACACCAGAATTGGCAGGTTCGCCATTGGCGCCCCGTTCTCTTCACAGATGAGAGCAGGTTCAAACTGAACACATGTGACAGACGTGAAAGAGTCTGGAGACGCCGCGGCGAATGTTATGCTGCCTGCAACATCATCCAGCATGACCAGTTTGGTTTAATTGACTTAATTTAACCAATGATTAAGTGTTCCCTTAATTTTTTTGAGCAGTGTATATATAATACTTTTACTTCATAATCATATTCCAGACATTGGTATTCACAATCTACTATGAAAATATTCCAATCTATGAAATTTGAAATATGAAAACTTGTATGTACATGATACATTCCAAAATGTGTTAGGACAGCGACACACTTTTTGTTGTTTTGGCTCTGTACTCCAGCACATTGGATTTGAAATGGAACATTGACTATGAGGTTAAAGTGCAGACTTTCAGCTTTAATTTGAGGGTTTTTAAATCCATATCAGGTGAACCATGTAGCAATTGTAGCCATTTTTACACATAGTTCCCCCCATTTTAGGGCACCAAAAGTAATTGGACAAATTAACATTTCCTTAAATATGATAACCTTAAGTCATCATATTTAATATTTGGTTGCATATCCTTTGCATGCCATGACTTCCTGATGTCCCCACAACATCAAAAGACTCTTGATATCTTATTTTACTCTCACAAGCGATACTAGTCTATAACCATCACTCTGCTGCCAGATATGCAGTATATATGGATGGATCAGTTTAAGGGTTGTTCCGCTTCATTCCTATTGACCTATATGGAAAAGTAAGTCCGGAGAAACAGCGTGTTTAAGTTTATGTTCATTTGTTCAATTACTTTTGGTGCCCTAAAATGGGGCAAAGAAGGGGTTCCGCTGTAGTGCTTGTTGCAGTATTAGTTTAATTGCTGTAAGCAAAGCAGAGCAGAGCCCAGCCCTCATGCAGTTGTATTTTACCCTTTCGTTTTTGTTTTATGTCCAGTCCCTTACCTAATTCTCTCCCTACCTAATTGATATATGTCCCACCCTTTCTGAAATTCTGCCGCAATCCTACAAACCACAGCCATACAGATTCAATGATGTACGTGCTCTCTTAGGTTTTGTGGTCAAAAGAAAGCTTTGCTAATTCTTCCATTAATATGAATAAATGCAACTTCTACATTTGGAAGAAGTTAGAGAATATTAAAGAAGCAAAGAGAGGAAGGATTTTAGGACAGAATTACAAGGCATCAATTGCTGGGCATTGTTTAACCACGTATTCCAAATTACCCCAGCAATATAGTATCTTGTGATCTAGTGGCAGAGTGACAATGTTGGAAATATATAATTTTGCGATGAGAATGATAAATTGATTTTATTGCATGGAGAGCAATAAAGTTACTGATGTTTTTGTTATAGCTTTCCAATATACTGTATGCCTTTATATAAGGAAGAAAAAGGCTGGCTACAATATGCATCGTACACTGAAGAAATAATCAAATTGCTATGAAACACGGAATTGTATGTTAGAATTAATAGATGAAATTCATAATATAAGTCTGTGGCTATGGGATCTGAATTATTTGTGCTGATTTTAGCCTATTTTACTGCAAAAAGCAAGGCAGAAATTCCACGAAAAAAAACAGAAATACCTGGGTAAATTGCTGACTTCCTTGTAGAGCTGGACATTCTGCTCGGCTCATTTCCAGATGAGCGTACATCCCAGCATGCATCTCAGCTTGCCTGCAAGATATCTTGACCTCTGAGCACCCGCCCACAGTCTACAGTGCCTGCATTTCCTATCATTCCTGTCATGTCTGTTCTGGCCACCCGGTGGTGGAATGAGCTTTTCATAGTGGTCAGGACTGCAGAAACCCTTCCCATCTTCAGAGACGGACCTCTTCAGACCACTCCATGGTTCTCCTAACCCTTTGTAGCTGTCCTCTTTTGGATTTCCTTTTGGGATAATAATGTTATCGGTATAACAGTACAAAGATAAGTTAGCTGTGCAGTGGTATTTCATTTTGTTTACAATACTAATTGTTGGTTAGTTCAGCTAGTATGTGTTGGTTTACATGCCCTTCTGTGCCTTCTTGGTGATATTGTTTTTTGTGTGTGTGTGTGTGTGTGTGTTCCTGAGACCAACACCGATGTTTGATGTTTTGCAAGTCACCCTGAGCGTCAAACAAACACATTTATACACATGGAGTCCTGAATAAAAGTGCTGGACAGGACTGGATGCCTGTTATCACGACTAGCATGGCTACAAGTGGAGACCTCCGTGGTTTTGAAAGAGGAGTGTGTTCAGCAGGAGCTTCAGTGTCCAAGAGGCTAGACTTTCTCGGTGTGTCTCGAGCAACGGAGTCTAAGATGATTTCAGCGTGGAACTCTGAGGGAGAGGGAGGGCAGGGATGGAAGAGTTCCATGGATTTCTGTCTTTCGTTGCTCACCGGCAAGGAATATAAACGTATCGATCACCGACTTTGCTCGATAAAAATGTACTTTTTTCATAATTGGCAACCCGCCAAAAACAGGAAAGGTCATTTCATAAATGTTTAGTGTGTGTGTGTGTGCATTATATAATTGCCAGAGAAGAATAAAAAACAACAGAAATCTCAATCAGCTGCCTAGTACGTTGAATGCGCTGCTCTACGTTGAAAGACTGGGCTTTGTTTTTCAGTTCAGCTCAATTTGCTCCAGGGTTTGGAAGAGGACCATATACTTCTGTCTCACTCAGTCCCTGTGCTGTCAAATATTGCCTTGCTAACCCCAAACAAGCCCCCTCAAAAACAAATTGTTTTTTTTTGTGTGTGTGTGTGTGTTGGGGTTTGGGTTTTTTCCTGGAAACCAAAATTAGAGTAATTTAATTCCAGAGTACTTTTGACTACATGAGGAACACAAGCTGCTTTCATCTGTCCTGATGATGCTAGTAATATGTATTTTTTTTAAATGCATGTTGAAGTGTGCTTAAAATGAATGTAATCCAAACATTTCTGTGAAAATGTTGATAATGTTTATATTAGAAATCATTAGAGACTTAATACAACAATGCAATGTAACACAATAAGGGAATGTGTGTGTGTGTGTGTGTGTGTGTGTGTGTGTGTGTGTGTGTGTGTGTGTGTGTGTGTGTGTGTGTGTGTGTGTGTGTGTGTGTGTGTGTGTGTGTGTGTGTGTGTGCGCGCGTGTTTGTTTGTTTGTGTGTGTATAATCTATTTTTCATAAAATGTAGGTGGCTCCTAATGGTGTGTGTTCAAGTACTTGCGAGCTTGCCCTCTCTTGGGACTGGGGGGAATCCCATGAGGTCACTATGCTACACAAGTGGATCCACTACACAGTGCAAAAACCTAAAATCTAGGCTCCATCCCTCAAAAAGTACAGGCTTTTGCATTTCATTGTGGATGCCACTGTGGAGCATAGCTACCTCTTGGGATTAGAACTGGGGGATCCCCCTCTCTCTGTCTGTGTGGATGCGAGCCAATAGCCATCTGTCATGTCGAGCAGAATCAAAGCTCCTCCCCGGAGCCTTACTGCGCAGAATATGACATTGATCCCATTTAGCTGGGTCACAAACTGAAGCTGCATCTTACCCAGCGCCATTCCTGAGCTCTCCGAGGTTTTCCGCACGGAGGGAAGGGAGCTTATGGGAACATGTGCCGTGCAGCCCGCTACACATGTGGCCACATCCTGACAATATTCCCATTACATAGACTCCTCTGTGTGAAACCCACTAATGGGCAAAACAATGGCCCAATTTCAACTAGATATTACACAGTTCAAGCCAGTGAGGTTTACCAAGATGACATTTCAACCCTAAGGGAAATATTTTCATTGAGACGTTTGGCGTGGCAAGCAGTCTCTTAAAAAAAATCCAGGGCAGGGATTGTTATTTTCTTCTTTTTTTTTTTTTTTTACAATGATAAAATGATGGCTTTTCATTTTAGTTGGATTTGGGAAGAAATGTAATGGCAAATATTTCTGGTAGTTTTCCCATAATGTAATTTGAAAGATTCTGTGATAAACGTACAGTTGAATGAGATATCAACTTTTGGCCATATAAAAGATCATTACCAGTACAAGCTCCATTTGAGGTTTGTACGAGACTATTCGTGTTCCTTCCCCCACCACTGATGTCCATGCCAGCAGCATCCCACGCTTTACAAAAAATGCAACCCTGGCCAAATTCTCTGTTGTGTGAGCAGATAAGCTCTTTTTTCCCAACCCTGTGCTTGAGGTTAGTTGCATTAATCCCTCAATGACTGTTACCCCAGTTAGCGATAATATTAATCAGAACTGCAGAGTGACTCATCTTGTGTTTGGAACCTGAAGAGCCTGTGGCTCTTCAAAAATGTTTGGTTTCTTGCCTCACAAGGGGAAGCGCAGCACATGGTCTTAAACCTTTCATGGCCTACCCTACGCATGGTTTTTCTCAGCTAAATCCTAAAAAATCGAAATAAGCATTAACTAATAAAGCTTTACAAACATTTACATATGGCTCAGCAAACAATGAAATAAAGGATTGCTACACATTTTTACGATACTTCCTTGTGTGAAGTGGTTTAAAACATTTACAACATTTTTTATTGCAAACAATTGCAAAAGTAGCAATATTTTATTTAACAGTCCATACATATTTATGAATACAGGGTCTGTTTCACTGAAATTATGAATGCTAATTATGCATAATTATGTTTTTATCCCATTGTTACCCAATTTTGGAAGAATACAGTGCCGTTTGTATGTCAGGGTCGCAAAGGTATCGGAGTCTTCCTGTGCACCTTAACAGGTGGATTTGCGGGCGCTTGGCTGACCAGCAGGTGTCACTAGTGAACTATGAAATGCTGTAATCCCAGTTGACTGGAACATTCCCACACATAGGCAATGCACAAGTGAATAGTACATCACCCTGTGGGGCTGCCAGACACAGTTTGTACATGCAAGGTCTGGATTCGATACCAGAACGTGGGGCCCATCCATGCACTCGAGCAGTATCTTAATAGGATGTGTTTGTGTTATATTATCTAACAGTTCTTATCTAATCTATTTTGTAGTTTCATCTTCAGGGTTGGGATAAATTATTTTTCAATTTAGTTATTTCAGGAAATGAATACATTTTTTTAAATCCTCATCGAACATAATGAGCATTTTTTTCAGTGAATTGACATTTTTTTTTTTTCCTTAATAAATTGGCTCAAATTGAATGGAACACCACAAGTGTGTGTGTGCTTCTTCAAATCAATAGATTGCTGCATAGGGTTGTGGTTTTTTTTTTTTTTTTTAAATTTGTTTTTTTTATTACTAAAAAAAAAATATATTAAAAAAAACAATTACTTACTACTTACAATGTATTATTACTAATTTTATTTATATATATATGCATTTTTATTTTTTTTTTTTTTTTTAATATTTTAAAAAATTTTTTTTTTTTGTTTTTTTTTTTTTTTTTTTTTTTTTTTATTTTTTTTTTTTATTTGATAATATATATATATAATATTTTTTTTTTTTTTTTTAAAAATACATTATTCAAAAGGTATTATTCTGAAAAGGCAGACCAGGGGGTTTTGCACGGCCCTGGTCCTTGTTAACTCTGATCTCTTCCTTGACTATAACTGATATTATTAGTAATAGACGTCTTCTAAAACCCACACATCCATGTAAACAGGCTCAAACATGTTTAGTGACAATGCATTCTAACAAAACCGCATTCGGAATGATAGGATATTACTTTAGTTGACAGGACTGGACAGAAGAAGAAAAAAACTGGGTTTGGACTTGATTCAATTGTGGAAGGAGTCAGAGATTTTACTTGGCAAAAGGGAAAAAGCTCCTGTCAAAACACACAAAATTATCATTGGCCATCAGAAAGTTTTATGTTTTGAGATTCCAAGTGAGGAGAAATATATATCGTTAGCCCTGTAAGGCAAAACTGCTGGGAATATAAAGAGTGAATTAACATGCAGTGTCTGCCAAATGAACCCATGATTATATGTAATCACAGATTATGTGTGCGGTAAAAATGTAAACATTAATTAATCTCTAACAGAGTTCAGTAGGATTTACATGCACCATATCGGAGTCGTGTTAACAGTAAACACTTTATGTGGATCTCTCATATACTAAAAGAGTTGATTCACTTGTAACTGAGATTTGAATGCTGATCACCCCTTTCCAAAAGAAACAAGAGCCAAATCTTAAAGTAAACATTTTATATGTTGCAATATTAATTGTCGGGGAGAAACGGAAAGTGATGATACTGCAGGAAGCAGAGAGAAAGTTAAATTGTTGTATCTGGTAGGACGGTGATGATGGATTAAGCAAAATTAAAATAATCTGGGACTAAGGAGTGGGTAACACTTTATATTAAGATCCCATTTATTAACTATTAATAAAACATTGTTAACATTCATTAATGTAGAGGGGTGAGCGATGTCTACTTTAGGGAACGCACTGCAGCAAATGCTAATAATGTTTTAATAATATATCAGTTAATCCCTAATTAATGAGGCCTTAATATAAATAGGGCCATAAGTTTTTCCTGCCTTTTTTTTTTTTTTTTTACATTTTTAAACCCGTAGCTTCATTCTCCAACTTCTAGAGGTAGACACAGGACTTTTGGAAGCAACTCGTTGAGCAATCAACACATTGCGGTCACCTCAATTAATCATATAATTACCACAGGCAATCCTATCCGAGAACGGCCGCTGTGGGTAATGGCTGTTCTTCTTGCCAGAACAAAAAATTTAAATAATAATAATAATTTATTTAAATAATTAACTAATCACAGTTTTAAATCAAGACTGATTAGTTGAATCGAACTGTTTTACTGCTGGTTCGAACAAAAACACACAGCCAAGCCTTTTCAGATAAGATTGGGCAAACGTGCTCTGCGATTCTTCTTAAATTGGCTGCATTCTTTTGACTGTTCGAATTACACAAATGTGAGTGCCAACAGTGACATCTTGAGGATAAGGACTGAAATACAGGTTCCCAGGTCGCATATTCAGGAAATGTATGGCCCTAAATATAAAGCATTACCGGGAAAGTCTTCCTGAGGTCATTTTTGGTCTGGGCTGCAGCATCCAGTTATTCTTTCTGTACATAAAGGGGCATCATTCACAGGGAAGTAGTGAAGTCGTGGCCTGCTTTCTGTGAGAATGTGCTCCTGAAAGTTGACCACATGAGAACAGATGAAGGCCTTACCACAGGGCAAAAGGTCACATTTCCTTTCCATATGCGGTCATTGAGAAGGGCTTGTTGCTGCACGGTTCCCAAGTCATTGGGGAAAATAAAACAAAAAAATGAGGGAAATGGCCTATTGGACTGACTGCACTGTTGTGATGTCATTTCCTGAAATTAGTGTTGAAGTTCCTTGTCTTATGATAGTGTTCTAATTGTGTTGTCACACAGTCACAGATTTCATACTCAAGACTGCAAGATACTCTCTCTGTAAGATTCTGTAAATAAATAGAAATTGCATGCCATTGAATAGGCTACTTGCACTAGCTTGCAAGATAAATATTAATAAAATTAAAATAGTTTTATTCATAGAGTTATATGGAACCACATCAGCATTGCAAATCAGCCATTTTCTTGGTGGGTTAATCAAATGAGTCAAAACAGATGTTAAATTATATTGTAATGACAATTTTTGCTTTGGCATTGTACTGCAGCACATTGGATTTGAATTAAAACAATGAATGAGGTTAAAGTGCAGAACGTCAGCTTTAATTTGAGGGTATTTATAGCCATACCGGGTGATACCTGTAGGAATTACAGTCTCCCATTTTAAGGAAGACAAATGAACACTCTATGAAATAGTCATATTTAGTACTTGAATGCAAATCCTTTGGATTCAATGACTGTGTGTCTGTGAATGTCTGTGACCCATAGACTTACCAGATGCTGGGTATCTTCCCTGGTGATGCTTTGCCAGGCCTGTACTGCAGCCAACTTCAGTTCCTGTTCATTTCTGGGGTTTTTTGCCTCCAGTCTTGTCTTCAGCAAGTGAAATGCATGTTCAATTGGATTCAGGATAGGGAATTGACTTGGCCAGTCAAGAACATTCCACTTTTGGCCAAGAAAAAATCCTAAGTTGCTTTAGCAGTTTGTTTGGAGTCATTGTCGTGCTGCAAGGTGAAACGTCGTCCAACGAGTTAAGGTATTTGGTGGGATCTGAGCAGATTTTTGTATGAGCTGTTTTTGTATACAGAATTCAGCACATTATCAATGAAGTCAAGTGAGCCAGTCCCAGTGGCAGGCATACATGCCTAAGCCATAACACTACGTCCACCATGTTTCACAGATTGGAGGCGGGGGTGGGCTGGGGGGTGGGGGTTTTGGGGGGAGGCTGGGGGGTGCTTTGGAGCATCAGCAGTGCCATTCTTTTTCCACTCATTTTTTTTACATCACTTTGGTACAGGTTAATACTAGCCTCATGTGCTCATAAGACTATGTTAGAGAACTCTACAGTTTTTTTATGTATACTTAACAAGCAAACCTGGCCATTCTGTTCTTGAGGTTTACCAGTGGCTTGTATCTTGCAGTGAACCCACAGAGGTTATGCTGGTGTAGTCTTCAATTTATGGTAGTCTGACACATTTATGCCTATATCCTGGGGAGTGTTCTCCTGGGGTCATTCATGACAGTGGTCTTCCTTGGTCTACCAGGTTGTTTGCTATTGCGGAGCTATCAAAAATGGTGTCACACTCCCTGTACTTTTACTTTTGACAGACACACACAGACACACACACAGACACAGACACAGACGAATATTCTCACTCTCACGCACTGAATCAACATCAAGAGCTCATTGGCTACACTGGCTCATACCCAGGCTGTCCACTCATCGTAGAGGAACCCCTTCTACTCGCACCCGGAGATAGGGGGATTACAGAGAGCGGTCGCACCGCAATTGCTCACAGCCGTACACAAACACAAGAGAAAATACACAAGAACCAGGGAATGTGGCGTAGGCCCGCGTCACTTTACAGACCTAGGTACTTCCTAAAATAAAAAGAAAACTCAGGCGCTCTCCCCGCGGTCCCCGCTCATGCTCTGACTCCACTCCAATTCAGTCATCCAGCTGGCCGCACTCTGAAAAATACTCTGGTAGAGGGCAGCGCACCGCTGTCAGCCCGCATGTCAGCCCGCATGTCAGCCCGCAAATCACCCCGTCATCAGACACGCGCACCCAAGGCAACCCAGGCCAGCTCACCTTTGCTGCTGACCGTGTTTCTTCTCCTTTTTTTCCACCCCAGATGCATCATCCTCGCTGCAGGTTGGAGACGCGGGGGCGGGGGGGGTTCATTCCAGTCGCTTACTTTTACTCCTTGCATCCTTTCCTCTCTACTTAGCACCGCCCGTCGAAGTACGCGAGGAACGGATGCGAGGATCAAATACAATGATGGAGGAAAACGAGGCAACGTGAATTAGGCGAATGGAACGTCCTTGCTCAATCAAACGTCAGCGTAATATTATGCTCACATGCTTAACTATAATGCTTTTTAGCTTATTTTTTCATGAATAAACGGGGCTTTAGTTCGTTATAAAGAATGAGTGACATTATGGATTAGCGCTTTATAATAAATGGAAAGAAACGGTAAAATTGCATTTGTGTAGGGGTGTGTCTGTGAAGAGTGGTGGATAATTTATACACATCACACGTTCCGAGAAAAGGCTGCCGCAAAGGCTACACTTGTGTTTCCTCATTGAAGCAAATTCCGGGAGCCTACTTGTTCCCCACTCCTCGCTCCTCCGAGGAGCATTTAGCAGTTTGGAACGTCCTTAAAGATGGAGAACCTCGATCGCATAGGAACAGGAGTCAACTTCGGTAGTTGCTACCTGTTCCAAACAAGACTCGTTACTACTAGTTGTCGCTTTCGTTTATAACGGTACTAAGTGCAAACTTGACCGGATTAAACACTAAAATGAGGAGCGACAACCGTATTTAGCTGTAGTGTGAACGGGGCCTAAGTAATCCTGCTTCGTAGTATACCCCCTGGTAAGATTTGTTGCACACTCACACCATTCACCTCAAGTTAAAAAGAATGTCGTGCAATAATTCTTCCAAAATACTCCCAGTAATAGCTGATTAGCCGAAACACATACTGCCACCAATGAACTCACTCCTCACCCTGGGAATTATCTCCCTCTACTGCAGCCGCTCCCTTTTTTTTAAAAACCCTCTACAGTGCCGATTACCTCTAATTGGCTACAGGTGTGCCCCCGTTTGCTCTACCCCGTAACTCCGCCCAACCAATTACCGCACTCTCCCCTGCTGCAGCTCGTCACTCTTGACATAATCACTAAAGCGCAAATGTAAATTATGCAAATTAACTATGCTAAGCGAAACCAAAACAAAAATTCTGAATACATGCAGATTGCATCCATAACAAAACCAAAAAAATAAAAACTTAAATAGTGCAAAATATAGGAGTGGTAGGGGGTTTGAAGGGGAGCGGAACCAAGATACAGTCTGAAAAGGTGGGTCTTCAGTCTGTATTTGAAGATGGACAATGATGCTGCTGTCCTGACCACTGTGGGAAGTTTGTTCCACCATTGGGGGGCTAGTACAGACGGGCATCGTGACTGCAAAGAGCGACTATGAAGGGAGGGGATAGGCAGTCGCCCCGAGCCATCTGGCTGGGGTGAAGGTTTCAAATATTAATTGGAGGCATGGTGGCGATATTCCATTAACTGCCCTCTAGGTTATTACAAAGGTTTTAAACTTTATGCGAGCTGTAACACACACATCGTGAAGTTATATGAGAACTGTGTGACATGGAACTGAGTATATGAGGCATCAAAAGAATGTAATTTCACAAAACAGATTTTTTTGCATTTTTTCATCATTTTCAGTTTTTCACAATTGAAATATCTCTCCCGTAATATACACGAAAGTATACACATTTTCAAAAGCGTTCAACCCTTATCTCAGGCAGAAAGAACATAGCAACTGTCGTTTCGTCTACATTTAGTCATTTAGTCGGCACTCTTTTCCAGAAACTTGGTTTAGCAAAGAAAAAAAAAAAAGCATAAAAACGTTTTGTGGAAGAGCAGTAATTGTGCCAAGTTATTACTGTCACAACCAATAATGTCATTATGAAAAAATTCAACGTAAGGTTAAGGAGCACAAGAGGGAGTTTGAGGATATAGAACCACAAGGAGCATATGGGATTGAGGCAGGGGCAGTTCCGGACTTTAACTATTGGGAGGCTGAGCTTTGAGAAAGGGGGTGAGGGCTAAGGGTCACAGGGTAATTCCTTTCAATGTCTGGCCAATGGTGTGACTGGGATGTTTCTGGGGAAGCTGTCTGTTTCCATCTCTGTCTTTGCTGAACTGCTTGCTGAGCTGCTCACATTTAAATTGTTACCGATGAAGTGGGTAAAATTCCATAACCACTGAAAGTTGAAAAAAATGTAAAAGATGAAAGGCAAGCATTGAAAATACGATTTCCTGAGTGCCTTACACTCCGACTCTCTGGTGCTCCCTGGCTGTAGAATCTTTGAAAACGGATATGACTTAAATAAATGCCATCAAAGTCAAATGCATTTGAGTCAGTTATCAAACCATTCAATTATAAGCTCCATCCAAAGGTCAAAATAATAAGAAAATTACTTTTTGTTAAATTCCGGAAAATCTAAATTTTATTAATGCATTACTTTTGAAAGGTCATTTTTGTATAATTTCAAGAATGCCTGGCATATAAAGGCCACCTTTTATTTAGCTAAAAATTAAATGGAGGAATTTTCACTTTCACTGCTGGTGTGATATGTTTGGGCATTCATAAGGAAGGAATAGACTGGCCCAAAACTTAATTTATAAGAAATAATGCATCATAATCTTAAACTGATGAGGACACTTAAATGTTAAATGTTTTTATTATTATGTCCTTGAATTGAGCCAGGAAAATCCTCCTATGTTCTGGCTGATTTTATTTTCTTCTACAGTAACGTATAGTACCGCTTTGGCAGCGCTGTTTCATATTTTGCAGATACAATATTTTTCTGATTTATGTGTTTTTAGAATACACTGCCCTTCCACATCTGCAGATTAGGGATGGTTTATGTTATCAGGGCTGAGTCCGGCCAGATTCTGGATCAGCCGCATAAGGGCGTCTACCAAATAAATAGCCTAGATATTGATAAATAATAGGCCTTATGAGTTTGGTTTCACAGCTTAACCTCAAACTCAGTGACTCAACAACTAAGGTATCCTATATGGCACCCATGTTTGCAGTCCAATTCCCCAAATTCCCAGATAGCTCCAGAGAAAGGGAAGCAGGGATGAAGCTGTGGGCACACCCTCTGTGGAGGCTGATACTGATGATGTCAGAGAGATCCTTAGGTCATCAAGGCATTTGTATTTGCTCTGCCTAGCTAGCTATATCTACATTTTCAAGATATGTTCTTTGTGGTTTTATTTTCCAGAAAGAAAGGTGGACATTCCTGCTGACATTGGTTAACTTTTAAAAAATACTATATGTTTTCAGAGAACCAGTTAAAATACATTTATTTGTACAATTGTTCATTCTCTCAACTCCATTCCGTCTATGTTCCTGCAGATAATTTCAGATGTAGCCACCGGAAAAAATGTCTGCTGACATAACCAGCATAAAAAAAACATGTCTTCAATCCTCTTGATGGGTTCAGTTTTATTTATGTCATAATTAGATACTAGATGGTCATGAACTGAGGAAAGATATTCTGGCGCCAACTTTCTCATTTCTCCAGCAGAAGGTGGACTTACACAGCGATCATTTATACAGCAGTCCCCAGGCTTATCTGGCTTCAAGTTGCGGAAAAGGGTGGAGCTAACATTGGGAAGAACGACACGGAGAGGAGTCCAGGCCAAAACCTGCAAGCAAATGAAACACCTCATCTCATGCTGAGGTCCCCGGGGCTTTGTGTTATTGGCGTCCAAAAGAAAACACCATCTCTCCTCTCTCTGTTTCTGTCATGTTTGCATTCTCTCTCACTAAATCTCACATCACTCTCCAGCTATGTCTGCTTGCACACAGAAAAACATCCCAAGTATAAACAGACAGTATACAGCAAAAGACACAGTTTCATCCAGCCCATGGGGGGGGGGGGGGTTGTTGAGTGTTTTGAGTGCAAGAGGGACAGAACTTCTGCCGAAGCATGGTTTGTTGGGTCTTATTGTCCTGTATCTGCGGCCTGATGGGAGAAAAGGTGAAATGTTCATGGAGTGGGTGGTTGGGATCGTGGGCAATGATGTTGGCCTTATGTAGGACAGAGATGATGTTGCGGTGGTCTGCTATGCTGGGGGTGGGGAGTCCAATTGTTTTTGAAGCGGTGTGAGTGATCTCGAAAAGTTTGTTTCCGTTGGTGACGGTAAGAATGCCGAAATAACAGATGGAGCCATAGAGGAGAACAGGTTCGATACACTACTACGGTACAGGAAGAGGAGGAGGAGGAGGGGTGGTTAAACAGGACATTAAGCTTGCGTATGACCGAGAGCCTTTGTTGGCAGCGTCTATGAATTTCGGTAGTGTGTTGGTTGAAGCTGAATTTATTGTTCAGGGTTATTCCTAAATATTTGACGGCCTCTACTGTCTCAACCGCCTCTCCTCTGATGGTGATGGGGTTGTGGGGGAGATTAGCAGGGGGGGACAGTGTCATGCAGTCATAATGCCATCTATTCATTCAGTAACTTGGACATCTGATTAAATCAACACTGATAATTCAGAGAAAATGTAGCACTAGTGGCCAAAAACCTATAAAGTGAATGTTCCTTAAAGACTGGACAAAAAGATGACTTGCCCTCACAACTTAAGTCATGCGCTTAAGACCCTCTCCTGCGGTTTTTACGCAGAGTCATCTACGCTGTATTCTAAGTTTTGCTCCATGGGTGTTTATCTCAAAATGTGGGTGGTTGAAGTCGCATATACTTATTACATGCAACCACATGCTGGAAAGAAAGAGAGAGATTCACAATGACCACAAACTCTCAGCCCTTAAAATCATTAACTTCTGTATGTTCTGACCTCATGACATTCACTTATGTATGTTCTGACCTCATTTAACCGCACAAAATGCATGTACAACGCCAAACATCCACACAATAAAGCCCCAAACGTATTTTCACAATTTCTTTCTTCATCTTTTTCCTGCCGAATTAGTCATCAGAAATGACCCATGCCCTCAAAGAATAATTCTCCCCATTGGAACCGCATCAAATCTGCCAATGACAACGTCTGATTAAAGTTTCTTCATCTCAAAGTACACTATCTGTACATGCTTAAGAGATCATCTACTTACCATACAAACTGAAAGCGCCTATAGCTTGGTGGTTACAGTATTAGGCTACTATGTAGCAGGTTGGCTGTTTGAGCCCCACCAGTTCACAACATTTATTTGTGGTCATATTCCCTGATAGAATCAATACTATGGTATCTTCTTCTGACCCAATCCCAAAATCCATGAAAGTAAGGCGAGGATTTCTAGTCAAGCTGGTCAAATTAGTAAAATCTTGCAAAAAGAGCAGGCGCGCCTCTACAAGCGAATGTACATTCTTGCGTTTTCTGTAGTTGTTCGCACAAACAGCTAGTGGGGTTTTACGTGTGGGGTTTTTAGAAGGTGTATTAGCGTTAAAAAGGGGGATGTTTTTTTTAAGTAATTATCTGCATGCATGTTATTGGAAACCCTGTTTCAAAATTAGTAATTACAACTCAGTTGTATTAAATTAATCTAAAAACAGATTGTTCTGGAAGCACACTGTAAGACATCTACACAAGCTTCACAACTATATTTTTACATGAACACATACAGATCATTAAATCCAAGACATTTTTCAAGTAAATAAGATGAAACCCAATACACTACACTACACTTGTAGATGCCAGACTAACAGTTTAGCCAGAATAAATTCAGGATGCAGATGTACTTTAATGCCTAACCAATTTAACAAGGCAAAAGCAGCAGTACTTGTACTATATACTGTATGCACTACTACAAAAATGTAATCATCATTCACCATCTCGGAATACCATCAACCACATAATGAGTTATTTATGTATGGAATAATAATTTTTAAAACCAATCATATTTGAATGATTAATCCTACTTTTAGCATTTAAAATAGATTTTTTCTGAAAAGGATGCATTGACTTGTTTATGTTTGTCTCCCTCCACTTCATTATTACAGAAAATAATTTTATACATTTTATATGCCCACTATATTAAAGGCAAAACTTGGAAAAACTAAATTAAGGGCAAATGTTGGTTGAGTCCAGGCCATCTTGTGGTTGCTGGGCTACTTTAGCTTTATGGCATTAGGCTTCTGACAACATGTCCTGACTACTGACTTAATGTTCATTTAACTAGACTGTCAAGGATGAAAAAATATGAAACCTCCTCAATACATAAAACTTCTTGTTCAAGGTCACATTTCAGAATGGGTTTAAAAGCTAATTGAGGTATTTACAGATGTAAGCATGGCATTTCGGTTCTGGTAATAAGTACCACTGATATCTGTGTAGTGATTTTTTTATGAGATTGCATATGTTTGCTGTAACATTGTGAATACAGGAAGTCACTCCTCAGCTCGTTGTACTCAAAAGCCGAAAGCTCTAGTACACACTTACTAGAGGGGCTGGCATATATACGTGCTCCCACAAAATGGGGATAATGAGCCTGTGGCAATTTAATAACATTTTTATCCACAAGCATATACTGTCTAAATAGTAAGTGGAGGATAACTTAGCTGATTGAACAAGTGAATTAATGTGAGGCCATTTGCACATATCTTTAACAGTAATATAATAGAATTTACTTTTCCAAAATTTGTTTCAGAACAATGGTAAAAAGGGGCACCCTAAACCAGACCAGCTGGACATGGTTGGCGAAATGGCTCATCAAGGGTCTGAGGTATCAAACAAGTGTTAACCCATCACTCTGCTGCCAGATATACAGATGTGAATAAATCACGTTAAGGGTTGCGCCTCCTTCCTGTTGAACTCTATGGAAAAATAAGTCAGTAGAAGAAACCCTTAAAGTGATCCATTCATATTTACTGCATATCTGGCAGCAGAGTGCTGTTTGATACCTCAAAACCTTGATGACTTACAGCCATTTAGCCAAACATGGGTTCCATACTATTTCCGTGTAATTTACAGCGTAATCTAGTCCCACCCCCCAATTCTCATGGAAATCCATTTAAATGCAGAGAGGTTATAGTATCGCTTGTAAGAGTACCTGAAAATAAGATATCAAGAGTTTTTTGATGTTGTCGGGTCACAGACATCAGGAAGTCATGGCATGCAAAGGATATGCAACCAAATATTAAATATGATGACTTTATTTAAGTTTATGTTAATTTTTCCAATTACTTTTGGTCCCATAAAATAGGGGAATGCTACATGGTTCACCTGATATGGATGGAAACACCCTCAAATTAAAGCTGAAAGTTTACACTTTAACCACATAATTCATTGTTCCATTTCAAATCCAATGTGCTGGAGTACAGAGCCAAAACAACAAAAATGTGTTACTGTCCAAATACTTTTGGACTGCACTGTATATTGTTGGTGATGAGAAACAGACATAAAAATTTAACTAGACCCTCTTTTACAAGCACACATTCTTGATTCACCATTGTTCCTTCGAATACATCAGGAAAATAAATATTTGGCAAAAGAAATAGCGTGTTCTTAATGATTACCATGTGGCTTTCATTCATTTGTGATACCATCACTGTCAACAGCCATAACTACACTTGGCATTTGCAAGGGCAATCAAATGTCATTTATAAGGAAAAGTAAGGGTCTTGGGAAAAAATGAAAGCACATCACCAGAAAAACGCTTATAAAAGATGAGAGGGCTTGTCAAAAAGACAGAGTATATGAAGCATCGGAATCAAATTCCTTGGCCGTGTGGCTCGTCAGAGCCAAGAACTGTATTCACGGTGCTCAATCCTGACTGTAAGTGATCATGTCAAGAGCTTTGAGCAGACAGGTGTATTGCTAGGCATCTGCAAGGCACAGCTAAAGATACAATTATCTCCGTGAGCAAAAGAACAAGGTTCCCAGCAAAAGGAGCAACAGCAATCGTAGCCTATTCAGGCTCTAGAGGCTGAAATAGCATTCTGTAGTGAATGTTCACGTGCTCTCTCACGTTTTTGAATATCTGCTACATACTGTATATGGTACATCTGGTGGTTATTTTCAAAAAGTACATGCCAAGACACTGATTCGGTTTGGGTTCACTTTTGGAAATTCTAAAGGTGAATCCACACCGTAAATGTGATCTTTTTAAAGTTAATGTTAATATCCCAGAATCAAAGAGGCTGATTTAAATCGGTGTTTCCTATTCAAATGGTACCCATTTTGTGTCATAATTCAAACTTCCCTTATTTGTAGAACAATGTCTCCCTCTAGTGCACGGCTGTTTTATTGATTGAGACTTCACCCTAAATACAATTTATCAGTTTCATCATATTCAAATTTTATGAGTTTCAAATAATTTTATGCCACTTGGAGAGGGTTCAATCTCAATTGTAAAGAAATGTGTTTCAATCGTGGCTCATTTTCACAAAAAACAGGTTTGTGATAAATAGCTGCCATGAAGATTGACCATAGAAAAGTAATCTTGTGACTGCATGTATTTCAGTATTCATGCACTAACACATTTGGTTACATACATTTTTGGCACATTTCATAACATAAAACAACTCGTAATAATATATTATATGTTTACCAATCCATTAATATAAACTAACATGAAGTACTGCATTAATATGACCAAATCATCAAATTATTCATTATCAATTTTTAATGTTAACTAAGCCAGTAAAAACACGTGAACACATTTTAAATTGATAACACATAAAATGTATTTGATCTTAGTTCTAAAAAGTTATGTTTTTATTACCTATCATGTATTCCTTCCTTTATTAACAAGGACAAATAATTTACTTGTGTTTTATCAAAACATTTGCCAGACTCTTTCATGCTAAATCAATGTCATTAAAGTTGATGATTTATTTTCCCTTTGGTTAATAATGTTTCATATACTAACAGGAAATGCTGCTTTAGCAAATAAACAAAGCATTTACTAATTCATGAACACTTGAATATCTGTCCATGTGAATGCCACGTTGTTAAATGCTAAGAAACTTATTTGCACCATCCATTAACATTGCATGAGTTCTAAGTTATATTCACACTTTACTAATAGCATATGAGTTTTAATTCGGCATTACTTATTTATAAAAATATGAGTTAATACAGAGAAGAAACGAATGACTAATGACAAACTAATGTTTTACTAATGACTTATTACTGGCTGTTAAATATTGCTTCATAATGCTAAGAATTAAGTTTATTAACAAGTAATTAACTAGAATTAACTGAATTAATTAACTTGAATTAACTACAATTACAGTAAAAGAAAACACATACACGTAGCTTATGTAAGCAAACAACATGATTCTTCTTTTTTGCTTCATTCTATTATTTTGTAGATATACATTCCTCTAGATTAGGCTTCTGGATTTTATGCCTATTTCTGCTATTATTTAATGAATCCAATTGTTTACATTTTCTGACATTTTAGCTGATATCTCGAATGACAACTGAACTCTGTTTTTTTGCCCCTGTATGAAATGTTGTACTGTAGCCTAATCTACGAGTGAAACAGTATTTGTGTATACGACTAATTAGCTAAATTAGCCAGGATGATTGATGGAAACAAATATCTACATACACGCTGGCCCTCCAAGAAAGTAATTGCACACTCCTGTTCTGATGGTCAACATGCTTCATCCCCAACTTCCAAGATGGGTTTAGCCAGAGCCAAGTGTGACATCATTTAAACTCTAACTGGACATGATGAAGGAGAAGAGAAATGTCCTGGTTGAGAAATTGAAAATTACACTGGCAGTAAAAATGCACTCAACCCATTAGGCTTTAGTGTTGTTCAAGGGGGTACTGGTATTAAAAAATGACCACATGTCAAAGGAGAATAATGCACTCAGAATATAAAAAAACACAAAGGTTTAAAAAATGCCTTTTTGCTTTTTTATGTTCACAAAAGGCCATATTGTTTTGGTGTAAGCATTGTGCTGCTACACGTGCAATAATACAAGTTGGTGTATAAATAGGTATTGTGATCACTGAGTCACATCCATGAGCCAATAAATCAATTAGTAAATAATAATTAACAAATGAATCAATACGTAAATAAGAAATATTGTTTTTCTTTGACATATAGTAATTATTTAACACTAGCATCCTGCTTTAAACAATACTAAAGCCTAACTGCATCCTTACTGACTGACCTAAAAAGCTGAGGATTTGTTTATAGTACATATACAGCATACAGGGTTGTAACAGTGTGGTGTTACTCCTGGACAAATTCACAGGGTGCTGCCAAAATTGCTAGCATTTATTTTATATACAGGGAGCCATAGATTATACAGTCAAGCTGAAAAGTCTGCACACCCCTTTCACCTTCTCCACGTTTTATTACGTTACAGACATATTCTACAATTGATTGAGTTAATTTTTTGTCTCAACATTCTACACAAAATAGCCCATAATGACAAAGTGAAAACTGGTTTTTAGACATTTGTGCTAATTTATTAAAAATCTAAATGTAAAATATCATATGTACACAAGTGTGCACACCCTTTGATATGACACCCAAAAGTGAGCTGAGGTGCATTTTGTTTCCACTGATACTGCTTGAGATGTTTCTACAACTTAATTGGAGTCCACCTGTGATACATTCAATTGATTGGACATGATTGGGAATTGCCAACACCTGCTTATATAAGGTCCCACAGTTGACAGTGCATGTCAAAGCAAACTCCAAGCCATGGGGTCAAAGGAATTATCTGCAGACCTCAGAAACAGGATTGTGTCAAGGCATAGATCTGGAGAAGGGTACGGAAAAATCTCTGCAGCCTTACAGGTCCCAAAGAGCACAGTGGCCACCATCATTCGTAAATGGAAGAAATTTGGAACCACTAAGAATCTTCCTAGACCTGGCCGCCCGGCCAAACTGAGCAATCGGGGAAGACAGGCCTTGGCCAGGGCGGTGAGCAAGAACCAGAGGGCCACAGAGCTCCAGCGTATCCTTGTCGAGATGGGAGAACCTTTCAGAAGATCAACCATCCAGGCAGCACTCCACCAATCAGACCTTTATGGTAGAGTGGCCAGACGGAAGCCCCTCCTTAGTAAAAGGCACATCACAGCCCGCTTGGAGTTTTCTAAAAGGCACCTAGAGGACTCTCAAACCATGAGAATCAAGATTCTCTGGTCAGATGAAACCAAAATTGAACTTTTTGGCCTGAATACCAACGTCTGGAGGAAACCAGGCACCGCTCATCACCTGGCTAATACCATCCCTACAGTGAAGCATGGCGGTGGCAGCATCATGATGTAGGGATGTTTTTCAGCAGCGGGAATGGGGTGACTAGTCCTGATAGATGGAAAGATGAGTACACAGAGATCCTTGAAGAAAACCTGCTCCAGAGCACTCTGAACCTCAGACTGGGGCGAAGATTTACCTTCCAACATGACAACGACTCGAAGCACACAGCCAAGAGAACAAAGGAGTGGCTTCGGAAAAAGTCTGTGCATGTCCTTGAGTGGCCCAGCCAGAGCCCAGACCTGAATCCAATTGAACATCTGTGGAAAGAGCTGAAAATGGCTGTGTACTGACGCTCCCCATCCAACCTGACGGTGCTTGCAAGGAATCGTCATTATTGGCTATTGTGTGTGTAGATGTTTGAGGCAAAAAATGAACTCAATCTATTGTAGTATAAGTCTGTAACGTAATAAAACGTGGATAAGGTGAAAGGGGTGTGCAGACTTTCCGGCTTGACTGTACATATAAACTGGAATTGTATTTGGAAAGTAAAGCATCATTAAATTCTTTTTACAGATTTATAAAAAATACAATTCTGCCAATGATATGAAATTGACCCATTATCATGACATCTGATTCACTATCCTCCCAAGACCCCTTGGAGTCTTCATCCGAGAACTCCTCCGATTCATCTGATGAAAGGAGAAAGAACAAAAAAGACAAAAAAAGGGCGCGACAGATAAGGAATCTAAAAGCGTATCGCAAGAGATACACCACAAAAGCGGAGAAATCTGCACCGGGGAAGGAATACCAAAAGAAAAAATGGGAATAAAAACTTCCACAAGCCAAATCAAATCAAAACAACCCCAAACGGGGGCGAACTCGAAAATAGTATAAACAATAAAATAACCTCACGCTCTAAATCAAAAAGCATAGATGAGAGGTTGAGAAAACAAAGTAAAATGGGTGAAGGAATGAAACAGAAAATCGAACCTGTACCTAAAGCTCTTGTAGCAAAAGAGCTGAACACAAAAGGTAACAGGTCGAGGAAATACAGGATAAAGAGGAAGATTGGATAGAAAAGACTAAACCAACCTTATCCTAATTCTAACCGGACCTAACCGACTTTGTTGTCAAAAATAGCAAAGACAATATCGAAGTTCCAGAAGGTGGAAGTCCTGGGCTATTTATAACCGGCAAGAAACTGAAAACAGGTGTGAGGAATAATAGCCGGGCAAGATCCAAACACCAGAATGGAGGCGGAAAAAATCAGATAGCGCCCCGACGACGCCAAAAAGAAAAACGACCGCAGAAACAGGCTGCCAATAACCATGACACAGAGAATTTGAGGTACAAGTTCATACTCTTTTTGGGCGGAATTTATCAATGACTCTTTCCATTTTGAAAAATGTATTTCCATTTTTACTAAGGCTGGACTTATGACCATACTCCACTCGAAATGTAAGGAATCTGTTTTAAAGGTATCTTAGTTGCAGCTGAAAAACGTCCACATGAGTGAATAAAAAGGTTTTTCACCAGCCTTGGATCAGCGCACACAGAAGGAAACCCAGAAACAGCATGTAGCAAAGCGCAACAGCAATCACGCTGTTACAGGCATTCCGGATTGTATTCACAGAGAAATGCTGCAAAACTTTGGTTTTAGTCATATCTTTCCTGCTGCTTCACCTAGAATCATTCTGAGGTATATGTATTCACGAGGACATTATGCTGCGTGCGAATGTACACTTCAGTTTGTCTTTGAGACATTCAGTGGCTGAGATCTAAAATGACAACCTAAGGCCCTACTTGCAATTACTTGCAATTTGGGGATTACAAAGTTGTAAGCTATGTACTCTTCAAGCACAGCTTACACACCTCTGAAATTACTGTACTAATACGTCCAGTGGAAAATTTTCCTTCAGCTACAGGAATCTCTAAACTGAAAAGTCTATATACTTCATATAAAAGATTCCACAGAACAACATAAACAACAAGAATTTTACATATTGTGCTTGCAAGTCCTTTAGTCATGATCATTTTCTAAAGTTCACACAAGTTTACACAAGGGTGTCATTGAAAGATACAAGAGGGTACCGACTGTAGCTATGTCCAAAGCTCTTGCCAAATAGAGGGTGGACCAGAATGTCATAAACCAAACAAGCAGACTCTAACCAATAGTAAAGGCATCTCTGCTGGAGGAGCAACCTGTTTTCATGAAAATAGTGTACAAATGCAAGTGGTTTAATAGCACCTGACAAGATGTCATAATGTGTCGCTAAATGCAGGCAACCAATGCTGAGGAAAAAATGCTCCCTCCAGCAATCACACAGAGACCATGTGCACAATGACAGAATGCGATCCAATGCACGTGACTCAGTCAGTCTGCCTGAGCAATGACACCGTATAGCCATTGTGGGGAGATATACCTGTAATAAATGGTCCAGGAAGTAGAGTTGTTATAGAGTAGAGTGCTATAACGAGGCAAAATTCATTTTCGATTAGACTAGACAACGACAGCTGACACTAATAATTGTGTACGTTCTGTTTGCTATTCTGGCGACACAAGAGAGGAGTTACGCTTTGCTAGGTATTTGGAGGCTGATGATTGTCTCCATTACTCCATGAGTCACTACATGCCGTAGTTAGGTGTTAACTTATTCTCAGGCCCAGGGGGCGCTGATGCAACAAAGGTTGAGAGAAGCCATCCTGGTAATTGCTGGTCTGAAGCCAAGAACTTAAATATTAAAATAAAGCAAGCAACCTACATTCTCTGAAAAAAAGTTTATTATTATGCACCACCACAAAGCATTGCTGAATGCTTGAGTCATTTATGCTCAACAGACATCCAAAGAGCAATGAACAGCAAAAGCAACTTTGAATTTATGTTGTGCAGTAGTTCATGCAGCAATGTTTCAACTCGGGTATCTTCAGGAAGCAGGTTCTACCTAACATTTTAACCAGGCGCAGTGCATATATGACATCAGCTCAAATTTACCTCTGTAGTCATCGTTAAACACATCAGAACACAAATTACCAGCAAATACCCCCATTGTTAATTAATGGAATAATGTGCAGTATTGATTGGAACACATTACACATCAGTAAAGGCCCTTTTTTAACCTGTGGTCCAGTGCTGCAGCTGGAAATTCTGTCTGAAAGCAGTATGTAAAGGTTATTTTATAGAATGCGGTAGCCACTGGTCAGAGCTTTTAAAGTTTCTATTTGCTCTTTGGTAGTTTGCATTGATCCTCTGTGTGCCCCTTGCTACAGGGTTATGATCGTTTAGAATTTTTCATTAGTTTTTATTTTAATTTAGTTTTCCATTTTGATTTCAAATTCTGTCATGGTTATTGGCAGCCTCGGTTGTTCTGCGGTCGTTATTATTTTTGGTCTCATCGAGATCTATCTGATTTTTTCCGCCTCCGTTCTGGTGTTTGGATCTCCAATTAAGCTCCAATTACCTTCCCACTACGATGGGGAGACAGAGAAGTGTCTGGCTTTCCTAGCCCAGTGCTTGATTTTTTTTAAAGCGCAGCCCTCTCGTTTCGGCATGCAAGAATCCCAAGTGGCGTTTATTTTATCCCTTTTGGCTGACAAAGCTCTCGCTTGGGCGAACCCCCTTATTCGAGCTAAAGCGCCGGTTATAGCCAACTCAGATAGTCTGATAAAGGAGATGGAATTAGTTTTTGATAATGACGTCTCCAGAAAGGAATCTGTTGTTAAACTAACTAATCTCCGCCAGGGCACCGAATCTGGGGTGACCTTCTCGATCACCTTTCGAGCACTGGCCGCTTCAATCTTTATTCCTTAACCCTTTCCAGCCTAAGTGAATATTTTGTGAACATTCTATTCCATTCTATTTCTTAACATGCGTTGCAAAAATGTTTGTGGTGTGATAATATTACATGAGATACCTAAACTTAATTTACCATTTTAAACAGGATAACTGGGGCTTTCAATTGATATAAAAAACAATAGGATTACTTAATGGCAATATCATCAATTATGGAAAGACATTCAACAACTAAATTTATAAAATGTTCTAAATGGCTATTTTCTAATGAGAAACCTACATTTTTACCCATTTCATGTTTAAGATATAGGAAAACCTAGAGTGTATGGTATCTTCACCATTTTGTGAGTGAAATATAATAAAAATCAGAATAGAGCTATCATCTACCGTTCAAAAGTTATAATAACTTCAGTTATGGGTGCAGAAAGGGTTAAAAAACGCTTTTGAATTTTGGTTTATTGACAATATGATGTGCATATGCAAAAATGTTTATGGATTGATCATATTACATCACAACCCCTAACCTTAATATACCATTTTAAACAGGATAACTGGGGCTTTCCATATATATCCATTAATATACAATAATATGCTTACTTTAACACAATATCATCAATTATTAAAACAATTCACAAAATAAATAATCATAAAAAACTTTCTAAATGGCTATTCTCCATGCGAAACCTAGGTTTTTAAACATTTCATGTTCAAGCTCGAGGGAGACAAACTGTGTGGTATCTTCACTATTTTGTGAGTGAAATATAATAAAAATCAGAATAGAGCTATCATCTACCGTTCAAAAGTTATAATCACTTCAGTTATGGGTGCGGAAAGGGTTAAAAAACGCTTTAGAATTTTGGTTTATTGACAATATGATGTGCATATGCAAAAATGTTTATGGATTGATCATATTACATCACAACCCCTAACCTTAATATACCATTTTAAACAGGATAACTGGGGCTTTCCATTTATATCCATTAATATACAATAATATGCTTACTTTAACACAATATCATCAATTATTAAAACAATTCACAAAATAAATAATCATACAAAACTTTCTAAATGGCTATTCTCCATGATAAACCTAGGTTATTAAACACTTCATGTTCAAGATCGAGGGAGACAAACTGTGGTATCTTCATTATTTTGTAAGTGATATAGAGTACAAATCAGAAGAGATGTATCATCTACCATTCAAAAGTTATAATCACTTCAGTGATGGGTAAGAAAAGGCTAAAAAAACGCTTTAGAATGTTAGGTTCATTGAAAATATAACATGCGTATGAAAAACTGTTTGAGGTGTGATCATATTATGTCACACCCCTAAAGATAATATACCATTTTAAACAGGATAACTGGGGCTTTCCATTTATATCCATTAACATACAATAATATGCTTACTTTAACACAATATCATCAATTATTAAAACAATTGACAAAATAAATAATAATACAAAACTTTCTAAATGGCTATTCTTCATGGGAAACCTAGGTTTTAAAACATTTCATGCTCAAGATCGAGGGAGACAAACTGTGTGGTATCTTCATTATTTTGTAAGTGATATAGAGTACAAATCAGAAGAGATTTATCATTTACTGCTCAAAAGTTATAACCACTTATGTGATGGACAGAAAAAGGCAAAGAAAATGCTTTAGAATGTTATGTTCATTGACATTTTACATTACCACTTATCTATACTCCTCATGAGCCACTGTTGAGAATCAATTGATATAATGCAAAATTAAAAGACACACACTGAAATACGATTTATGCATTCAATGGAACATACACTTTATTTTAAAAAATGTTATCTGAAATACAACAAATTGATGAACTGTGAAAAGTGAATGATAACATTGCAAAACTTAAAACAAAAACAACATCAGTTACACGTCAAATTAATGCATTGAATTTATTTACAGTAAAATCATGAATGTTTTAGGACAGATACAGCAGATAAGAGTCAACAAGTCTAATACCTGTGGAGAAAATATAACCAAAAAGATAACCAACAACAAGTCTAATACCTGTGGAGAGAATATAACCAAAAATGTAACCAACAACCAGTCTAATACCTGTGGAGAGAATATAACCAAGAAGATAAAAATAATTGTAATACCTGTGCAGTCGGGTTACTGATTTGGCCGCAAAAGTTGTAGAGGCTTTCATACAGCCCTACAAAGATCAGGGTTTCAATCTTTGGATGGACAACTTTTACACATCCCCAGCACTTATGGTTAAATTACGACAAATTGGGATTAATGCTTGTGGGACATGTAGAATTAACCGTAAGAAATTCCCAGAAGAATTCAAAGATGTGGAAAAAATGGGAACGAAAGACCGACCGTGGGGACATGAGGTGGTGTAGGGTAGAGGATGGTATCCTTGTCATCCAGTGGAAGGACACGCGTGCAGTTTCATGCCTCTCCAATTTCCACAATGCGAATGACTCCATTGATGTGACTAGGCTAGTGAAAAAAGATGCCACCTGGAGCAGACAAGTGGTCCGCCAGCCTGCTGTAATCAGCGATTACAATAAACACATGGGGGGCGTTGATAGGTCAGACCAAATGATCAGCAGCTACAGTGTCCTACAAAAAACACAGAAGTGGTGGAAGACTCTTTTTTTCCACTTCATTGACATTGCTGTCGTCAATAGCTTCTTGTTGTTTCAGGAGTGGCAACGCAGTCAGGCAGCACCAGGGGATAAGCATAGATTAGCTGACAATAGCCAGATAACATTCAGAGAGAACCTGTCTCGTCAGCTAGCAGGCCTGGACATCCATGCGAGTTCCCCGTGCCACACACTTAAGCCTCTGGCCTCGTCGTTTCACGTTACCCATACCGCTGAATTGCATAAGTCACCCAGGAACTGTTGGCTCTGCTACAGAAAAAGCAGAATTCAACATAGGACAAAATTTGCTTGCATGGCTCCTGAATGCAATGGTAAAAGGTTTTGCATCGTTCAAAGCAGGAATTGTTTCAAAGCCTGGCACTCGGCTGAGTGTGACCAGTTACGCGCAGAGGCCTAGATCCTGAGCTAAAACGAGAGGTTGTTATACCCTACTGATGCTGGTCTCGGCTCAAGATCAAAGTCCATCTCGTCATCCTCCTCTTCCTCCTCCTCCTCAGTCTGCACTTGTGCCCGCAGCAGCTCTGCATCCAGTGCATCCTCCTCCACACAGTGCGTGCCCTGATGGTCCTCAATGTCATGCTCTGCTATGACCCTCAGCTCATCGGATGTCAGTGCCCTCCTCCTCTTCAGGGACTGAAGCAGGCAGCTGTATCCATCTGCATTGACATCCATGCTGCGAAACAAATATATAATCAGTTGCCTTTTCAAACATTTATATATATGGAATGAACTTTGATATATATGGACTGAACATTGATATATATGGAATGAACATTTATATATATACAATGAACATTGATATATATACAATGAACATTGATATATATGGAATGAACATTGATATATATGGAATGAACTTTGATATATATGGAATGAACTTTGATATATATGGAATGAACTTTGATATATATGGAATGAACATTTATATATATACAATGAACATTGATATATATACAATGAACATTGATATATATGGAATGAACATTGATATATATGGAATGAACATTTATATATATACAATGAACATTGATATATACAATGAACATTGATATATATGGAATGAACATTGATATATATATGGAATTAACTTTGATATATATGGAATGAACATTTATATATACAATGAACATTGATATATATGGACTGAACATTGATATATATGGAATGAACTTTGATATATATGGAATGAACATTGATATATATGGAATGAACATTTATATATATGGAATGAACTTTGATATATATGGAATGAACATTTATATATACAATGAACATTGATATATATGGAATGAACATTGATATATATGGAATGAACTTTGATATATACGGAATGAACATTGATATATATGGAATGAACATTTATATATATGGAATGAACTTTGATATATATGGAATGAACATTGATATATATGGAATGAACATTTATATATATACAATGAACATTGATATATATACAATGAACATTGATATATATGGAATGAACATTGATACATATGGAATGAACATTGATATATATGGAATGAACTTTGATATATATGGAATGAACTTTGATATATATACAATGACCTTCGATATATATAGAATGAACATTAATATATATGGAATGAACTTTGACATCTATGCAATGAATCAGATCAGGCATCAGATCAGCACATCTCATTTGGTTTTTATTGAGACATAATCCATGTAATTCAACTGATTTTTAATTGATTTGGGACTGAACATTATATTATTATCTGAATTTTGAGGTCAATAACTTCAGCAAAGCAATGGCTGCTGAAGTCCGAGGGTAAGGTTACCTTGGGAGACCAGGCAACACGTCAATTTACCCATTTAGAAATTAAGCTGTTGGTGGCAATAAAGTATTTATCTTTTAATATGAACGGATCAGAAAAGAAGGAAGTTGGTGAATATGGCCTGACAGCGATGACCACGTAGAAGCATGAAACAATCAAGCTCAAGCTAGTTAACATTAGTGCTAAATTAAACACTCAAATGTGTACACGCTTATTTCAGTCAGTGCAGGAGATCACGGAAATACGCGAACCTGGACGCTTCGAGCTACGCAAACCGTTTTTACTTTTCCACTGACATTTGAGAAAGACAAACCAGAGGAAAGCACAGATCGAACAAGAAAGTAGTTTACTGTTGTAGCCTGCTATAGCATCTTTCGCTGCAACGCTCGGTTTTGCCTTTCACAAATGTCAGTGGGAAAAAAAAAACGATTTGCGTAGCTCGAAGCGTTCACGTTCTTGTATTTCCGTGAGGTGTGTTTCGACCCTGACCTTAGTATTTAGCTATCATGATCTCCTGTACTGACTGTAAGCGTGTACACAAGGTAACCTTACCCTCGGACTTCAGCAGCCATTGCTTTGCTGAAGTTATTGACCTCAAAATTCAGATAATAATATAATGTTCAGTCCCAAATCAATTAAAAATCAGTTGAATTACATGGATTATGTCTCAATAAAAACCAAATGAGATGCGCTGATCTGATGCCTGATCTGATTCATTGCATAGATGTCAAAGTTCATTCCATATATATTAATGTTCATTCTATATATATCGAAGGTCATTGTATATATATCAAAGTTCATTCCATATATATCAAAGTTCATTCCATATATATCAATGTTCATTCCATATATATCAATGTTCATTCCATATATATCAATGTTCATTGTATATATATCAATGTTCATTGTATATATATAAATGTTCATTCCATATATATCAATGTTCATTCCATATATATCAAAGTTCATTCCATATATATAAATGTTCATTCCATATATATCAATGTTCATTCCATATATATCAAAGTTCATTCCATATATATCAATGTTCATTCCATATATATCAATGTTCATTGTATATATAAATGTTCATTCCATATATATCAAAGTTAATTCCATATATATCAATGTTCATTCCATATATATCAATGTTCATTGTATATATATCAATGTTCATTGTATATATATAAATGTTCATTCCATATATATCAATGTTCATTCCATATATATCAATGTTCATTGTATATATATGTTCATTGTATATATATCAATGTTCATTCCATATATATCAAAGTTCATTCCATATATATCAAAGTTCATTCCATATATATCAAAGTTCATTCCATATATATCAATGTTCATTCCATATATATCAATGTTCATTGTATATATATCAATGTTCATTGTATATATATAAATGTTCATTCCATATATATCAATGTTCAGTCCATATATATCAAAGTTCATTCCATATATATAAATGTTCATTCCATATATATCAATGTTCATTCCATATATATCAAAGTTCATTCCATATATATCAATGTTCAATATATATTTCCTGTTTGGCTTGCCATACATATATATAATTTTATTTATATATATACGTATATATAAAACCATTTCCGAGTCACTAAAGGGCTGTATACTAGCACGAATGACATTACCTTACAGCACCTTGCAACTCTTTATGCATGTCCAGAATAGATGCAAACACTATGCATTTGTACACAATCTAAAAGTGCCAGAACACAATGCTAGCAATTTTTTGTAAATGTAATATACACATAATGTAAAAAACAGACCTAACGTTAAATCATCAGTGACATTGGCTCAATTATTCACAAAGATAGCAATAAAACAGCGGAGCTACAAGCTAGAAAAAATGAAACGCCTTACAATAGATGTTCGCGCTGAGAGCTAAGACTAACGTTACAGTCACTGTTTTTAGCTTTAGTTATGAGTTAGTTCTCAAAGTCGACAGTAAACACGGAAAATATTCACATATCAGTACAATTATGTTAATTGCACGACAGACTTTTTCACAATTTCAAAAATTCACAAAGATAGCCAGACTAACAGCAGAGCTACAACCTAGAAAAAAAAACTCCGAACGCCTCACAATTGCTGTTCGCGCTGAGAGCTAAAACTAACGTTACAGTCACTGTTTTTAGCTTTAGTTATTATTTAGTTATCAAAGTCGACAGTAAACACGGAAAATATTCACATATCAGTACAATTATGTTAATCGCACGACAGACTTTTTCACAATTTCAAAAATTCACAAAGATAGCTAGACTAACAGCAGAGCTACAACCTAGAAAAAAACTCCGGGGAAAAAAAAAAAAAAACGGCTCACAATAGCTGTTCGCGCCGAGAGCTAAGACTAACGTTACACTGTTTTTAGCTTTAGTTATTATTTAGTTATCAAAGTCGACAGTAAACACGGAAAATATTCACATCTATCACTACAATTATGTTAATTGTACGACAGACTTTTTCACAATTTAAAAAATTCACAAAGATAGCTAGACTAACAGCAGAGCTACAAGCTAGAAAAAAAAACTCCGGAAAAAAAAACAAAAGAACGCCTCACAATAGCTGTTTGCGCTGAGAGCTAAAACTAACGTTACAGTCACTGTTTTTAGCTTTAGTTATCAAAGTCGACACTAAATACGGAAAATATTCTATCTATCACTTCACTTATGTTAATTACATGATAGACCTTTCACAATTTAATCTCGAAACAAGCTGGGGAAAGAATAACAGTGGCTTCTCATTTGAAGCGAGAGCTTACACGAATGTTCGCAAATTTCAGGTGACGATCTGAAAAAGTCTGCGGTACAAAAACAGGATTTTATTCAAAATAAAACCATTTCTGAAGTAATATTTATGGTTAATTATTATCTTTAAATGCTTTTTTACCTACCTAGTTTATTGGGGTTTCTTCAGTCGCCGTCAAGTCTTCAAACGATGGTCTCTTGTCCGATGTGGTAGTTCCGTCCGCGGTGAGGCAAATGGAGACTTCCGGGTTTTACGGGCGCTTATATATAGCGGTCAAGCAAGAAATCGCTGCCCACTAAGCTCACCAACCAGTTAGATGTCATTGTAGCTTTTTTTGTCATCTCTAACTCGCATTTTTCAAAAAGGAAATCAGTGATTGGACGGCAGAGATATTAAACGTCACACCATCATAACAATTATGCTGAAATTAGAGCGGTCTGCTGTTTCTTTTATTTTTAAGGTGAGACACTACAGGTGACTAGGGTAAAAAATTTAACTAAGAGATATCACAATGAAACTTCCCCAGTTGATTACTTATATTAAGACAAGAATGTTTTGTATTACAAGTTTTCAGAAATGTTATGTTTAAATATGCAAATGAGGCATTATCTACTTAAATATGCACTAATTTGCATACAATTCCAGAACAGAAATCTGAACATTGGATAAAGCCATTTTCAAAATTATAGTTTATTTTTGTTGACATATTAGAGCCAAAGGTTTTTACAGAGGGGATTTTTGATATCTCTTTTTATCACTCCATAAATCAGAAAATACTGTCAACAGTCATAAAAAATCTATTTTTGCCATGTTTTTACGAATAAAATGTGATATAAATCAGGCTATGAATTATATATCAACAAACCCTTCTGTAAAAACCTTCAGAATATAGATATGAATAAAACTGGAAAGTTTGGTGTATGTGAGTGCTACTGAAGTGGAGATTTCTGGCTCAGAGTATGAGGAAAAACTCATTTTGAGAAAACGGCCTTGTAAAATTCCATAAATTTTTATTGGAAACCACTATTTACAGACACAATATCTAATCAAATACTTAGCAACAACAATATATCATCATCTAAAACTCATCAAAAATTCATAACTGAATGCATGTATGGCCCATCATATCATCATGTCAATATCTAAAACGCGCACATTCACATCAAACGCCACATCGTTCCTGGTTGAGTCTTGGATACGCGTGGATGTATACATACTTTTGCGGTACTGATCTCTTTTGCACAGACTGCACTCAAGAAGCAAACTGCTACAGAACCCCTGATTCTGCGGATCGATGATAATTTGAAGCCCTGTCCCTGCACAATTAGGACAAATCAACCCACCGATCAGTTCATTCAAACGCGCTACATGAACTATCACTGCTGTGTGACATGCTGGTCACTCCCGCTGTCGAAACACTTCTGCTTTCCAAGTGACAGCTTACGCATCGATGCACTTTGTGAAGGCATTTCATCTTCTTCTTCATTATATAACTGTTGTCGTCTTTTCTGTGAGGTTTTTACACGCACTTTCGGCATTTTGGCAGGTCCCGCGGAGAAAAGCAATTTCCGGAATGTCAGAGCACGTGATGCATCTGAACCAATCACGTTGTCAGAAATCTGCACCAGCCAATGAGAGCTCGTTGTTGGGGGAAAAACCCCCTTCGTACTTTCACTATTGGTTGCTGATACAAAGGAAATGACCATATATGGATCTGATAACATTATACACGAAACTGAGAGCTTTCCAACGGTACCTCATATGATATAGGGCAGAGAGCGACCGCAGATCTGCAAGCTGCGTTAAAATGCGAAGTTTTCGTGAATTTAGGCGAAATCTACAGGCGCAGCATGACGAAGTGTAGTAAAATAAACATCTAAACGTGTATTTTGAACGTTTCCTTTCCACTAGTCTGAAAGAAGACATGTTATGGAAGCAAAATAGCGCAAAATCTCAAAATTGACCAGTGCATCAAAAAACGATGTTTTCACCTGCCGTGTCTCGCCTTAATTTCCCCGTGGAAGCTCTAGTATTGAGCTCGGGAGACTTTGTTTTGTGCTCTCACTCGTGTTTTCGAGTTTGCCCTATTTTCCTGGGTTGATTATTATTTGGCTGTTTAGCTACTAGGATTTTTCCTTTTTTTCCGACCCATTAGCGGTTTAAGCTCCCTTAGTGGTGCTCACCTTTGTGGGTGACTTGTTCTGATCCCCCTTCCCGTCGCATTTGATTCGCCGCTACTAAATCAATGACAATTATGCAAGCTCAATAAATAACGCATATGGGAAGGGAGTTTCGCTTTACCGATATGTAAAAGATTTCGCATTTGAAATGCAGTTGGTCTTACAGGCTACATATGTACGTTAATTTCCCACTCGAGCACTGTCTTTCCAATGTGATTGCCCATTGTTGCCCATTTTCGCATTTTGAGTGCATTTCACATAATGTAGTGCAATCGTAAATTTTATTTTTGATGTAGCCTACCGATTTTCATTGAAGATAGAACATTTGGCAGCATTTTGCAGATGGTGGAATACTATTTTATTTTCATGTTATTGTACATAATATAGGCTATGGTACGGTGGCCCAGAGGTGCAATCCACATTTCTAAAAAGCAATCTTTGTTTCTAAATAGAAATCCTCTTTTCTAAAAAGAAATCCTTGTTTCTAAAACAAAATCCTTATTTCTAAATTGAATCCTTGTTTCTAAAAAAAAATCCTTGTTTCTAAATGTAAATCCTTGTTTCTAAATGTAAATCCTCGTTTCTAAAACACAATCCTCGTTTCTAAAACAAAATCCTTGTTTCTAAAACAAAATCCTTATTTCAAAATAGAAATCCTTATTGCTAAATTAAATCCTTGTTTCTAAAACACAATCCTTGTTTCTAAATAGAAATCCTTGTTTCTTAATATAAATCTTAGTTTCCAAAATAAAATCCATAATTCTAAATAGAAATCCTCATTTCTAAAACAAAATCCTTATTTCTAAATGTAAATCCTCGTTTCTAAAACAAAATC
The DNA here is from genome assembly GCA_022702515.1 of Ilyophis sp. 1 JC-2022. NCBI lineage: Eukaryota > Metazoa > Chordata > Actinopteri > Anguilliformes > Synaphobranchidae > Ilyophis > Ilyophis sp. 1 JC-2022. Next base: position 119,195,650 of record CM040395.1, on the reverse strand, counting down.
CTTATTTCTAAATGTAAATCTTAATTTCTAAAACAAAATCCTTATTTCTAAATTAAATCCTTGTTTCTAAAAGTTAATCCGAGTTTCTAAAATTTAATCCGAGTTTCTAAATTGAAATCCGAGTTTCTACATTTAAATCCTCATTTCTAAATTCAAATCTGAGTTTCTAAATTGAAATCCTTGTTTCTATTAAGCCTGAAAGCTAAATGCTACAGTTAGCCTGTGCGCAAAGCATACTGGGACAAGATGACGTATGCACGAGTGAGTCTGGAGAGTGAAATTTGCATAGAAAGTCTAACGAGAAGCTGGTCTTCTGGCATAACAACTATCACAAAATTGCCGAACAAATTAAAGTTGAGTTTTCTTGCAGACATATTAACATAAAGCCTGTTAACAAGTCCAATAATTTCAGGAATATAACGGAAACTCGTTCTTATACGGAACTGCAGCTTGATTACAGTAGCCTACATTAAGCCAATCGTGTGGTTCACTGTTTGTCACCTACAAAAAAGAGCCTTATCATTTCCCGTTCATTGTAGGCTACGTTGCCTACAGTACGGTAAACACTAATTAGCTGTTATTTTATGTAAAACGAAATTGATCTCGCCAAAGCAAAATGAATTCCATGTAGGCTAACTTAGCCTGCATGTGGTCCTGACAAATTGCTAACTAGGCTACTAATTGTAGTACTGTGGCGACCTGGGGATTGTCAACTGGCCAGCTAGGACCGGGTAGTGAGCCGCTACCCGGTCAAGGTGTACATAATTGTAAATAACGTGCTGTGTGTGTTTAAATTGTGTCGTTAACTTGTTAGCCGCGTCTTGTGTTAACCGTTTTGTTTTAAACGTAACTGTCCATTTTAACTGTCTGTTATGTGTGGCTGTGATTGGCTAGGAATCGGTAAGTGTGTGCGCCAATCACAGCCTATATAGTTCCTATATAAGCAGTGTCTGAAGCGATTCAGTTGTTACTTGTTAGTGTGAAGAAGTGTTTCCAAGCTGAGCTAATTGTTGTGCAGAAATTCCAAAGGCTCTTTTGAGAGCTGGTAAGGTAGCGCTAATAAAACTAAGCTCGGCTGAGCGATTCGGAACGGCAAGCCGCTGTCTCCCTCCCTCATTCTCCGCGCTCGCTACAGTACGTTTAGATTCTTTAAAAAAATAATAAAGTCAACACTTTTTATGGACATGATAATGTCTTGACCAATTAATATTATCGTGAGTGGTAGCTTAACTGTCGGGTAGCTATATAAAAATACTGTAAATCCTTGAAAATAGCAACTGTATTAGCCATGATTCACCCAGTAGAGCGGGACTGGTAGCAGCATGACGCTAACTGCACAACAAATGAGCTATTCAAGTGTATAGGGCAGGCTAATTCATAACGCTTTCATTAACCTTAATTTGTGACTTTATTTATGGAGGGGGCACACTCGGCTAATTGTGAGATTTAAAAAATCAGGCCGTAGCTACATAAAAGGGAAACAATGTTTCATTGTTCACTGACCTGAGAGCCGCCCCTTCAGAACTCTGCTTTAAACAGAAACTAAAGACTCACCTGTTTAGGCAGGCTTTTAGTCAGATATAGACACCCTATTGGTCCTGTCTGTCCTGTGCATGTTTTGCCTTTTATAGTTCTTATACGTTTTTATCTGTTTTATGATGTTTTGTTGATGCACTTTACTGTTTTATGATGTTTTATTGATGCACTTTATCCTCTTTATGTAAAGCACTCTGTGCATTCGTGCTGTGAAGGGCGCTATATAAATAAAGTTTTACTTACTTTACTTTCTTAATTAGCTACGTTGTCTAAATTAAACGCGTGAAAGGTAGGCTATAGGCTAGCCGACGGCTTAGATCAGTGATTTTCAACCATTGTGCCGCGGCACACTAGTGTGCCTCCTGAGAGACTAAATTGTCATTGTAAATGTGTCATTTTGTAACACTTTTGGTTGGTGGTGTGACTCAGGATTTTTTTAATGTAAAAAATGTGCCTTGGCTCAAAAAAGGTTGAAAAACACTGGCTTAGATCACAAACACCGCTTTTGAAAGTGGAACAGCAAAGTTTCCAGTTTGTGGAAAGTGCTCTCTGGTAAATAGAGTGATATTATTTTTAAGTTAACGTGCATACGGATAAATGTTCTGCAAAATGACGTTAGCACTACCGCATTCCTGTGGTTTTCCCTGCCTCGATTACTTGCGATTAAAAAGTAAAACCGACATCGGCATGTCAAAATTGGAAATTAAATTATTTGGTTATGTGAAATTTTACTGTGTAGGCAGATTTCAGATATCAAGAGGCAGCCTTCTAATGGATTTCATGATTAGAATTGCCTAATAGGTATATCAGTACAGCAAGAATATGAAACACAAGGCTGATATTATAGTATGTAGATTGCTTTATTATTACATAAACCAAGAGGACATGACATTTGTTGCTTTACGGGCCTGGTTCCTTCGGTAAAAATGTTATACATTTCCCGCAGTGATTGCAGAACGACTTCAGAACTGAAAGGACCTTGCCACAAAATGGACAAAACATAATAAAAAAATACCACACGGAAAAAAATGTTTTACGCGAGTATTGGAGGCTAACTAAGTTAACAACTCAAGCAATATACCTTGCTTGGTAACGTTAAGCAAGCAAGGCCAGCGAATAACTTGGCTTGTGTAAAAAATAATGTATAGTACACCGTACTAACAAATTAGTAAATAGCTTTTCAAGTCCACGAAGCACGCGTTAGGTTAAACTTTCCGTTAGTGGTGGCACGACTTGAGTGAGCAACGTTACGTAGAACGGGGAGTCCTGGGCGCGGATTGGCCGAGTTTATTTGGTTTAGAGCAGAAGTGTGGCTGTGTTCGAAACCGCATTAAAGACGACCAGTAGTACATGCCGATTTGAACAAAATGTAGCAAATAGTGTACGGTTTCGAACACAGCCTTTTTCGACAGTCTATGGTTAGTCTGCGTGCTGGTTTTTGTTCCAATCACATCGGTTTTTAGTTTTATAGCAGCTCTATGAAATATACTGGTTCAATTCTGAACTTGAGCACGGCAACGTTTGTGTGATGCTCTTGCAGACTGCGTCTGTAGCTGGTGGTTATACAAATATCAGTTCGAGGATAGATGGGGGGGGGGGGGTTCCCCCATAGCGCCATATCATGCTGCCAGCCTCGGGCCGCCATCTACTGGGTGAATCATGGCCCTGCAGTATTTTCACGAATTTACAGTATTTTTTGTAATTCACAATTCATTATGATCATCACAAAATAATTAACAACCTTTCTGTCAAAGCATCGAAGTTGACCACAATTGGTAGGGTGTCTGGACCACATGCAGGCTAAATTTAGTTAGTTTGGCGAGAGATCAATTTCGTTTTACATCAAATAACTTAGCGAGTTAGTGTGTACCATACTGTAGGCAACGTAGCCTACAGTGCAACAATGAACGGGAAACGATAAGCCTGTTTTTTGTAGGTGACAAACAGTGAACCACACGATTGGCTTAATGTAGGCTACTGTAATCAAGCTGCAGTTCCGTATAAGAGCGAGTTTCCGTTATATTCCTGAAATTATTGGACTTGTTAACAGGCTTTATGTTAATATGTCTGCAAGAAAACTCAACTTTAGTTTGTTCGGCAATTTTGTGATCGTTATTATGCCAGGAGACCAGCTTCTCGTTAGACTTTCTATGCAAATTGCACTCTCAGACTCACTCGTGCATACGTCATCTGGTCCCAGTATGCTTTGCGCACAGGCTAACTGTAGCATTTAGCTTTCAGGCTTAATAGAAACAAGGATTTCAATTTAGAAACTCGGATTTGAATTTAGAAATGAGGATTTAAATGTAGAAACTCGGATTTAAATGTAGAAACTCGGATTTCAATTTAGAAACTCGGATTTCAATTTAGAAACTCGGATTAACTTTTAGAAACAAGGATTTAATTTAGAAATAAGGATTTTGTTTTAGAAAGGAAGATTTACATTTAGAAACAAGGATTTATTTTTAGAAACAAGGATTTAATTTAGCAATAAGGATTTCTATTTTGAAATAAGGATTTTGTTTTAGAAACAAGGATTGTGTTTTAGAAACGGGGATTGTGTTTTATAAATGAGGATTTACATTTAGAAACAAGGATTTCTTTTTAGAAACAAGGATTTAATTTAGCAATAAGGATTTCTATTTTGAAATAAGGATTTTTTTTTAGAAACGAGGATTGTGTTTTAGAAACGAGGATTGTGTTTTAGAAACAAGGATTTCTTTTTAGAAAAGAGGATTTCTATTTAGAAACAAAGATTGCTTTTTAGAAATATGGATTGCACCTCTGGGCCACCGTACTATGGCGTATATACTTGTCACTTATGGCATGGCACATGCTCATTCCAATTTTCTGTGCGCTGATATGTGGTAGATTAAGGTAAAAATTTTCTTTGGAGTCAAAATGACTTGGAATATAAAAAACTACATAAAAATGCAATCCCGGTGTAAAGGTATACATACTGTAGAGTACAGGGAAAAGTTATGTTTATTGAGGTCCAAGAGTACATTTAGGCGTATGTAACACTGTGATATCAATATTTTTATCTTAATCCATCAGAAGAAGCAAATGTATATTCTTTATAATGGACAAAACTAATTTTATTCATTTTATGACATGTTTTGCATAAGGGTTTTGGACCCATAGATATCTACCCCCCTATGCTGATGAACATATAGTCATTCCCACTTGAAAATGATGCAAAAGTGAGTTTTATGAGCCAAAACTGTTGATTTGTAGTTAAATATATCCCTTTTTTCATTTGGATAGATTTGGAGACACTAATGGACAACAGGGTACACTGCCTATATTTTGCATTATAGACCTTTAGTAGTTCTTCATATCATCCTCAGATTTTGCACACTTGTTGACATGGGAGTTTATGATCCAGGAGATGTATATATTTACCTGTTTCACTTATGTAGCTCCCAGCCCCTTCCTACAGGGTCGGGCAACGAGTTTGGCTCCCCTCTAAGGGACGGCTCCAGACGATCCCTCAGCCTTGCTTCTATGGAAGTCCCAAATAAGTGTAGGGTCCAACATGTTCCTGGAGGGAACCCAGCAGAGCTCCTCAGGACCATTGCCCTCCCAGTCAACTAAAAACTGGGCACCTCTGCCCACCTGTCTCTCGGCCAAAATGCGCCGAACAGTATAAACCGGACTACCTGTCACAAACCAGGGAGGCGGCGGCGGCTTGTCGGTAGGAGGGAGAGTGCTTACCAGCACAGGTTTTAAGCGGGAGACATGAAAAGTGGAATGGATGCGCATAGAGTGTGTAAGCTGTAAGCACACTGTGACCCGATTGATTTTGCGGATTATTTTGAATGGACCCATAAACCGGGGAGCGGGTTTGCGAGATTCCACATGCAAGGGCAGATCTCACGTGGCGAGCCAAACTCATTGCATGACCCTGTAGGAAGGGGTTAGGCTATGACGTCTGTCAGCTGCAATTTTCTGCTTAGCGGTGGCATGCAGAAGAGACACGTGCACACGCCTCCATACAGACCGGCACTTCCGAACGAAGAACCCCACGGACGGCACCTCCACCTCTTTCTTCAGCTCTGGAAATAACGAAGGCTGGTAACCCAGCTGAGCCTCAAACGGAGAAAACCCCATGGACGAGTTCCGCAAGGTGTTGTGTGCGTATTCTACCCAGGCTAAACTCCAAGATGTGGGATTCGAGGCGGCTAAGCAATTCAGAGTGCTCTCCATGGTGTGGTTTGTGCATTCTGTCTGTCCGGATGAAAACCGGAAGACAGGCTGACAGACACCCCCAGTAGGGCACAGAAGGAGCGCCAGAACTTAGCGCAAAATTGGAGATTGAAACTACGTCCAGCGGGAAGTAGGCCGCCTTTGAAAATCTGTCTACAATAACCAGGATAACCGTGTTACCCTGGGAAGGTGGCAAGCCGGTCATGAAATCGAGTGCTATGTGGCTCCAGGGACATCTGGGCACGGGTAGAGGGCGTAGGAGACCCGAGGGTAGAAGCCGCGAGCCCTTGTTGCGAGCACACACCGCACAAGTGGCAACAAATTCCCGCACATCGCTCAAGAGTTTAGGCCACCAAAAGCAGCAGGAAATTAATTCCTTAGTCCGGTGGATGCCAGGATGAGCCGCCAGCTGTGAGGCGTGACCCCACTGGACAACCCGAGATGGCAATTGGGACAGAACAAACAGACAGTGAGACAGACCCCCACCTGGACCTGGTGGAGAACCCTTATAGCAGGTGTGGCAATAAATTTGTGCACGTCCCTCTCCATACAGGGACAACATAGGTGTCTGGAGAGAAATTCCTTGGTGCGGTGAGCGCCAGGAGGTGCAGCAAATTGTGAAGAATGACCCCACTGGAGTACCCGAGACCTCACATCGGGAGGTACAAAAAGGGCAATTGGCGGAATTCCCTCCCCCCCCCCCCCCCTCATTTTTAACCTCCACAACAAAAGGGAGGGAGGGATTAGGCGTAACTAGAATGGGCTCAGAACGGAACCTCCTCTTAAGCTCCACAAAAGCGGACTCAGCCTTAGGGTTCCACTGAAAGTGAGTTGCCGACGTTTTCTTAGTTAGGGCTGCGGCGAGCGCACTAAAATTACAAATAAAATATAAAAATTGGCGAACCCAAAAAAGCGCTGGACTTGTTTAACTGAGCGAGGAGTAGGCCAATTTAGTACTGCAGAAACTTTCTCAAGATCCTTATGGACATTGCCCTCTGATACAATAAACCCCAAGAATGAAACCGTGCTAGCGTGAAATGAGCACTTCTTAATTGGAAATGGACTGCACTTATATAGCGCCTTTATCCAAAGCGCTTTACAATGGCCTCTCACTCACCCGTTCACACACATTCACACACCAATGGTGGCAGCTGCCATGCAAGGCACTAGCCTGCTCATTGGGAGCAATTTGGGGTTCAGTGTCTTGCCTAAGGACACTTCGACATGTGGACAGGAGGAGCCGGGGATCGAACCGCCAACCCTGCGATCAGCGGACGACCCGCTCTTCCTCCTGAGCCACAGCCGCCCCTAACTTCTCTGCTTTAACGAACAAAAGAGCTTTCAAAACTTGCTTTACGTGTCCGATGTGGGTTTGCAGAAGAGAAAATTTAAATATCGTCTAAGTCGACAAAAACTAATTTTTCCAACATCTCCCGCAGTACATCGTTCACCAATACTTGAAACACAGAGGGCGCTAGTGAGCCCGAACACCATGACCAGATACTCGTAGTGCCCGCTGTGAGTGTTAAAAGCGGTATTACATTCATGGCCCTCATGCATGCACACCAGGTTATAGGCATTGCGGAGGTCGAGCTTGGAAAAAATAGTAGCCCCCTGAAGACGTTCAAATGCAGAATTCAGAGGAAGCGGGTACCGGTTTTTTATTGTTATGGCAGTGAGGAAATGATAATCAATGCACGGCCTTAATCCTCCATCTTTTTTTTTACAAAAAAAAAATCCTGCGCCCTGGGACCCTGGGATGTACATTGGGAACCCCACTGAAGAATGATGGACTTATCCCCCCCCTAATATGGGGGTTATGTCTGACCAGCCATGTGTGACCCAGTACAAGGGAATAAGTGGGGGAATCAACTAAAAGAAACTGAATTTTTTCAGTGTGGGTCTCCTGAAGAGTGGACATAGTGAGGAGAGCCGTAGTCTTCTTAATGGTAGGGCGAGGCGGTGGATAGGTATGTGGTGTTTTTTAGCCGACCGGGCATCAATAAAGCACTCTACGGCCACAGAGTCAATAAAGGCCTCAATCTGAAGGAAGTGCTGTTTTCAAAAAAGATTAACCGGTCATAAGGTCTGAGGTGTAGTACAGTGAAGTCTCGCTAGAGGCCCCGGTTCCTCTAGCGAGACCCCACTTTTCCTTTTCGATTAAGACACTGGCTGATAGTGTGGCCTTTGTTTTTGCAATAACGACACCACTCCAAACATTGGGCAACAAACCCTCGGCACTTGCCGGCCCGACCGTCATAGCGGAGCGGGAGTTGTAATTTGGGCTCCTTCCCAATGTGTGCAACAGGGACAGGTGGAGAGATAGCCGGTAAGGGTGCTTAGTGTGCCACAGTTAGAAGAAGCATGCTTTCCGCTCCTGAAACCAGCCCTCTTGAAGCCATAACTGGGTCATCAGCTACCCTTACGTGACCAGAAAGTAGCTGTTGTTGGGCTTTGAGTGCTCTAATGCACTCCTCAGAAGTCCTATCCCTCGGATGATCTCCCTTGGGAGACGTCGCTGACTCATCCATGTTGGCTTCTTTGTACTGTAATGGTTTCAGTAGCAGAGAATCAAACGCAACGGTAAGGGGGATCAGAACAAGTCACCCACAAAGGTGAGGACCACAAAAGGAACTTAAGCCACTAATGGGTAGAAAAGAAAAAAGAATAAATACTTGTAGCTAAACAGCCAAATAATAATCAACCCAGGAAAATAGGGCAAACTCGAAAACACAAGTGAGAGAACAACACAAAGTCTCCTGAACTCCAATACTAGAGCTGAAACGGGGAAACTATTTTTTTAAAAACACCTTCGGCACATAACACTAAGACGGCCGTTAAGAAGGTGAAATTAAAATAAACAAAACAACAAAGGAGACTGTCTCAGGGAGAACAGCACGGAGTAAGTAGAACAGTATAGCCTAAATGAAGAATGATCCTCTACGTAAAATGTAATGAAGCAAGCCCCCCGTAAACATAAAGCAAGCTTTAATGTTACGAGGTCGCTTATACCTGGCTATACTTGGCTCAATGAAAGTAGAAACGACAAAGAAGCGCCGGGAAGCGGAAGTGAGGAGCTTAAATACCTCGCAGGTTGTAGCACAGGTAAAACTAATAATTGGCGAGGTGGAGGAATGGAACGAGGAAAAAAATCAGATTCCTAACCGGAGAGAGAGGACAAGAACCGTAGTGAAAAAATAAACAGACCATGACAAAAACTTTTTTTTTTTTGCAGAGGCTGCCAATAACCATGACAGTAGTATGTTTAATTCCACCATGTTGGGCAACTTTGCTTGAGATGCATTCCCAGCAATCCCATCTGATGCTGAGTGACTATCAATTTCTCAGAAGCAGCTGTTCTCCTGTGTAGGTATTCAAGTGCATCCTTTACTTTTTCCACAATTGGTTTGACCACATCAAAGGATCCCTTTACAATGAGGTTAAGGCTTTGTGCGAAGCAAGGTACTTTCACCCTGTTTTTTTATAGCCAGGATTAAATTAGCAGCATTGCCAGTAACACAAGTAGCTATTTTATCATAAACTCTGGCAGTGCTCAAAGGTCCTGCCAGATTGTCTGCAGTGTGTGCCTTTAAACATAAAACAGCAGACGTGGGGTCAGTTTGAAGACTTCTATAAAAATGACATGTGACAGACATGAAATAGTCCATAATGAGGAACAGAGCTGAAGCTCTCCCTAATTTCTCTTTAAGTTTTTCTCTGGTTTTGCTGACATTTTTTTTAGGATTGACTTAGCAAGTATTTTCCTGCCAGGCAAGGAGCATACAGATGTGTAGAGTTTAAAGACTTTGTGTAGCCTCTGAAGCTCTTATCTTACACAACTGCAAGTGGCTGAAAATCAAGAATACCATCCTGACCAGCTGCTCGACAGTAACAGTAGCAAACTGACATTGTTGACTTTCCTGGCCTCTTCAGCCTGTCCAGGACAGTTCTGACCTGTATGAGCTGCACAGTTGGGCACCTAGTCTTCAAGTGCATGAGGAGGTTTGCTGAGAACCCAAATTTCATGAATAGCTGAACCTTGTAACTGGTGCATGATGACACCTAATTAAGGTGTTGCTGTTGCTGACACCTGATTAAGATATACCCAAACAATTATCCTCTTACAACTGTGCTCATGTCAGTTTGTCACTTTCTTGGTTGGAAATAATATAATTATATATAATTATCTCTGACAGGAACTCAGTGAAAAAGTGAACAGGTAGTCAAGACAAGATAGCTGAAATGTCAAGCTTGCAAGTAGTCTGATAAGTGTCGGTATTGCCCAGCAATGGTTGCATATATTGATTGCAGTGCACCCCAAACGATTTCCCCCTTTTTTCCGTCTGCCCATATTATACTTTCTTCACTCCCACTCTCTTTTGTTTATTTTAGGTTTTCAGTTCTTTTGTTTTGTCCATTATGGGTGTACGCCTTTTAGGAAAGCATTGGGTTGTTTCACAATTGTTCTTTGGGCGACCAAATCTCACACAAAAAAAAGATGTGACATTATTATTATTATTATTACCGATCAGCATTGTGGAAATAGTTATTAAAAACAGGTTGAAAAAAATGGAATTACCCTTTAAGAGCGACCACCATTGTGGTGTTTTTGTTTTAGGGAATGTAACAGTAATTAATTAATTTAAAATATTGGATTGCGCTTTGCATGTGCACACCTCACATTTTCATTCAGGGCAGAGCCCTGGGATATGGGATCAAATGCTTGAATCGCCCCTGGTGTGGTTCAATGCATATTGATGCAAGTGCAGTCTGCAAAATCAGGCACACCGAGCTAGGTGAAAATTGCCTAGAATCCTTTATGGTAATCCTAAACTTCCTTTGAAAGTTGAAAAAAAATGAATGGTGAAAATAGAGATAGCCCCAGTGTAAACTTATTTTTATTATGCAAAAGTCAAATAAATATGAATGACACAGATTTAGTTGTTTATCATTTTAAATACATAACCGATGTAAAATGCATTTAGTTAATGTTAGAATAGAGTTTCAGAAATTATTCTGAAGCTTGCTAGCATCAGCAAGCCACATGACATGCTTTGTGCAGTTCAGCTAATTTAGCCATCAAACTAGCTAACTAGTTTATAAGGTATTTTAAGGATGTACATTATTTTCTGGCTATCAGTATGTTGTTGCTAGTTCCCCATCTTGCTGCTTTGCCTGGAACCTGGAGATATTGGACAGAGCTTGTTACAAATATTCACAGGCTGGGATAAGAATGAGTTGCTCATAGTGGAAGTTGTGTAATATAAACAAATATTACTTATGCCATTACTGAAATTGTGCATAGTGAACATGAATACATAATTATACATAATTACTGCAGTATACTGAGACAATAGTGTTTACCATGACAATTGTATTTTATGGTGGGACGATTTTAAGCTATTTGAAGTTGAACTACAGCAAGTCTTAACCCTTTTGTGCAGACCCCCTAGTGGCCATGCCGCCAGTGCCAGGAGATTGCTCAACTCAGACATTATAACTGATCCTGCAATCAAACTAGGAGCGGAAACAACAAACTCTGTATTTTATATTTATTAGTACACTATTTGTGGCAACTCTGCCGAATAATGACTTTCTAAGTGCCACAATTGTCACATAGCTCAAATATTTAACAAGCAACAACCCGACACAGTCTCACCTCAAACTATACTGACCCAAGCGTGACACAGTGGACAATAGCAGCTATCTGGGAGTTCTTTCACCACCAAAAATTTGGATTCCATCATAGCAACAAGATAAAGTTGACAATAGCCTGAACATATGCCAATACAACGGTGAAAAATGTTGCATACTCAATCGCAAAATAAACAAGTGAAATTACTGTGTAATTATACCACGTCATTCTACTACTACTCAATATCTACGAATTAATTGGTTTTACGCATATGAGGTCCCTTTCAAGATTCAGTGGTCATTTATTGTTTTGGACAATCCGTTGTGCAAAGGGGTTAATTGAATAGTCTAATGTAAGTTAAGCTGAATCCATCTGTATCACTGTGGGTGATGACATCATTATTCCCTCTCCTTTAGAGAATAACTTTGGTGTTCTTTAACTCCTCTCTTTCCTATCAATCATAACAAAATATAATATGTATATTTTTCTTTTCGTAATCTCTCAGATCCACTATATATATTATTATATATAGTTTCATTTACAGGAGACCTAGTCTGTGCTTTCACCATATCACACCTAGACTATTGCAGCCCTCTGCTGGTAGGTGTCCTCTCCAATTTACTCTCTCATCTCCAACTGGTTCAGAATTCTGCTGCTAGAATTCACACCGGAACATGCATCATTGAGCACATATATCTCCCCTACTGTGTAGTCTCCCCTGGCTCCTAGTCGAGACTAGGAAAGTGTTTAAGGTCCTTCAGCTGACCTGCAGGGCTCTATCTGGTTTGCCCTCATTATATCTGTGACTACATCCCAGCATGCTCCTTTCACTATTTTGACTCTGGCAAGCTTGTGCTTCACCAGCCATTGCCCTATGGGCAACAGGGCTTTCTGTAGGACTTCTCCCAGGATCTGGAATTACCTACCTCAGTATATTACATCTTCTCACTCCATTCACTCAGTTAAAACCCAACCTGTTTAGGAAAGTTTATAAAAAAAATTTTTTGCAGATTTGCCATTTGTACTTTCATGTACTGTACAATGCCCTGAGTGTGGGAAAAGAGCTTAATGAATAAAGAGTTTTGGTCCAACAATCCCCACATAGACACAATCCACCCCTGTCCCTGCACTTCCTGTGCAGTCTAGGCAGTCTCCAGCCCTTCTTGTGTAGAACCCAGACACACCTGGCATGTCTGGAGGGGAGAGTCTTAGAAGCCTCTCCCAAAAAACCACAGGCACACCGAGCGATTGTACAACCTAATGAGAAAATAAATTACGGAGGGACAGTGTTGTGGACAGACAGTGTTGTGGACATCCTGGGAAAGATTGCTGATAAAGATGTGCAGTGTTGAGTTTTGCATGAGCTGGGCCACAGTCAGGGGGCTGCTGTCCCGAGCCCTGGGCCTAGGGGGCGCCCCATGTGGGCTCTGACAGCAGGTTCAATTCAGCAACCATTTTTCGATTAAAGTATAGTGCTGAGAAATGTTGTAATTGCCTCCATGTACGGCCTCAACAACATTTAGGTCTATAGTAATTTAATCACATGAGGCCTATGTAACAGTCTGACTGCATTTCACCCATTTATCTTGAGAAAATGGTTTTATCAACTCAAGGTCAAGCACCATATGTTCACTCACGTACATCAAATGTGTTTAAAAGGCAGAAAAATCTATTTCCCTTGGTAAACCAGCTAAGTTAAGTGAAGAGAAAATGTCGAGAGAGAGAAAAGCATGACATTTTTATCAGCTGAACACAGCGCATCAACTTCTATTGCCCGCCGACCAGAAATTAGAGTTAATGAGGCTACAGATCGAGGTGAGAGCTTAGCCAGGATTCACCATATAGGGAGATAGTCTACAGTCTCTGGTATAGGCCTATGCTAGGAGCAAAATAGCTTGTGTAGGTTACACCAAAACTGTTGTCCATGCATGTGCCCATTCACCATCATCATAGCTACTAAGGTACAGCTTAACCATGATTAAATATAATGTCAAAAACTATTGTTTAGCATATTAATGCGTTCTTCAGAAATACCACACATTTAGATATAAATAGAGCACTGAGCATCAAGGATGCACATATACAGTATTTGTTGAAATGAATGTTAAAGCAGTTTTTGCCAGAAACAAAGCAAAAATTTTGGATTTCAGCATGCTCTTTTTAAATGAAGTTTACCCCCATTGTAATAAATGAGGCACCAGAGCAGCAGTACAGTCAGGGCTCAAAGCGGCAACACAAACACTCAGAGCGACAACACAGTCAGCACATCCAATCTCATCTAGCAAGCCTGTTTGGAAACTCTCCTGAAAGACCTGCCCACATCATACCATTTTACACCCTCAGGATTTAATTTAATTTGCAACTATTTCCTATTTTAGTAGCAAAGGGCTACCAAAAAGTGGTTCAATCATCAAAGAGTAAGCATTTTGAATGACTTTAAATTATCAATGACTAACATGTTGGATGGTATTGCTGAATGTGTTTGATTCCTCTGGTTTACTTATCAGCTCAAGCATGAATGTGTGTAATTTTTTAATTATTTGACTGGTTACTTTATTCTGGGAAGTTCAGTACAAGGAACAAACAACTGCATGCTTCCTGACCTAGAGGCATACAAAATATTTTTTCAAGAACAAAGCATGTGTCTTGAAGTTGAACATTTGTGCCATCAATCAACTAATGAACATTTCAAAGTGATGTTACATTAATAATAATAATAATAATAACTTTAATTTATATAGCGCCTTTCATAAAACCCAAGGTCGCTTCACAAGAGTGGGATGCAGATAGGGGAGAGAGGGGGAGGAGAAAAACAAACAGAACAAACAAAACAAACAACAGGGATGGTTGAACTAAACTGAATTAACTAATGTGGAAAGGCCATGGAAAAGAGGTGTGTCTTGAGATGTGTTTTGAAACTGTCCAGGGTCGGCATTTATCTTCATTATGAATGCTGTATGTGTGCAGTACTCCTAGATCTGTGAACCTCAGGTCACAGCTATCCCAGGTGGTGATGTAATGCATACACACATTGATTTGTATGGTTATAATGAAGAGCTCAATGTGCATTCATGAAGATGCTCTGTAGTCCACAACATAACAGTTTCATGAGATAAGTAAAACATTCTAAAGAATTCATAACACTCTCTGTAACACTCATAACACACAATGTAAAGCTTTTGTAATGCTCATGAATGCATTATGAAGACAGTTAATGTAAATCGATGATACCAGATAGTTTGTTAATTTTGTTAGTGTTGAGAAAAAAGAAATTGAAATAACCACTGTTCTGTCAGGACAACTCACGTATTGAATATATTTATTAATATACAATTATTTTGGTTTGGCACTGAATGGATGTGCTCTATGTACTTCTAGTGCACGCACCAGCATGCACTACCTATCAAACAGGCAGCACGACACATCTCCCCTACTAAACAGAAGATATACAGTCAGGCCGGAAAGTCTGCACACCCCTTTCACCTTCTCCACGTTTTATTACATTACATTTTTTTGCCTCAAACATCAACACACAATAGCCAATAATGACAAAGTGAAAACAGGTTTTTAGAAAATATGCAATTTTATTTTACTGACAAAAATACGTTATTTAGGGGTTACATATCTGTACACACCCTTAGCCTAATACTTGGCTGCTGCACCTTTGGCAGCGATTACAGCTTCAAGGCGTCTTGGGGGAAAAAGCCACGAGATTGGCACACTTGTTTCTGGACATTTTTGCCCATTCCTCTTGGCATATCCATGCAAGCTCCATCAGGTTGGATGGGGAGCGTTGGTACACAGCCATTTCCAGCTCTTTCCACAGATGTTCAATTGGATTCTGGGCTCTGGCTGGGCCACTCAAGGACATGCACAGACTTTCTCCGGAGCCACTCCTTTGTTCTCTTGGCTGTGTGCTTTGGGTGGTTGTCATGTTGGAAGGTAAACCTTCGCCCCAGTCTGAGGTCCAGAACCTCCTCTTAAGCTCCACAAAAGCGGACTCAGCCTTAGGGTTCCACTGAAAGTGAGTTGCCGACGTTTTCTTAGTTAGGGCTGCGGCGAGCGCACTAAAATTACAAATAAAATATAAAAATTGGCGAACCCAAAAAAGCGCTGGACTTGTTTAACTGAGCGAGGAGTAGGCCAATTTAGTACAGCAGAAACTTTCTCAAGATCCTTATGGACATTGCCCTCTGATACAATAAACCCCAAGAATGAAACCGTGCTAGCGTGAAATGAGCACTTCTTAATTGGAAATGGACTGCACTTATATAGCGCCTTTATCCAAAGCGCTTTACAATGGCCTCTCACTCACCCGTTCACACACATTCACACACCAATGGTGGCAGCTGCCATGCAAGGCACTAGCCTGCTCATTGGGAGCAATTTGGGGTTCAGTGTCTTGCCTAAGGACACTTCGACATGTGGACAGGAGGAGCCGGGGATCGAACCACCAACCCTGCGATCAGCGGACGACCCGCTCTTCCTCCTGAGCCACAGCCGGCCCTAACTTCTCTGCTTTAACGAACAACTTGGCCTCTAAAAGTGCTTTCAAAACTTGCTTTACGTGTCCGATGTGGGTTTGCAGAAGAGAAAATTTAAATATCGTCTAAGTCGACAAAAACTAATTTTTCCAACATCTCCCGCAGTACATCGTTCACCAATACTTGAAACACAGAGGGCGCTAGTGAGCCCGAACACCATGACCAGATACTCGTAGTGCCCGCTGTGAGTGTTAAAAGCGGTATTACATTCATGGCCCTCATGCATGCACACCAGGTTATAGGCATTGCGGAGGTCGAGCTTGGAAAAAATAGTAGCCCCCTGAAGACGTTCAAATGCAGAATTCAGAGGAAGCGGGTACCGGTTTTTTATTGTTATGGCATTGAGGGAATGATAATCAATGCACGGCCTTAATCCTCCATCTTTTTTTTTACAAAAAAAAAATCCTGCGCCCTCAGGCGAAGTAGACAGTTTTATGAACCCATTAGCTAGCGCCTGCTCAATATATTCTTTAATAGCCGCACTCTCCGGGGCAGATAAAGAACATAGACTCCCTCTGGTAGGAGTGGTGCTCGGATAAAGTTCTATGGCACAATCGTATGGGCGGGAGGAAGGGTGGTTGCCCTCTGCTAACTAAAAACCTCCGCTAGTTCAATATATTCGGCTGGAACGTTGAGCGGCAAGGGAAATTCAAGCGTCCCTGCAATTTTAGCTTCTCCCCTCTGAGTAGGCGAATCAGGAGAAGAAGACCACTGAATTTCATAATCGGAGAGATCATCTGGAGAGAGCTCCCCTCAAGTGGAACATCCGTCAGTCAGAGAGTCCCATTCTAAACTCTCACCACCAGCTTCAGAACCTGAGACGGAATCTTCCTGATTAGGCGGAGAGATAAACTCCTCAGGGTCAGAGTCGGAATCAGAATCGAACCTGTGAAAGTGTTCATTGGACACACGGGGGGGGTAAGGTGACCCTGGGATGTACATTGGGAACCCCACTGAAGAATGATGGACTTATCCCCCCCACCCCCCCCTAATATGGGGGTTATGTCTGACCAGCCATGTGTGACCCAGAACAAGGGAATAAGTGGGGGAATCAACTAAAAGAAACTGAATTTTTTCAGTGTGAGTCTCCTGAAGAGTGGACATAGTGAGGAGAGCCGTAGTCTTCTTAATGGTAGGGCGAGGCGGTGGATAGGTATGTGGTGTTTTTTAGCCGACCGGGCATCAATAAAGCACTCTACGGCCCCAGAGTCAATAAAGGCCTCAATCTGAAGGGAGTGCTGTTTTCAAAAAAGATTAACCGGTCATAAGGTCTGAGGTGTAGTACAGTGAAGTCTCGCTAGAGGCCCCGGTTCCTCTAGCGAGACCCCACTTTTCCTTTTCGATTAAGACACTGGCTGATAGTGTGGCCTTTGTTTTTGAAATAACGACACCACTCCAAACATTGGGCAACAAACCCTCGGCACTTGCCGGCCCGACCGTCATAGCGGAGCGGGAGTTGTAATTTGGGCTCATTCCCAATGTGTGCAACAGGGACAGGTGGAGAGATAGCCGGTAAGGGTGCTTAGTGTGCCACAGTTAGAAGAAGCATGCTTTCCGCTCCTGAAACCAGCCCTCTTGAAGCCATAACTGGGTCATCAGCTACCCTTACGTGACCAGAAAGTAGCTTCTGTTGGGCGTTGAGTGCTCTAATGCACTCCTCAGAAGTCTTATCCCTCGGATGATCTCCCTTGAGAGACGTCGCTGACTCATCCATGTTGGCTTCTTTGTACTGTAATGGTTTCAGTAGCGGAGAATCAAACGCAACGGTAAGGGGGATCAGAACAAGTCACCCACAAAGGTGAGGACCACAAAAGGAACTTAAGCCACTAATGGGTAGAAAAGAAAAAAGAATAAATACTTGTAGCTAAACAGCCAAATAATAATCAACCCAGGAAAATAGGGCAAACTCGAAAACACAAGTGAGAGAACAACACAAAGTCTCCTGAACTCCAATACTAGAGCTGAAACGGGGAAACTATTTTTTTTAAAAACATCTTCGGCATATAACACTAAGACGGCCGATAAGAAGGTGAAATTAAAATAAACAAAACAACAAAGGAGACTGTCTCAGGGAGAACAGCACGGAGTAAGTAGAACAGTATAGCCTAAATGAAGAATGATCCTCTACGTAAAATGTAATGAAGCAAGCCCCCCGTAAACATAAAGCAAGCTTTAATATTACGAGGTCGCTTATACCTGGCTATACTTGGCTCAATGAAAGTAGAAACGACAAAGAAGCGCCGGGAAGCGGAAGTGAGGAGCTTAAATACCTCGCAGGTTGTAGCACAGGTAAAACTAATAATTGGCGAGGTGGAGGAATGGAACGAGGAAAAAAATCAGATTCCTAACCGGAGAGAGAGGACAAGAACCGTAGTGAAAAAATAAACAGACCATGACAAAAACTTTTTTTTTTTGCAGAGGCTGCCAATAACCATGACAGTAGTATGTTTAATTCCACCATGTTGGGCAACTTTGCTTGAGATGCATTCCCAGCAATCCCATCTGATGCTGAGTGACTATCAATTTCTCAGAAGCAGCTGTTCTCCTGTGTAGGTATTCAAGTGCATCCTTTACTTTTTCCACAATTGGTTTGACCACATCAAAGGATCCCTTTACAATGAGGTTAAGGCTTTGTGCAAAGCAAGGTACTTTCACCCTGTTTTTTTTATAGCCAGGATTAAATTAGCAGCATTGCCAGTAACACAAGTAGCTATTTTATCATAAACTCTGGCAATGCTCAAAGGTCCTGCCAAATTGTCTGCAGTGTGTGCCTTTAAACATAAAACAGTCCAGCAGACGTGGGGTCAGTTTGAAGACTTCTATAAAATGACATGTGACAGACATGAAATAGTCCTTAATGAGGAACAGAGCTGAAGCTCTCCCTAATTTCTCTTTAAGTTTTTCTCTGGTCTTGCTGACATTTTTTTTAGGATTGACTTAGCAAGTATTTTCCTGCCAGGCAAGGAGCATACAGATGTGTAGAGTTTAGAGTTTAAAGACTTATCTTACACAACTGCAAGTGGCTGAAAATCAAGAATACCATCCTGACCAGCTGCTCAACAGTAACAGTAGCAAACTGACATTGCTGACTTCCCTGGCCTCTTCAGCCGGTCCAGGACAGTTCTGACCTGTATGAGCTGCACAGTTGGGCACCTAGTCTTCAAGTGCATGAGGAGGTTTGCTGAGAACCCACATTTCATGAATAGCTGAACCTTGTAACTGGTGCATGATGACACCTAATTAAGGTGTTGCTGTTGCTGACACCTGATTAAGATATACCCAAACAATTATCCTCTTACAACTGTGCACATGTCAGTTTCTCACTTTCTTGGTTGGAAATAATATAATTATATATAATTATCTCTGACAGGAACTCAGACAGTGAAAAAGTGAACAGGTAGTCAAGACAAGATAGCTGAAATGTCAAGCTTGCAAGTAGTCTGATAAGTGTCGGTATTGCCCAGCAATGGTTGCCTATATTGATTGCAGTGCACCCCAAATGATTTCCCCCTTTCTTCCGTCTGCCCATATTATACTTTCTTCACTCCCACTCTCTTTTGTTTATTTTAGGTTTTCAGTTCTTTTGTTTTGTCCATTATGGGTGTACGCCTTTTAGGAAAGCATTGGGTTGTTTCACAATTGTTCTTTGGGTGACCAAATCTCACACAAAAAAAAGATGTGACATTATTATTATTATTATTACCGATCAGCATTGTGGAAATAGTTATTAAAAACAGGTTGAAAAAAATGGAATTACCCTTTAAGAGCGACCACCATTGTGGTGTTTTTGTTTTAGGGAATGTAACAGTAATTAATTAATTTAAAATATTGGATTGCGCTTTGCATGTGCACACCTCACATTTTCATTCAGGGCAGAGCCCTGGGATATGGGATCAAATGCTAGAATCGCCCCTGGTGTGGTTCAATGCATATTGATGCAAGTGCAGTCTGCAAAATCAGGCACACCGAGCAAGGTGAAAATTGCCTAGAATCCTTTATGGTAATCCTAAACTTCCTTTGAAAGTTGAAAAAACATTAATGGTGAAAATAGAGAAAGCCCCAGTGTAAACTTATTTTTATTATGCAAAAGTCAAATAAATATTAATGACACAGATTTAGTTGTTTATCATTTTAAATACATAACCGATGTAAAATGCATTTAGTTAATGTTAGAATAGAGTTTTAGAAATTATTCTGAAGCTTGCTAGCATCAGCAAGCCACATGACATGCTTTGTGCAGTTCAGCTAATTTAGCCAGCAAACTAGCTAACTAGTTTATAAGGTATAAGGTATTTTAAGGATGTACATTATGTTCTGGCTATCAGTATGTTGTTGCTAGTTCCCCATCTTGCTGTTTTGCCTGGAACCTGGAGATATTGGACAGAGCTTGTTACAAATATTCACAGGCTGGGATAAGAATGAGTTGCTCATAGTGTAAGTTGTGTAATATAAACAAATATTACTTATGCCATTACTGAAATTGTGCATAGTGAAAATTAATACATAATTATACATAATTACTGCAGTATACTGAGACAATAGTGTTTACCATGACAATTGTATTTTATGGTAGGACGATTTTAAGCTATTTGAAGTTGAACTACAGCAAGTCTTAACCCTTTTGTGCAGACCCACTAGTGGCCATGCCGCCAGTGCCAGGAGATTGCTCAACTCAGACATTATAACTGATCCTGCAATCAAACTAGGAGCGGAAACAACAAACTCTGTATTTTATATTTATTAGTACACTATTTGTGGCAACTCTGCCGAATAATGACTTTCTAAGTGCCACAATTGTCACATAGCTCAAATATTTAACAAGCAACAACCCGACACAGTCTCACCTCAAACTATACTGACCCAAGCGTGACACAGTGGACAATAGCAGCTATCTGGGAGTTCTTTCACCACCAAAAATTTGTATTCCATCATAGCAACAAGATAAGTTGACAATAGCCTGAACATATGCCAATACAACGGTGAAAAATGTTGCATACTCAATAGCAAAATAAACAAGTGAAATTACTGTGTAATTATACCACGTCATTCTACTATCAATATCTACGAATTAATTGGTTTTACGCATATGAGGTCCCTTTCAAGATTCAGTGGTCATTTATTGTTTTGGACAATCCGTTGCGCAAAGGGGTTAATTGAATAGTCAAATGTAAGTTAAGCTGAATCCATCTGTATCACTGTGGGTGATGACATCATTATTCCCTCTCCTTTAGAGAATAACTTTGGTGTTCTTTAACTCCTCTCTTTCCTATCAATCATGACAAAAAAATATTTTTTGCTTGTATATTTTTCTTTTCGTAATCTCTCAGATCCACTATATATATTATTATATACAGGTGCAGCTCAAAAAATTAGAATATCGTGAAAAAGTTCAATATTTTTTGTCACTCATTTCAGAAAGTGAAACTCATATATTATATAGATTCATTACACTTAGAGTGAAATATTTCAAGCCTTTATTTCTTGTAATTTTGATGATTATGGCTTACAGCTAATGAAACCCAAAATTCAGTGTCTCAGAAAATTAGAATATTTTGCTTTAACATATTTTTAAAGTATTGTCACAGCCAATTAGCTCACAGGCCGTGCCTGAATGGGAGACCAAACGAGTCGGACAAGATATAACCTTTATTGAATAGAAAGTTAGACAAGTTCCAATAAATATTAAAAGGCAAGTCGGTGCTCAGATTTTACACGCAAGGATCTCCAGCTGCATGAGGATGCCCTGGATCCGTCGGAAACGTACTACCTAACACAGCTTTAAAACATGGTCCGCCCGGCAGTCAGCAGCGAGCAGACTGAACCCACGCCCATTTAACCCCTCCCCAATCACCCCGGCCCGGCTGGTCTCCATCTCGCCAGACCTCCCCCTCCCGATCGCATAACTCCTGCAGGAGAGAAGGAGAAAGGAACCAGCACCATTGCATAGACCCAGACCAAGGGCCCCCTAATAGATAGGAGGGTCCGTCACACTCCCCCCCATAAGAACAGGGTTCCCCTCGGGAACACAGTTATCCCAATTCTACTTCCCCCCCCCCCCCGTACACCCATATGTGGACAACATTCATTGGCACCGTCAGCTCATAATTTCCATAGAATTTTCCATACTGACCATTCTGTGCAGGTGTTCCCCGCCCTGAACAGGTCTCCAATTCTTCACCCCCCAAGACTCATCCAAACCTGGAGAAACATTTGAGTGACAAAGATGGCCACCAGAAAGGGAACAACAGAACACAAATGTCAACAGGGAGCTCTTGACAGGGCATCTGCCACAACATTTTCAGAACCCTTGATGTGGCGAATATCCAAACAGTGGGATTGCAAAAACAAAGCCCATCTCATCAGCCTACGATTCGGGCACTGCAACGAATGCAAGAAGGTAATTGGATTGTGGTCTGTGTAGACTACCAGCGGAACACTAGAGTCCACATAGACCTCAAAATGGCGTAATGCCCAAATCAGTGCAAGAGTCTCCTTTTCAATTACAGAATAATTCAACTGAAATGCATTGAACTTCTTAGAGTAAAAGCTGACTGGCCGTTCCACCCCGCTGCTATGACATTGGAACAAGACAGCCCCAGTACCAACATCACTAGCATCCACATGCAGCTTGAAGGGTCGGTCCATACAAGGTGCCGCAAGAACAGGGGACACACAGAGAATAGACTTCACGTTCTCGAAAGCCTGCTGACAAGCATCAGACCATAGATACTTCACTTTACCCCTCAGCAACCCTGTCAACGGGGCCACCACCGTGGAAAAGTTCCTACAGAAACTACGGTAGTACCCCACAAGACCTAAAAAAGTTCCTTCTTGGTTACGGGAACGGGATACTGGTCGATAGCTGCCACCTTCGCACGCACCGGCCGCACGTTCCCCTGTCCTACTACCTTGCCCAGGTACGTGACGGTGGCCTTTGCGAACTCACACTTCACTAGGTTGATTGTCAACCGTGCCTCCCCCAACCGGGTAAACAGCTTCCTAATACGACACACATGCTCCTCCCATGTATCGCTATAGATTACCACGTCATCTAGGTAGACGGCGCACCCCTCCAGTCCAGACACCACCCTGTTCATCAGACGCTGGAACGTCACCGGTGCATTCCGCAACCCGAAGCTCATCACGGTATAGGAGAAAAGACCAGAAGGTGTTATGAAGGCCGAAATCTCCCTTGCCCGTCTAGAGAGAGGTACCTGCCAATAACCCTTTAGTAGATCAAATTTACTGACATATCACGCAGAACCAACCTGGTCAACGCAATCCTCCATGCGTGGCAATGGATACGCATCTGGCCTGGTAACCGCATTTACCTTCCGGTAGTCCGTACAAAATCTAGGACTTTTATCCGACTTGTCAACCAGCAAACAAGGTGATGCCCAACCCGAAAAAGAGGGTTCCGCTATCCCATTCTTGAGCATGTAATCGATCTCCTTATCCATCACCTTGCGCTTCTCTGCTGATACCCGATAGAAACGCTGACGAATTGGCTGCGCCCCACCTACATCAATATCATGCTCTATCAGGTGTGTCCGGCTTGGTGTATCCCCAAACAACCCCGGACAATCGGTAATAAGAGCAGACAGCTCAAGCCCCTTCTCCTCCGACAAATGTCCCAACAGAGTCTCCAGATTACACAGCGTCTCAGAGTTCTTCAGCCGCCCACTCAGCAAACACTCATCAGGCGGTGCTACTCCTTCATCCTCCTGAACGGAGGGAAACCCTGATGAACTCCCCACTATTGCGGCTACCGACACTGGTTTCACAGCCTCCCCCAAACCCTCACCCAACACAACCCCCTGAGACACCCGTGTGTAATAGCGTTTTAAGAGGTTTATGTGACAGAGCTGAGTGGACTTTCTACGGTCTGGTGTTAACACCAGGTAATTCAGGTTCGAAACCCGGCGTAATACCGTAAACGGACCCGCAAACTTGGCCTGAAATGGAGAGATGGCAACCGGCAACAACGCCAGAACCTGATCCCCCGGACTAAACTGACGCTGCTCAGTGTTCCGGTCATACAGACATTTCATTTTTTCCTGCGCCGCGACTAGATTTTCTTTAGCCATTTCCCCGGCCGCATACAACTGATGACAAAAACCATCCACGTACTTGGCCAAATTTTCTGGGGGTTTTGGTGATGTCACGGCATCATGTAAAAGCGTAAGCGGCCCATGCACCGTATGCCCAAAAACCAGTTAATTAGGGCTAAACCTGGTGCTTTCTTGCACCACCTCCCTGGCTGCTAACAATAGCCATGGCAGCCCTTCCTCCCAATCACGGTTCAACTCCACACAATAGCCACGTAACAGAGACTTAAGGGACTGATGAAATCGCTCCAACGCCCCTTGGCTTTGCGCATGATATGCGGAGGCCTGGCTATGCTTAACCCGCAATTGTCTTAACACTTGGGGGAACAGATGTGATGAAAAATTTGAGCCCTGATCGCTTTGAATTACCCTTGGAATTCCAAAGATAGCTATAAACTGTGTCAAGGCCTTAACCACTGATTTAGCGGTAATAGACTGCAATGGATATGCAGCTGGATACCTTGTGCGCTGACACATTACTGTGAGCAAGTAAACGCTACCAGATGTTGAAGGCGGCAACGGTCCCACACAGTCTATTATCAGGTGCTCAAATGGCTGTGCAGCCGGCCCAATCGGACACAACGGAACTGGCTTCAGGACCTGATTCGGCTTGCCTGTCATCTGACATGTATGACACGATCTAATGTAACCGGAAACATCCCTCTTCAACAGGGGCCAGAAAAAGTACCGCAAAATGTACTCATATGTTTTCCGCACTCCCAAGTGCCCCGACTGATCATGAGAGGTTTTCAACACCTCCTCTCTGAACTTGGAAGGAACAACAATCTGGAAAACTGGATTACCACTAAAAGCCTCCCCATGTGGCCACCATTTTCTTACTAACAGATTGTCCTGCATTAAGTACCCATTCGCAGCACTCCTCCCCTCAACCCCATTAAGAACCCTATCAAACAATGGAACCAGAGAGGGGTCAGTTCCCTGTTCCGCCACCAGGTCCCCACGAGAAACAGACAAAAGCGAGTCAGGACAAACCACAGAGAATTCCCCACTCTCTGCCTCCCCCATGAGTTCCAACTCAGCTCCCGCACGGCACATTGCCCGAGTCACTGCACAGGCTGCAAAAACCCCAGGAAAACAACGAGCACTCTCATCCGGTGCTCCTGTTACACAAGGAACAGATGTCACTACAGGAAGGGGGAAAACCCCAGCCCAAACACGGCTCCCCGCTAAATCATTTCCCAGTATGATATCCACGCCCTCCACCGGCAAAGCAGGGCGCACTCCCATAACAACCTCCCCCTGAACCAATGCACAGTCCAACACCAGTTTATGTAATGGAACTGGCAATACCTCCAGGCTCATTCCGCGCATCAGGACGTGGTCCCCCGTACTGCTCTTATGCGAAAAAGGCAATGCAGAGCTCACAATATATGAGGTAAAAGCCCCAGTATCTCTCAAAATCTTTACTGGTACGGTGACATCACTCCCCACCACTGAGACACGCCCATCAGACACGAAGGCCGAGAACTCAGACTCCAACCGGCACTCCACCTGCTGGCCAGGAAAAACGACAGACCCAACATGCTCATTACCAACAGGGCCAGCAACTGCCGCAGGCTTAACCTGGCCTCCATTACTGCCATATCTCCCCTGTCTAGCATTAGCCTTAGGACAATCAGCTTTCCAATGCCCCCTACCCTTACAGTAATGACACGTATTGGCCGCATCAGCTGCCCCCTGACCCCGTTCACCTGCTGCCCGAGGTCTACCGCCATCCCCTCCATAAGCAACGTTCTCCCATGCCCAATATTCACGGTTACCCCGGTGTATAAGAGCATATTCATCTGCCAGTGTAGCAGCCTCTGCCGCAGTCTTCACCTTATGTTCATTTACATATGTGGCAATATTGCTAGGAACAGAATCTATAAACTGCTCCAACACCACCAAATCACATAAAGCGTCATAAGACTCCACTTTCAATGCGGCACACCACCTATTAAAATGAGTCAATAACTCTCTGGCAAACTCCACATGGCTCTGCCTATCCCCCATCTGCCATTTACGAAACTTCAAGCGATAAGCATCTGGGACAAGCTCATAAGTTCTCAACACCGCAGCCTTGACTGTCAAATAACATCTGCTCTCAGCAATGGTAAGGGCCGTGTATGCTTCCTGTGCCCTACCCGTTAGTACACACTGCAAAAGCAAGGTACGGTCTGAATCTGACCACTCCCTACTCTCACTCACCCGCTCAAAGAGCGAGAAAAAGGTGTCTGGGTCCCGTTCAGAAAATTTGGGCACCAAAGGCAGATTATTCCGAACGTCGAAAGAACGAGCAACAGATACACCAGACCC
Source organism: Ilyophis sp. 1 JC-2022 (assembly GCA_022702515.1). NCBI lineage: Eukaryota > Metazoa > Chordata > Actinopteri > Anguilliformes > Synaphobranchidae > Ilyophis > Ilyophis sp. 1 JC-2022. Next base: position 119,169,302 of record CM040395.1, on the reverse strand, counting down.
GCGTCCCTCAGCGTTACGCTTATCCAACATACGCTCCTCTATCTCAAGTTTTTTAACTTCAAACATCAGTTGCTCAGTCCTTTGTTTCCCCATTTCTGCCTCAGACCTCCATCTCTCAACCTCAATCCGCAATCTCTCCACCTCAGTCCTCTCTTTCTCAATAGCCAATCGGTCCGCTGCACCTATCAGAAGCAACTCTTTCCTTTGCTCGAAACTCAAACAAACTTCACTAGGGCCCAACACCACAGCTCCCAACTCAGGACCACCATAGGCTTTCTGCTCAGATAATCCAATCCTAAACAGATGTTTGACAATAGCAGATTTAAAGCTCTCCTTTGCTCGCCTATCAGCGACATCCAAACTAAAATGATCCGAAATGCACGCCAGCTGATCCCGCGAACAGCGCTCCAATAGCTCCTCCGACGGATCAGCACAAAACTCCTCCACGCTAGCCATAACAATACTGTATGGACCGACCAAAAACACGATCAAAAAACAAAAAACAACCGTTCTAAAACCTTCTATATTACCTCGCGTGGCACTGAGTTACCGCAATCTAACACCCAGTCCCTCTAACTGCCTACCCAGAACTAAAATAAATCAACCCTAATCTTCATACAGCCAACTGCGATGGGATATTGAAACACTTACCCAGTGGCCCGGCCTAGCAACCAATCTGCTCACCTAGCACAGCCACGGATGTGTACCCGGCACCCCCTCCGCTCACACTGAGCCCCCTGTGTGCTCTGGTCAGTGTCAGCCGTACAAAAACAAAAAACCACCCACCCACAGCGAAAGCCGCTCTGCAACTAACAGGGACAGACAATGGTTAATTTAAACGCTTCCGAAATACCCTCAGCGCCACTTGATTTAACCTAAAAACATTCTGTTACTTAGTACCAACCTCCTTTCAAAATTTACAATCCACAATTTGCATTATCCAACGCAGCAAACGACTAACTCACCGACTCGAAAAAACGTCTCCCAAACAATCCTGATCTCGCAAGCCATTCACAACTTGCGGCACATAAGTTCTTATGAAATCGCAGCGTCATGACCCACTTGTCAAATTACATTTCGGACGAGCCCCCATGTCACAGCCAATTAGCTCACAGGCCGTGCCTGAATGGGAGACCAAACGAGTCGGACAAGATATAACCTTTATTGAATAGAAAGTTAGACAAGTTCCAATAAATATTAAAAGGCAAGTCGGTGCTCAGATTTTACACGCAAGGATCTCCAGCTGCATGAGGATGCCCTTGTCACAGCCAATTAGCTCACAGGCCGTGCCTGAATGGGAGACCAAACGAGTCGGACAAGATATAACCTTTATTGAATAGAAAGTTAGACAAGTTCCAATAAATATTAAAAGGCAAGTCGGTGCTCAGATTTTACACGCAAGGATCTCCAGCTGCATGAGGATGCCCTGGATCCGTCGGAAACGTACTACCTAACACATCTTTAAAACATGGTCCGCCCGGCAGTCAGCAGCGAGCAGACTGAACCCACGTCCATTTAACCCCTCCCCAATCACCCCGGCCCGGCTGGTCTCCATCTCGCCAGACCTCCCCCTCCCGATCGCATAACTCCTGCAGGAGAGAAGGAGAAAGGAACCAGCACCATTGCATAGACCCAGACCAAGGGCCCCCTAATAGATAGGAGGGTCCGTCACAGTATCATATTTAATATTTGGTCGCATATCCTTTGCATGCTGTTACTTCCTGAAGTCTGTGACCAATCAACATCAAAAGACTCTCTATATCTTATTTTCAGGTACTGTTACAAACGATACTATAACCTCTGCATTTGAACTGATCTCTATGGGAATTGGGGGGGTGAGACTAGATTCAGCTGTAAATTATGCTGGTACAGTATGGAACACATGGCTGGCTAAATGGCTGTAAGTCATCAAGGGTCTGAGCTATCGAATGAGTCCCAAACCATCACTCTGTTGCCAGATATGGAGTAGATGTGGATGGATCACTGCAAGGGTTATTTCTCCTGACTCATTTTCCTATCGAACTCTATGGGGGAAAAAGTCAGGAGAAACAACCCTTAAAGGGATCCATCCACATCTACTCCATATCTGGCCGCAGAGTGATGGTTTGGGGCTCGTTTGATACCTTAGACCCTTGATGACGTACAGCCATTTTGCCAGTCATGTGTTCCATACTGTACCAGCGTAATTTACAGCTGAATCTAGTCTTACCCCCCAATTCTCATAGAGATCAGTTCAAATGTAGAGAGGTTATAGTATCACTTGTAAAAGTACCTGAAAATAAGATATTGAGAGTCTTTTGATGTTGATTGGTCACAAACTTCAGGAAGTAACAGCGTGCAAAGGATATGCGACCAAATATTAAATATGATACTTTAAAAATATGTTAAAGCAAAATATTCTAATTTTCTGAGACACTGAATTTTGGGTTTCATTAGCTGTAAGCCATAATCATCAAAATTACAAGAAATAAAGGCTTGAAATATTTCACTCCATGTGTAATGAATCTATATAATATATGAGTTTCACTTTCTGAAATGAGTGACAAAAAATATTGAACTTTTTCACGATATTCTAATTTTTTGAGCTGCACCTGTATAGTTTCATTTACAGGGGACCTAGTCTGTGCTTTCACCATATCACACCTAGACTATTGCAGCCCTCTGCTGGTAGGTGTCCTCTCCAATTTACTCTCTCATCTCCAACTGGTTCAGAATTCTGCTGCTAGAATTCACACCGGAACATGCATCATTGAGCACATATATCTCCCCTACTGTGTAGTCTCCCCTGGCTCCTAGTCGAGACTAGGAAAGTGTTTAAGGTCCTTCAGCTGACCTGCAGGGCTCTATCTGGTTTGCCCTCATTATATCTGTGACTACATCCCAGCATGCTCCTTTCACTATTTTGACTCTGGCAAGCTTGTGCTTCACCAGCCATTGCCCTATGGGCAACAGGGCTTTCTGTAGCACTTCTCCCAGGATCTGGAATTACCTACCTCAGTATATTACATCTTCTCACTCCATTCACTCAGTTAAAACCCAACCTGTTTAGGAAAGTTTATAAAAACAATTTTTTGCAGATTTGCCATTTGTACTTTCATGTACTGTACAATGCCGAGTGTGGGAAAAGAGCTTAATGAATAAAGAGTTTTGGTCCAACAATCCCCACATAGACACAATCCACCCCTGTCCCTGCACTTCCTGTGCAGTCTAGGCAGTCTCCAGCCCTTCTTGTGTAGAACCCAGACACACTTGGCATGTCTGGAGGGGAGAGTCTTAGAAGCCTCTCCCAAAAAACCATAGGCACACCGAGCGATTGTACAACCTAATGAGAAAAGAAATCACGGAGGGACAGTGTTGTGGACAGACAGTGCTGTGGACATCCTGGGAAAGATTGCTGATAAAGATGTGCAGTGTTGAGTTTTGCATGAGCTGGGCCACAGTCAGGAGGCTGCTGTCCCGAGCCCTGGGCCTAGGGTGCGCCCCATGTGGGCTCTGACAGCAGGTTCAATTCAGCAACCATTTTTCGATTAAAGTATAGTGCTGAGAAATGTTGTAATTGCCTCCATGTACGGCCTCAACAACATTTAGGTCTATAGTAATTTAATCACATGAAGCCTATGTAACAGTCTGACTGCATTTCACCCATTTATCTTGAGAAAATGGTTTTATCAACTCAAGGTCAAGCACCATATGTTCACTCACGTACATCAAATGTGTTTAAAAGGCAGAAAAATCTATTTCCCTTGGTAAACCAGCTAAGTTAAGTGAAGAGAAAATGTCGAGAGAGAGAAAAGCATGACATTTTTATCAGCTGAACACGGCGCATCAACTTCTATTGCCCGCCGACCAGAAATTAGAGTTAATGAGGCTACAGATCGAGGTGAGAGCTTAGCCAGGATTCACCATATAGGGAGATAGTCTACAGTCTCTGGTATAGGCCTATGCTAGGAGCAAAATAGCTTGTGTAGGTTACACCAAAACTGTTGTCCATGCATGTGCCCATTCACCATCATCATAGCTACTAAGGTACAGCTTAACCATGATTAAATATAATGTCAAAAACTATTGTTTAGCATATTAATGCGTTCTTCAGAAATACCACACATTTAGATATAAATAGAGCACTGAGCATCAAGGATGCACATATACAGTATTTGTTGAAATTAATGTTAAAGCAGTTTTTGCCAGAAACAAAGCAAAAATTTTGGATTTCAGCATGCTCTTTTTAAATGAAGTTTACCCCCATTGTAATAAATGAGGCACCAGAGCAGCAGTACAGTCAGGGCTCAAAGCGGCAACACAAACACTCAGAGCGACAACACAGTCAGCACATCCAATCTCATCTAGCAAGCCTGTTTGGAAACTCTCCTGAAAGACCTGCCCACATCATACCATTTTACACCCTCAGGATTTAATTTAATTTGCAACTATTTCCTATTTTAGTAGCAAAGGGCTACCAAAAAGTGGTTCAATCATCAAAGAGTAAGCATTTTGAATGACTTTAATTTAATTATCAATGACTAACATGTTGGATGGTATTGCTGAATGTGTTTGATTCCTCTGGTTTACTTATCAGCTCAAGCATGAATGTGTGTAATTTTTTAATTATTTGACTGGTTACTTTATTCTGGGAAGTTCAGTACAAGGAACAAACAACTGCATGCTTCCTGACCTAGAGGCATACAAAATATTTTTTCAAGAACAAAGCATGTGTCTTGAAGTTGAACATTTGTGCCATCAATCAACTAATGAACCTTGCAAAGTGATGTTACATTAACTTTATCTTCATTATGAAGGCTGTATGTGTGCAGTACTCCTAGATCTGTGAACCTCAGGGCACAGCTATCCCAGATGGTGACGTAATGTATACACACATTGATTTGTATGGTTATAATGAAGAGCTCAATGTGCATTCATGAAGATGCTCTGTAGTCCACAACATAACAGTTTCATGAGATAAGTAAAACATTCTAAAGAATTCATAACACTCTCTGTAACACTAATAACACACAATGTAAAGCTTTTGTAATGCTAATGAATGCATAATGAATGCATTATGAAGACAGTTAATGTAAATCGATGATACGAGATGGTTTGTTAATTTTGTTAGTGTTGAGAAAAAAGAAATTGAAATAACCACTGTTCTGTCAGGACAACTCACGTATTGAATATATTTATTAATATATAATTATTTTGGTTTGGCACTGAATGGATGTGCTCTATGTACTTCTAGTGCACGCACCAGCATGCACTACCTATCAAACAGGCAGCACGACACATCTCCCCTACTAAACAGAAGATATACAGTCAGGCCGGAAAGTCTGCACACCCCTTTCACCTTCTCCACGTTTTATTACATTACATTTTTTTGCCTCAAACATCTACACACAATAGCCAATAATGACAAAGTGAAAACAGTTTTTAGAAAATATGCAATTTTATTTTACTGACAAAAATACGTTATTTAGGGGTTACATATCTGTACACACCCTTAGCCTAATACTTGGCTGCTGCACCTTTGGCAGCGATTACAGCTTCAAGGCGTCTTGGGAAAAAAGCCACGAGCTTGGCACACTTGTTTCTGGACATTTTTGCCCATTCCTCTTGGCATATCCATGCAAGCTCCATCAGGTTGGATGGGGAGCGTTGGTACACAGCCATTTTCAGCTCTTTCCACAGATGTTCAATTTGATTCTGGGCTCTGGCTGGGCCACTCAAGGACATGCACAGACTTTCTCCGGAGCCACTCCTTTGTTCTCTTGGCTGTGTGCTTTGGGTGGTTGTCATGTTGGAAGGTAAACCTTCGCCCCAGTCTGAGGTCCAGAGCGCTCTGAAGAAGGTTTTCTTCAAGGATGTCGGTGTACTTAGCTGCATTCATCTTTACCTCTATCAGGACTAGTCGCCCCATTCCCGCTGCTGAAAAACATCCCCACATCATGATGCTGCCACCGCCATGCTTCACTGTAGGGATGGTATTAGCCAGGTGATGAGCGGTGCCTGGTTTCCTCCAGACGTGAAGCTTGGTATTCAGGCCAAAAAGTTCCATTTCGGTTTCATCAGACCAGAGAATCTTGATTCTCGTGGTTTGAGAGTCCTCTAGGTGCCTTCTGGTAAACTCCAAGTGAGCTGTGATGTGCCTTTTACTAAGGAGGGGCTTCCATCTGACCACTCTACCATAAAGGCCTGATTGGTAGAGTGCTGCCTGGATGGTTGATCTTCTGAAAGGATCTCCCATCTCCACAAGGATACGCTGGAGCTCTGTCAGAGTGACCCTCGGTTCCTGCTCACCTCCGTGGCTAAGGCCCGTCTTCCCCGATTGCTCAGTTTGGCCGGGCGGCCAGGTCTAGGAAGATTCTTGGTGGTCCCAAACTTCTTCCATTTACGAATGATGGTGGCCACTGTGCTCTTTGGGACCTGTAAAGCTGCAGAGATTTTTCTGTACCCTTCTCCAGATCTATGTCTTAACACAATCCTGTTTCTGAGGTCTGCAGATAATTCCTTTGACCCCATGGCTTGGAGTTTGCTTTGACATGCACTGTCAACTGTGGGACCTTATATAGGCAGGTGTCGGCAATCCCCAATCATGTCCAATCAATTGAATTTATCACAGGTGGACTACAATTAAGTTGTAGAAACATCTCAAGCAGTTATCAGTGGAAACACAATGCACCTCAGCTCACTTTTGGGTGTCATATCAATGTGTACATATGATATTTTACATTTAGATTTTTTATAAATTAGCACAAATGTCTAAAAACCAGTTTTCACTTTGTCATTATGGGCTATTTTGTGTAAAATTTTGAGACAAAAAATGAACTCAATCAATTGTAGAATATGTCTGTAATGTAATAAAACGTGGAGAAAGTGAAAGGGGTGTGCAGATTTTCCGGCTTGACTGTACCAAAACCTCCAAGACAGAAAATCATCCAAGCACCCAACCCCAAAAACAGCAGATCATTCAAGTGTCCCACAGCAAACTATGTGTACAGCAGAGCACCTGCTGCTTCCTGAAAGATCAGGAAGACCATATTGATATTACACCAGCACAGAAACGGAACACTGCTGTGATCTTGGATCAAACATTGGCTATTCTAACATTGTGATAGTAAACTATGTGTGATGACCGGCAGGGAAGGACCCAAATGCACGACGAGACAGAAGTCTTTCTTTTGAAAATAAGGGTTTTATTTTTCGTAATCCCGGGTAGGGATCCACACTGGGAAATCAGGGTTAAGCAAGGACAATGTCCACTGTGGAACCCGCAGTGAACTGGTGCGCAGGATCCGGCGAAGTAGCCAGGAGTGGTCTTTAGCCTTGGTAGTAGTGAAGGATCAGGCGGAGGCAGAGTCAGGATCCACACCGGAAAGCCAAGGCGCATGGAATCCAGACCGGGGTAATCAGCCAGAGTCTAGCAAGCTAGAACATAGGGAAACAAGTACAAACGAGACCAGGACCGTAATACTCTGACAACAAATCACAGGAACAGCACGGTAAATATAACTAGTGTCATTAGAGCTGATAATCTGCAGCTTGCGGGAAATGCGTGCGAAATCAGCGAATTGATTGAACAATTAGAAAACGCATGAGGAATGCGGTGAAAGCAATTAAGTGTGAATTGTGTAATTAAGATGTGGTGCGAGAAGTAAATGTGCAATGTAGACACAATTAGGCAATGAACGCAGACATGACACAATCAGGTTCAGGGAAACAGAGGAAACCGCCAAGGAAGGGAAGGGAAGCAGGAGCGGATCGTAACACTATGTGTACAGCAGAGCACCTGCTGCTTGCTGAAAGATCAGGGAGACCATATCAATATCTTTCTAGCACGGAGACGGAACACTGCTGTGAGCCTGGATCAGACATTAGCCATTCTAACATTATGTGATAAAAAAAATTATGTGAACAGCAGAGCACCTGCTGCTTCCTGAAAATCAGAAAGTCCAAATTGATATCCCAGTTAACCACTGCACAAGCAACTGGATGACACAGGGATCAAAAAGGAAGTACCCCCCCCCCCTTAGTAATGAGCCTAGTCTAGCATTTAAAAGTGACGAAATTAGATGACTATCACCCAGGACTGAGTGTGCCATTGGAACTTTAGGAGTTGCCATTGTAGCTGCACCAATTCTAGAGGAGTGGCCAGTGTAGCAATCAGGAGGGCTGCTTCCTGCCCCTTTTTTACAAAACTAGGAGCTGGACATGATGTTGCCGGCATTGGTCATGAACAGGGCTTATGTGGAGTTGCGTAGCAAATATGGGATTGAATGCCTGCAATAATTCCTTTGATGGAGGAGAGCTGAATTTTACAAGATTGAAGCAGTTAACTATGAAAATGTATATCATGGGAATGTTAACCAGAAGAGGTGAAATGGAAAGGTAACAGAGAAGTAAGAAAAATTTAACCATGCAGGACTTTGACCCTTTGACACAGGTGTTACAGCGCTCGAGTGGTCCCTGAAGCAGGTGGCCATACCGTTGTGATAAAAACACAAGCTTATAACATCTGGTTACGAATGACACAACAATGCACTTATGTTCCACAAAAAACATTGCACAAAATAAACTCTTTACAACTCCAGTTTTTGTGTTCTCAATGTGAGCATGTAAACATTCACACTTTCTCAGAAATAGCAACAGTTTAGACAGAAAATTTTAAAAAATAAAAGCAAAACCAAAACTTTTTATGTGAAAAGCATCAGCCATATTATTGTCAAGACCTGGCATGTAGGCAACCTTTAAAATGAAATAATTTATGAGCACCCATATCAGCACTACTTTTAGCTTTAGCTCCAGATAGGACACACACGCTAACAACACTTTTATTAAAACTTTTATATAATCCTGAAGATATCTAAATACTTTATAGAGAATTTCTTCTACAAGAATAGAAAAAAATCCCATCTAAATATGTTTTAATGAGAAATAATCAATGGGGTATTTAAACTTTCTGAAGCCACTGTATACAGGTGCAGCTCAAAAAATTAGAATATCATGAAAAAGAATATCGTGAAATATTTCAAGCCTTTATTTCCTGTAATTTTGATGATTATGGCTTACAGCTAATGAAAACCCAAATTCAGTGTCTCAGAAAATTAGAATATTTTGCTTTAACATATTTTTAAGGTATCATATTTAATATTTGGTCGCATATCCTTTGCATGCTGTTACTTCCTGAAGTCTGTGACCAATCAACATCAAAAGACTCTCGATATCTTATTTTCAGGTACTGTTACAAGGGATACAATAACCTCTCTGCATTTGAACTGATTTCTATGAGAATTGGGGGGTAAGACTAGATTCAGCTGTAAATTACGCTGGTACAGTATGCAACACATGACTGGTGAAATGGCTGTACGTCATCAAGGGTCTAAGGTATCAAACGAGCCCCAAACCATCACTCTGCGGCCAGATATGGAGTAGATGTGGATGGATCCCTTTAAGGGTTGTTTCTTCTGACTTTTTTCTCCATAGAGTTCTATCGGAAAATGAGTCAGGAGAAATAACCCTTTGCAGTGATCCAGCCATTGACCTCTAGATCATTTTGAGACTCAAGAGGTCAATAAGAAAACTGAGGGACAGAATGATCAAAACTGACCTTTTATGCATATTTAGTAATTCATTATGTGGTGCAGGTCTTACTGAAACCAAACCAAATTGAAAAAGGACAGCACAGGAAAACTCTAATACAAAATTTCAATGAGTACTGGTTCCATTAAAACATCAAACCATGACATGCAATGAGAAAGCCAGCTGTCGTGTATTTAGATCATTATTTGTGCTTTGTCAGTTCCGCTGCATTAAGCATTATTTTGAAGGATATATTACACGGGCTTACATTTGATGTGATTCTCTTCTTACATACATTATTTATGCATTTAAGACAGAAAAACAGAATGCATGTTCTGTTTAATTATACATAGCTATAGAGCAAATGATGACTACCGCAAGTGATGCAAACTTCAGATAGATTAGAAGATGTGTGATATAGAACTGCATTCCTTGTTCGGAGCTCAAAAGAAGGCAGGACGGAGTGAACACTCAGACATGTTTCTTTATTGACGGTTCAGAAAAAAAACAGAAAAATGGGAAAGACTGAGTCTGAAAATGTCAGCAAAGTAAAAATAATTGTGAGATTTAAAAAAAACCTTCCCAGTGGGAAGAAAAAACACTCAGAGGCGAGAAAATACTCCCTGGCGTTCCAAGATATCACATTTTGTTGATAACATACATTGATTATTGTTTATGTTAGTTAGACACAGAGGTAAATAGTTCAACCCTATGTGTGTGTCCAAAAGTGACTGCCATCTGTTATGCTCTCAATATTCACCAAGTTTCAAGCGCACTCATTCTTTTCCTGCCAATAGATGGCGCGTGCAGGAAGGTGAAATCTAACATTCTCAGTTTCATCACTGACCTCAACCTGCTAGAAACAACAGGTCTGTATTAATTAAAGGCTCCTTGCATCAACCATCCAAGGTGATGCATCGATATAGCTGTTACATGAGTGTCATATAACAAGATCAATGAAAGGTCAGGTGTCGGTTCTGTTCTTTGTATTGTTGTCACACAGGTATTAACCCTTTTTTTAGTTGTTGCTATTTTACATAACTTTTGTTCTGGCAGGGGATTAAACCACGTACGTCACTCTGATGGTCCCTTTTCTCTCCTCTGAGACTCAAGAGTGTATAATAATATTGTACTAATAACAAACTCACAGTTAAGTCATACATTAAGTAACATGTCATCAAAGTAGCTGCAAACCAGTTAGGTAGACAAAAGCTTCTCAGACCATCAGTGGTGGATTTATCAATTTTGGGGCCCCCAAAACTCTTCCTGACAGTGTGCTGACAGGATCTGTGTGGCTTACAATATCACATGTTTTATGTTATTTTAATTTAATTTATCTTAGGAAATGTATGATTTGTCATTATTTATCAATATTAGCCTATTTGCAATATTCAATCATTCAGACTAATAAGCTGCTGGGTGAACCCTACGCCTACTTCTAATATGTTTCTACTAAAACTATGGTGCTTTAGTCATATTTTCAACCCAGTTATACCATAATACAGAATAATCAATCCGTGATTTTACTTGACACAATAACAAACTTATAGTATTGATGTTTTACTTATTGTACAGCCAACAAAAGACTGGATGGTCAACATATGACTCTGATTAGGGAACGGGTACAATAATGATTAATCTAGGAAGTAAATGATAAATGGAAGAGTAAAATAAATGTGTTTTTTTTTTTTTTTTTATCTACTGATTGGAGGCTAAGGAAATTATTAAAAGAGTTTTTATTTTTTACAATCCAGATAACCTGTTTGTGACTTTTGTCGCCTTTAGCTTTCCGTATACAAAAACCACAACCGCTATGTTGTCATGGCCCAGTACTACTACTTACAACCCGTTATGATTGTGACTATCCAACGAAAACCAACTTTAAAACCGGCTAGCGCCGGGCAGATGCGCGTCATTCTAAGCATACGTTATGTAACTTTAGTTGCTAAGCTAACTGAAAAAAACTACATGAATGTTACTTAAATTCCGGTAAGTAGTTTATGTAGCTAGTTAGCTCATTGTAAATGCGTTCAATGTTGGCTAAAAAAATCGACGTAGCAGCGAATCAATCTCAGACGCAAATAGCTAGCAAGCTAGCTGCTATGAGGCCTACTATCACTTGTAATTTTGCTTGCTGGCTTGCCAATGTCAAATTTATTTAGGCTAGTTCAGTGGCATTAGTATTAGAACACACAGGGATTTGCATATTGCTGCTAACTGTAACAGTAGCTAGTTAGGCAAATGTTAAATTGCATAATTCCCTTAGAAATGTCCTTTTCGGAGTAAAATTTGTATGTATCTAACGTTACCCTGTCATGTGAGCTCAGGACTGGACTTATTTAAATAATTTGATTTTGCGAGGAGCATGTACAGTAGCCTAACTTAGTTATCCTTCAGTTGCCACCAGACATATATTTATATATATGTGTGTGTGTGTGTGTGTTAAAACGGTCTCTTTTGCCTCCTGTCTGTGCGTGCATATTCAGTGTGCAAGAAAACTCATTCACTTTATTTCGGTGATCTCGGACAAAAAAAAATATTGAACTGAATTAGATTAAACTACTTTACGTGATGTCGTAATAAACCTACATGTAGTTCAACCTTTTCATACTGATTTCTGTAGGCTATATGTCAGCTAGTCGTGATCACGTGTTCAAGAAGACCAACCAGAGTAATCTCCGTTGAGTAAAACAACAACTAGCTTTGTATCGTGTCAACTATAATCACGCGTTGATTATTATTCTTATATGTATTGTGGATATAACTAGTTTTAATATATGACTGTTAACCTTTTAGTTTTGGTAGAAAAGGGCAGGGGTTTCTAAATTATAGCCCAAGCAGAAATTGAGAGGTGCAGTGCACTGGAAGCCATATTGGTTACTGTAACTTCGGCAATAGAAGCAAGCAGTTAAGTCCGTTCAATATCATAGAGTTCAGTGTATTGCCCACTTTTTTTTGGTGTCTATCTGAGTGCCATTCTAGTTTTGATTTGTAAATGATCTTCTTTTAACAGTAGGGTCATGGGAGATATGGCAGGACATGGAGGAGGCGGAAATGGGTTTTTGGGATTTTGAGGTATCAGAGGAAATGGCCAGTTCTGAGACTGGTGAAGACTGCTCCCAAATTTTGAAGACACGTTCGTCGGGGGACCACAATAATAAGTGATCAGTGGCGTTGCCACTGCTGGATACACACATTTCATTGTTAACCACAGCAGGAGCTTTATTGATCCTAACAGTGGGGGACATACACAAAATATAGAGAGGGCTAAGGGGATTTATAAAAATCAGATATGGTGACTGAGAGGAAATGGGAGTGAGGTCCTTTTGAATGTCTTAAATTGTGTTCCACATGTATAATTAATAAAACATTGATGTTCTATTTGGACGACTTTTGACTGGTTTATTTTAATATTAGGTTTTCAAGGGTGCAGAAATCATTGAGCTATTTATTAAGTAATAGTGATGTGATGATGGGGTAATCATTACTATATGAAGAATCGTGTGTGACTTTACTTGAAGGGTCACAATTCATTGAACTCATAATTAAGTAATGATGAACTCATGGTTAACAAATGCTTGCCTCCTATCAATCTACATTAAGTAATCATTTGCAAATTAGTATCATGCCATGACTTTACTTAGAGGGACACAAGTCAGCCAAGTACTTAGGAAGTAATGGTGATTGCATGTGTGAAATAATGATGAAATTTAATGATAAATGGTGAACTTACAATTTACACTCAGTATCCACTGTATTAGGAATACCTACCTAGTACTATCTAATGTTCTGTTGCTGCAGCCCATCCCTTTCAGGGTTCAACATGTGCATTCAGTGATGCCCCTCTGCTCACCACTGTTGTTAATTATAATTTATTTGGCCTTTCTGTTAGCTTGAATGTGTCTGGCCATTCTTCTCTGACCTCTCATTAACAAGGTTGTTTGTGCTCTCGGAACTGCCACTTGATATTTTTGGGGTATCACACTGAACCCCAACCCAATTTTTCCAACAAATAGCGTATATATTAACCTTGAGTATTGGTAACTATATAATTGAAAAATAAGTACAAAGTACTCATTCTCTAAAACATGAATGGCTGTCATAATCCACACACATTGACTCCATATTATTTACAAAGATCACCATCAAGTCTATTAAATGTGATTTTTTTATGACACATTAGAGATGGGCCTACTGTAGGGTTTGCCCAGAAGCATAGTCTGAATGACTGAATATTGGCAAATATAGACTATAAATACTAATTATGCACTTTGTAAGATAAAATGATAGGTGGGGGCTTAGAAGCCACACTGGCAGAATTTTTTTTTAAGCTAACAGCTTTGTCGGCGTTTTTTCAGAGTTTTAGCGGCCCCGATATAGATAAATCCACCACTGATGGTCTGAGAAGCTTTTGTCTACCTAACTGGTTTGCAGCTACTTTGATGACATGTTACTTAATGTATGACTTAACTATGAGTTAATGTTCATTAATTGATGATACATTAAGTGTACAGTAATCACATGAACTAATAATGCCTTGATCATTTATTAATATTGAACCGCACAGAGTTCATGATACATCATGCATTAATTCATGCATTAAATCATGATGAAATCATGATGAGTCATGCATTAATTCAGGCATGAGGTGTGTTCCCTTATTGTAAAGTGTTACCCTATCAGGGAATTCCAATTTTTTATTTCTGACTGCTATACAGTTCTGTAGCTATGTTGCTATACAGTTATGTAACTTCACACTTTATTGTTATGTTTTTTGTCATTAATAAGCCATTTTGATTCCCTTCATTGAAGCTTGGACTTCTCTTTACTGTCTTCCTAGTCATGACTATAGCTACTAGCTGACAGACGTTCAAATTTCACTGCCGAAAACTAGCTAACACTAGTTAAATTTCACCACCAAAACTAATAGGCATGGTTATATCATTCTGCAGCATGACATGATAAAAAATAGACACATGGCATTGGACAACAACATAGGCCACACAGGCATATTTCCCAGCAAACTGCATATCAGAAAAGTTGACAATACAACTGCCAAAGTAAGAACCTCAGATTATTACTATTATTATTAATAATAATGTTTGCAATATATTGTATTGTATAGCACAACTATGACATGTTTGGAGGCTATTGTACATTTTTAAAAGTGAGGAACCATGAAGCCGATATGTTTGTTGAACTGAGGGTATATAATATAAATTCCGTAATAGTTTAGACATTACTATAAGTTATTTATTTTGTTACGCCACGTTCACATTCAGTTGTGAAAATTGAGAAGTAAAAGTGACTACAACTTGTCTTTAATATTTCTGTAGTTTGGGGCAGAAGGGCAGAGCCCAGTGTGCAGCCCAGTTTGAATGTAACATTAGAGGGCACAGATAAGACATTATCAGACATTGTGGTGGACGCGTCCTCCGTGGAAATGACGTGTATGTTCATAGGCGTAGGAAGTAGGGGTGCGGGGGGTGACAACTTTTGTTTGATTTAAATAAGAATAAAGTTAAATTGAATTATTCGGAATGTGTCTCTCGCTATATGTCTGACTGTGTGGTCTGTTAGCATTACAGTAGCTTAGCCTAAAGCCGCAAAATGTGTTAATTTCCTGAATCCAGCAGGAACACTCAATGCCCTTGTTAAAATGTCCAGCACTCTGAATACTGAACACAAGCGGTATCGCATGCTAAAACCCCTCACTTAACCTACTGTAGGATATCTAGTATTTAGATATAAGTAAAGTAGCCTGCTTCTCCCTATCGCTCCCTCTCTCGCTCCCTCCCTCTCTTTCCCCCCATCCATCCTCTTCCTTACCCCCCTCCCCCTCCCTCCCTCTTTCCCTCACTCACTCATTCACCCCACAAACATAAAAGGAAATGTCTTGAGCCCGTTATCGATGCAACCTCAGGTGTCGCTTCTCTGCGAGGAGTTTATTATCTCTGAGGAGACCCAGAACAGGAAGCGGTTTAAGGCCCAGCATGCCTCAGAATAGCTTACGGTTCATGCTTTCCTTGGGATGGTTAGTTTGAATGCCCATCTGTGACATTTAATTGAAATAATCAATTTAAATTCTAAATGTCTATAGTGATGATGGTTGGACTTAAAGGAGCACGCCAACATTTTGAGAAATTGGCTTATTTGCCATCTTCCCCAGAGTCAGACGAAAAGATGAATACCCTTTTTTTCTGTGTGCGTGCAGTAAGAAGCATAGAGGCCCGCACTGTTAGCCTAACTTAGCCGCAATCACTGGAAGTGGGTTAGACTAGCTAGCCTAGCTCTCTCAAAAGGGACGAAATACACTTTCCAACAACTCCAAAACTTTCTTATTTACATGTTGTGACTTGTGTATTTACCACGTGTAGAAATGTAAAATGAGACATTGTAATTTTCGAAGAAGATATATACCCGGAACTATTTTCTTTAGCTAGCTGGTGATATTCACTTCACTGAGCGCGCATTACCTGTCAAACAGAGGTGCTGCATGCAATCACTGCACCCAGGCAGCGGTGGTTTACTAGCGGTGGTTCGACAAAAAGAAAATAGTCAATGAAGGGTACGTATCTGCTTTGTGTATAATAAATAAGCCAATTTCTCAAAATGTTGGCGTTTTCCTTGAAATGCGTTTATAGATACGGCCTTTAACCTCCTCTAGTGCTTCATATGGAGATTGCATTTCAAAACAACACAGCCAGAACTGCTGCTGTTATAAGCACACGTCCGTCAACAGGTTGCCAGATTGACTCGTTTCATCTGTATTTTGTATACATAACGTTACTTCATCTGACTGTGAATAGTGTAGTCAGAGACAGAATCAGGCTTAATCATGTAAAGTGACAGATTTTTTGTGGTTGGACAAGTAATGAATTCATAAACAAACTTTGCAATATGTAGCAATGCATTATCTCCTTAGATTTAGGTTACTCTATGTGATAGTGTTTCAAGATCCATGTAACCCCAGTGAGAAATCAATCAATCTAGACATCTAGAGGAGTGGAAATCTCAGAATGAGAGGCGTTTTCACACGTTTTTAAAAACGTTTAAAAAACGCGCACTTTACAACCAAATTTAGCCGGTTTTTCACCTAGACGCAAGACAACGGTTCACCGTCTTTTCTAAGGTAACGTACACAAAAATGTTCACTGGGACGTATTTAAATAGCTATAACGAGTTTGCATGCATCTTGTCTCTGCTAGCAATAGGCTATGTAAATACTTTTTTTATTAGATACGTCTAGCTATCCATAAATCTTAGGCAACGTAGGTTATAGCCCACAATGGGCATATTTATTAATAATGGTGGGAGGGTTGGTGTAAGGTTCGGAGAACCAGATGCGACCAATAAGGAATCTAAAAGCGTATCAAGAAGATACGCCACAAAAGTGGAAATAACTGCACCAGGGAAGGAATAAAACAAAAGAATGGGAGAAAAACTTCCCGGCAGAAGCCAAATGAAAACCACCTCAAAAGGAGGTGAGACTCGAAAATATCGAGTATAAATAACAAAAAAACCTCACGCTCTAAAACAAAGAGCACACACGAGAGGTTGAAAACCAAAAGAAAAACCCAAGTAAACAGGTGAAGGAAAGAAATAGAAAATCAAACCTGTTGCCTAAGCTCTTGTAGCAAAAGAGTTGAACATAAAAGGTAACAGGTCGAGAGATTTAGGATAAAGCGAAAGATTGGAAAGAAAAGAATAAACCAATCTAATCCTAAATATAACCGGACTTGCTGCGTTTGTACAAACCAGAAATGCAGTGACTGAATTCCTATACCTTTACCGACTTTGTTTGTAAAAATAGCAAAAACAATATCGAAGTAACGGAAAGCTGAAATCTTGGGCTAAATATAGCCGACAGGAAACCACAAACAGGTGCGAGGGATTATCGATAAGAATACCGGAACGGAGACTAAAAAATCAGTAGAGTGCCTCAACGTCGCAAAATTAAAAAACTAACCACAGAAACAAATGGAGGCTGCCAAAAACCATGACAAATGGGTAAGTATTTATTTGGATAGGCTATTATAGTAATGGATTACATTAGACATAATTTTAGATTGCAAGATGTGTCTTCACCAAGGAGGTTATACGGCATGCAACGGAGGTATAATCAAGAATAATTCATTTATAAGCTACATAACTTAGCTACATAAAGCAGCCATTCAGTAAAGGATTATCAGCCCAGTCAAGTTCTTCCATACCAATCTCGACAAACCATTTCTGTATGGACCTCTATTTGTGCATGGGGGCATTGTCATTCTGAAACAGGAAAGGGCCCTCCCCAAACTGTTGCCACAAAGTTGGAAACCCCAAATCTTCTAGTATGTTATTGTATGCCGTAGTGTTAAGATTTGCCTTCACTGAAACTAAGGAGCCTAGCCTGAACCATGAAAAACAGCCCCAGACCAAGTGTTGTCCACATACTTTAGGCTATAAAATGTATCTTCATTCAGGGGCACAATAATATTTTTGTCAGGATAACTCACATATTCAAATGACATATTTGATGCATGATTATTTTGGTTTGGTTTGGATCTGCTGAAGGTACTACTCTGGAGCACGGGCATATCCCCCCGTTAAACAGGAGATGACCAGAAATCTCCCGTACTAAAGCAGATCCAAACAGATGGAACTGTAACATGGGGGAAAAAACTGGGTAAATCCGACTCCCGGACCCCTAATCTGGTTTTGTTCATTGCAGTAATACACCATTCTCCAGACAGTACACGGACCATGAAGTAAAAGTTTGCCGTCATAGCAGCTCGCCAATCCTGGGCGATAGCAAATTTCTTTTAACGCAGAAGCTGCAAGCAAACAAAGGGCAGCGCAGCAGTGAGCAACACAGAAAGGACTGATTCTTGGTTTTAAAAGGGCGCTCCATTCAAAGTGTGTGCATGTGATTGGTTGCGTATGACCAATGGTCAGTTACAGTAAGAGCATAGTTGCTATGCGCACTTTACTCGCGACGTTCATTTAACCTCAATGTTGAATTTTCACCGTTTATTTTCAGAAGCATAACCTAACCTTTCGCGCATCTTTTTCCTGTGTTGCCAATTATCAAGTGAAAATGATCAGTCTTCATTTCTCCTTTAACACTTGAATAAGTTTGGCATATCTATAAGCTTCGTATTCAATGTGACAGGTTGAACATCTAGTTCATTAGCTACAGTGGCTCTGAAGTGTAAAACACAAAAACAAAACGAAAAACGCAAAGACAAATACTTTCGGCTCTGAAGTGCAGATAGAGCCGCTGAAGTGCAAAACTCAAAAACAAATACTTTCAGCTCTGAAGTGCAGATAACGCTGCTGAAGTGCAAAACGCAAAAACAAGATGAAAACGCAATAACAAATACTTTCGGCTCTGAAGTGCAACATGCAAATGTAGTGAGGTTTGGTCACTTTTATTCAGAATTAATTAAGTTCAAAACTCAATTAGAATTCTATACATCAATACAGCCAAACCATTTCTGTATGGACAGTAGAGCCCAAATTAGTGAAATAACATAGACACGACAATGGGTTGGAAAAATTACATATGTTTAATTGGCTACAACTATGAATATGTGAATAATAGAAACAATAATTAATATAACATGAAGAATATATTCTATGACTTAATCTAAATCAGAGGAAATGTTAATTATGTGACGGCTAAATATAGAAGCTTAACAGTCGACCATTAACAAGTTAGTTTGTGTTATGGGTTAATGACACGCTAAACTAGCAAAAATGTTCTGGTTAGCTCGTTTTATCAGTCTCATGCATATAACAGTGTAAAACGATAAGGTCATGGAAATTGGCTATTCCCGACCGAAACGCGCATAGCATAACAAAATACAATATAGATATAACAGTAGGAACCAGCAGTAAAATGACCTCAACTGGGTATTACTGTCATGGTCCATGAGTTATTTTTCCATTTCCGCTGCGGTTCTCGTCCTTTTTCTCCGGTTGAGAATCTATCTTATTTTTTTCACGTTTCATTCCGGGGTTTTCCTTCATCTCGCCTATTATTCGTTTCACCTGTGCTACTGTCTGTGGGGTATTTAAACTCCTCACTTCCGCTTCCCCAGTGCTTCTTTGTCATTATGACTTTGAGCCAGGTATAGCTAGGTACAAGCGACCTCGTGATATTAAAGCTTTGTTTTAAGTTCACGAGGGACTTGCTTCTTCGTATTAGAGTTACGTGGAGGAATATTCTTCTTTTAAGCTATACTGTCTATTTACTCCGTGCTGTTCTCACTGAGACAATCTTTTTTGTTTTCATTTCTTTGTTCACCTTCTACCAGCCGTTTTAGTGTTACGTGCCGAAAGTGTTTATTTTATTTTCGGTTTCCCCGGTTTAGCTCTAGTATTGAGCTCGGGAGACTTTGTTTGGTGCTCTCACTCGTGTTTTCGAGTTCGCCCTATTTTCCTGGGTTGATTATTATTTAGCTGGTTAGCTACTAGGATTTTCTACTTTTTCTTTTCTACCCATTAGCGGTTTAAGCTCCTTTATTGGTCCTCACCTTTGTGGGTGACTTGTTCTGATCCCCCTTACCGTCGCATTTAAACCATTACAGTACAAAGGTGGCAGATCAGCCGAGAGATAGGAATTCGGAGGAGTACATTTGAGCACTTGAAATATAACAGCAGTTACTCTCTGGTCAAGTAGGGCAGCTAACTACCCAGTTACAGGTTCAGAAGGGCTGGTTCCAGGAGTTGGTGGAGAGCATGCGCCTTCTTACTGTTGCACACCAAGCACCCTTACCTGCCGTTCAGGCTATCACTCCTCCTGTTCTTGTTGTACACATTGGCAGGGAACCCAAGTTACAACTCCCCGTCCGCTACAATGGTCAGGCCGGCAAGTGCAGAGGGTTTCTTGCCGAGTGTTAAATTTTTTTTAAAGCCCAGTCATCGCGGTTTATTTCTCAAGAGTCCAAAGTAGCATTTATATTATCATTGCTCACCGGATCCGCGCTTAACTGGGCTACTCCGTTAATCCTAAGCAATTCTCCTGTTCTTAACACAAGCAAAGAACTTATGAACGAAATGGAGTCGGTCTTCTTTCGGGGAAAGAGTCTGCTAGACGGCTTAATCACCTTAGCCAGGGCAACGAGCGCTGGCAGGTGAGACAGGGTGGCCAGAAGCTCTCCTGATGACGCTATTTACTGAGGTGTTAGATGATTCTGTTCAAGATGCCCTAGCAGTGCATGAGCAGGCCGATTCACTCGATACGTTAGTGTCTATCGCCATTCAGATTCGCGTTTGGGACCGTGTTTGTCGAAAAAAACTACAGAAAAGACCCAAGGGCTAGGGAACTTCATTTGTAGCCCCAGCAACATCAATCAAGTGAATTAAAGTGCAATACAGCCATGATTTTAAAAATAGCCTCAGTATCACCAAGCAGTCCAATACACAAACTCCGTCTCCACGACTTTCCTCCATACACTGCCCACCGCCAAAATGGAGCACCGAACTGCATCAATCCTCCCAGTAGTCTCCTCATTCCTCCCCCGCATTATGTTGCTTTTGAAGATTGCCTGCACTCCCGGATCAGTCCTGAAATCCTCAACTCCAGTGAAGAGCGATGGTAAACTTTGTTGCTGCAGTCTGCAGATCCAACGGACATTCCCGAGCATATTGTAGCGTTCCTGCTGAACAATGACCGACGAGCCAGTATGATGTCTCGAATTCACGGTTTATTTCCAGAACAAGCTACTGTAGGCCGTAGCTCACGCCGTAATCAATTACAGAGGCTTAACACATTAGCTCAAAGGCAACCCATTACAAAAGAGAGACCGTGAAATGGCGGACTTCCCTTATATCCCCGCAATCACACTCCACCCCCCACAATGTCACATGCCCCCCCAGACCAGCCCAGGCCTTCCCGTTTGGCAGACAGTAGGTTGAGTGACAGGTGACCCCACAGACATGCGTAATGATACAACGGCCTAACAGAGACATTTAGAGGAACTACCGTACACATTCCCTAGGGTCGCTACACTGCCCCCCCCCCTCCCCAAGGTCCCTCATCCCTGAGGGGACAATAAAGTCTCTAAAGCGACCCGGGGGCCGCCGGTGTCTGCGGGAAGCGCGTGGTGGGGGTCGGGCCTCCACCGGGCCCACAGGGACCTCGGTATCCAGTCCCGGGCTGTTTCTCTGGGGAACAGGGGATGTGGGTAAGGGCCCATGTGTGTGTGCGGGCGCGGGGGGCATGTCTGGATCAATCAGGGGTGTGTCCAGAGTCTCTGGGGTCCCCGCTGGGCAAGCACTCCCCCTGTATGGAGCCAGTCGGTCTCTATGGAGTGCCACCTTCCTGCCCCTGGGTGGCAGCTGGACCCGGTACACGACCTCTCCTAACCTCTCCAGGACCCTGCAAGGCCCCATCCAGTGGGAATCTAACTTAGGGCACCGGCCCCTCTTCCTCTGAGGGCTGTGTACCCACACAAGCTCACCGGCCTGGAAATGTCTCCCTCTTACTCGCACATCGAAGTTCCTCTTCTGCCTCACCCCAGCGTTCTCCATCTGTTTGCGGGCGAATGCATGAGCCGTCTCCAGGCGGTCCTGGAGTCTCCTGGCATACTCAGGCCCAGGGGGTACAGCAGGGGTGTCTGGAGCCCTGCCAAACGCCATCTCTGCTGGCGTGCGGAGCTCTCTCCCCAGCATTAGCAGGACAGGGGTGCAGGAGGTAGAGTCCTGTACAGCTGACCGATAGGCCATGAGAACCAGGGGTATGTGTCTGTCCCGGTCGCGCTGGTGCTTGGCCGTGACAATAGCCAGTTGCTGCCCCATCGTGCGGTTAAACCGTTCAACTAAGCCATCGCTTTGGGGGTGCAGTGGGGTGGTCCGCGTCTTGTGGATGTTTAGCCGCTCGCACATGGTGGTGAACACACGCGATTCAAAATTGTGCCCCTGGTCACTGTGGATCACATCAGGTGCCCCAAAGCGGCTGATCATTCCCCCCACCAGAGCGTCCACAATGGTCTCTGCCTCCTGATCCGGCAGAGCGTATGCCTCCGCCCATTTTGAAAAGTAGTCCATAGCCGTGAGAACATAACGGTTACCGCTGTCCGAAAGGGGGAATGGCCCCATTACGTCGATCCCCACTCTCTCCATCGGAGCGCCCACTGGAAATTGCTGCAGCTCAGCCTGGGACTGGCCAGGGGGACCTTTCCGGGCTGTGCAGCGATCGCAGCGGCGACAAAAATCCTCCACATCCCTCTTGTGCTGGCTCCAATAGAACCCCTGACGAAGGCGGCGGAGGGTTTTTGAAACCCCAAAGTGTCCGGCCCCCACAGCTCCATGATTGGACTCGAGCACTATCTCTTTCAGTGCTTTGGGAACAACCACCTGCCACCGTTCCTCACCAGTAGCCGGTGTCCTGAAGGCGCATTCCAGTACCCCATCTTTCATTCTCAGAGCCCTAAACTTGGACCAAAGCGCTTTGGTTGCAGGGGAATATGCAGCCACTTCCTCCCACAGCGGCCTTTGCTGTGCTTCCACCCACTGCAACACGGGCCGTATGTCAATGTCCTGTTCCTGCTGCAGCCGCCACTCTCCCGCGTCGACCACCTGCAGTGTCCGACAGACAGGTTCCCCAGCCCTGTGCCCCGCAGCGCAGGCCTCTCCCTCAGCGCACAGCTCACTCTCCCGCGCCTCTCTCCGTTCACAGTAATGGCATCCGTCTGCTGCACAGGGTCGTCTGGACAGCGCGTCCGCGTTGGTGTGGCGTGCCCCAGCCCTGTGCACCACACTGAAGTGGTAGGACTGCAGCTCCTCTATCCAGCGTGCGACCTGCCCCTCTGGCTCTTTAAAGGACATGAGCCCTTGGAGCGCAGAGTGGTCGGTTCTGACAGTGAAATGTAGGCCACATAGATAGTGCTTGAAGTGCCTGATAGCCAGCACCACCGCAAGAAGCTCCCTCCGAGTGACGCAGTAGCGGCGTTCTGCTTTATCGAATGTCCTACTGTAGTACGCCACTACTCTCTCTCCCCCCCTGGCCCCACCTGGGCCAGCACCGCACCCATGCCAACATTGCTCGCATCTGTGTCCAGGACAAATGGCAGGATGGGGTCAGGGGGGGCGAGGGTGGGAGCCTCAATCAGGGCTCTACGAAGGGAGTTAAAGGCCTCCTGACACGGCCCTGTCCATGTGAAGGCTTTGCCCTTCTGAAGCAGTTGATACAGGGGGGCAGCAGTGCAGGAGAACCCCTGTACAAACCTCCTGTAATAGGAGGCCAGGCCCAGGAAACTCTTTAACTGCTGTTGGTCTGTGGGGGTGGGCCAATCTCTGACCGCCTGCACTTTGTCCTCCATTGTGCTGATGCCCTCAGCTCCCAGCTTGTGCCCCAGGAACCTCACCTCCCTCCGCACAAAGTGGCACTTCTCCGGGTGGAGCTTCAGGCCTGCAGTTGCCACTCTCTCCAGCACACGCCGCAGTGCTCCCATCGCCTCCTGGAAAGAGCCCCCATGTACGAGGAGGTCGTCCAGGTACACAACACACTCCCGGTGAGGGAGGCCAGCCAGCACCCTGTCCATTAATCTCTCGAATGTGGCTGGGGCATTGCAGAGGCCGAAGCTAAGGACCCGGAACTGCCAGAGACCCCCACTAGTGCAGAACGCAGTTTTAGACCTGGCCTCTGGAGAGAGAGGGACCTGCCAATAGCCGGACCGGAGATCGAGGGAGGAAAACCAGGAGGAGCCAGACACCAGATCCAGTGTCTCATCAACACGTGGCAGGGGGTACGAGTCCTTCCTCGTCACCTCGTTCAGCCGCCTGTAATCTATGCAGAAGCGCCATTTGCCTCCCTTCTTAGGAACCATCACAACAGGCGATGCCCACGGGCTGTCTGAGGGCTCAATGATGCCTGCCTGTTGCATTTCCCACAGTGCTTTGTCCGCAGCCTCCTGTCGAGCTAAGGGAAGGCGGCGGGGGCGCATTTTGACAGGCTGCGCGTCGCTGGTGATGATGTCGTGCTGCACCAGGTGAGTCTGTCCCACATCCTCCTCGGTCAGGGCAAAGATGTCTTTGAACTCCACTAAGAGCCCCCACAGCGCCTCCTGTTGTTGGGGCTCTAACCCATCACAGTTCTTCCTCCATATTTCCCTTACTGCAGACAGCCTCTCCTCCTCTCCCATCTGGGGCAGCTGGGTAAGCGGAATGGGGCCCAGGCTTGTGGAAGGGTGTGCTGCAGTGGTGGCAGGGGGGTAGCTTATGCGAACCGGTGACGCGCGACGCTTAGCTAAGGAGTAGTCATTTACAGGCATATTGAGGGGGGCACTGTGCAGATAAGGTGGCAGGGGGGCGGGAGAAGCATAGCGTGCACCTAGGGGGGTTGTGGAAACGCTATTGGCCTCAGCCGCTTCCCCAGGTTGTAGTTGCGGCTTAGCAGGCTGAGCTGGAGAGAGCATCCCGACCGTGGGGCCCCCCGGGAAACTCAGCGTACCGCTCCCCAGGTCCAACACGGCGCCCGTGCTCCTCAAGAAATCCAGCCCCAAGATACAAGGGTCCTGCACCCTGGCAACCCACACAGAAGAAACGCACTGCCCCCCCCCCCACACGTAAAGTAAATGACCCCTCCCCACCATGGGGGGGCATCCCCCCCTGTGACTGTGCGGCTGTGTACGCTAGTCTGCTCTAACAAAGTCCTTTTAGGTACCATGTCAGGTCACACCAATGTTTGTGGTGGACCTGTCCATCAGGGCTGAGCACGGACTCTCCATCCTGTAACTGGGATGTGGCAAAAAATCCCCAAAAAAACCCCACCACACACCACCCTCCTCCCTGCTGCGTGCTGGTGCTGCTGAAGTGGGGGGGGGACCCCCCCCCCCCCCCCCCCCCCCCCCCCCCCCCTGTGGTGTGTGGGTGGTGGCCCCAAAACCAGGGGTCCGCACTGCCCCGTCTATGCGGACCCGGGGCCGTTTCCCGGAGCCTTGACCGTGTTGGGGCACTGCCTGACTCGATGCCCCGTCTGGCCACACCCCCAGCACACTACGGAGCGCGTGCGTGTGCCCATGTCACGCTGTGCCTGCAGCGACACAGCACGGATGAGTTCGGTCAACTCCGCCGCCCAGGCGGGCTTATCCTGGGGTGGGCTGCTCTCCACTACAGTCCTCACAGTTGGCGTGTTGTTCTGCTGCACGCCCATGCCAGCTCCAGTAATAATTTCCCTCTCTAAAGCCAGCTCCAGGGCCTCCTGCAGAGTATTGGGGTGCGCTAGCTGTGTCTGGATGCGCAGCTCCGTCGGAGTGAGCGCCTGCAAAAACTGGTCCCGTGCCAGCTCACCTTGCACCGGCGGGGGCATGTGAGCGTATGCCCGCCTAGCTAGGCTCTCAATGTCATTAGCCAATGCACGGAGGGGTTCACCCGGCTGCCTGCGTCTGCTACCCAGTTCGGAGCGCAGAAGACCGGGCTGTGTACACTGCCCAAACCGCCTCCGTAGAGCTCTGACTAACGCCCCATATTCGCTCCTTTCCCCCGGGCTAAGAAGTAGCAGACAAGCTAATGCATCGTCCGTTAGGCACAACGCTAACTGTAAGGCTTTATTCTCATCCGACCAGCCCGCTGCACAAGCTAACAGTTCAAATTGGGCGTGGAAGGCTTCCCAGTCTGCCTTACCCGAGTATTTCGGCGTCTTCACTGGAACGGGGGAACCGCCGACATGGGCGCGGCCATGTTTGTTTACAGCTCGAGAACTCGCCACCCCATCATGCAGCGGAGCTGTTTCCGGACGTGGTGACGTTGCACGCTTGGAGCCAGAAACCCTGTGTCCACTCCGCGCGCCGAAACCTGCCTCCGCTGCCAATCTCCTTGCTGTATCCCTCACGCGGCCTCTTAAGTCCGCCGTTCTCTGCAACTCTTCAGCCCAGTCCGCCGACCACCCGTATGCTTCCTCTCCGTACTCATCGTCCGTCTCCTCCGGTTTAATCCTCGCCCCACTCGACAACATGGTCCCGGTTACGGACAGTCCTTTAGCCTGGCTAACCTAGCCGGCCAATGTAACATTAAAGTCACAACACAATACCTCGGTCTCTATTGTTTTTCTTTCTTTTTTTTTCTTCTGACACCAGTGTAGCGTTCCTGCTGAACAATGACTGACGAGCCAGTATGATGTCTCGAATTCACGGTTTATTTCCAGAACAAGCTACTGTAGGCCGTAGCTCACGCCGTAATCAATTACAGAGGCTTAACACATTAGCTCAAAGGCAACCCATTACAAAAGAGAGACCGTGAAATGGCGGACTTCCCTTATATCCCCGCAATCACACTCCACCCCCCACAATGTCACATGCCCCCCCCAGACCAGCCCAGGCCTTCCTGTTTGGCAGACAGTAGGTTGAGTGACAGGTGACCCCACAGACATGCGTAATGATACAACGGCCTAACAGAGACATTTAGAGGAACTACCGTACACATTCCCTAGGGTCGCTACAATATGTTGCGAATGCGTCTCCATGGTGACAAACAAAATTATATCGACTAGACAATTCGTCAATATTATCACACGAGCAGCAGGAGTGCCCTGCCCTTACGATTGCGCCATAGAACTTAAACTTTAACAGTTTTCCACAAACAGTTCCTCTGAAGTGCAAGACCATTATAGACGCATTATAACAGACACGTAGGCTGTGACCGAATATGATCTCTTCAGATATTTGATTCAACTAGGGCCAAAAGCCTTTGAGTGGGTAACTTTTTCTCACAAATAAACAAGTAAAAAAAAGTTGTAGTAACCTACAAGAGCGGGACATATTACGAACTACTTTATTTTTGTTAATGCCATCTTCATAATCTATACTTTGTAACCATTATAACGTCCCAAATTTCGCCGGAGTTATAATAACCCGGTGAACACACTAATAATAACACACAAAAGACACTAACCAGAAAGAGCAAACGTCAAATTACAATTCCAAAAATAGTTTATTACACAGAAGATATAAGACAAGACCAAAGGCACAATACACCACACTTACAGGATGGACAGAACAGTAGGCAGTCTAGAGCTAAGGTAGTGTAACCTGAAACAATGCTACTTAGGCTAATCTCGACCAAGAGGCAGGAAAAAGTGAGTCTTCCGGTAATTCTAAGTTGAGCCTAGCTAAAAAGGTGTTTAGCAAAAACAAAAAAAAAGAACTGTCTGTCCACCTGCAACTTCAAACAGAAAAATACTCATATGTCACTAAATAGTCTAGTGACAAAACATGGCAGCAAATGATGCAGAAAATTAGCCAGCGAGAGAAAATGGGAGAAAAAATCTGCATGGCGATTCGGCTTTTATTCATTTGGCCATCGTCGCCGCAGGTGCACCTAGAGAAAACACAGGCACGCAATCGCCACAAAACAACGGCGTGTAACACCATTGTCATATGTCAACTGATTTATATTCTCAATAAAATATAAAAGAAATATTATAAACTACTTCCTCACTAGTTTGGACAGAGTTTTGCAGGATTTCTTTCGAACACTGCTTGCAAAGTGAGCGGACAGGGGGCAGGGAACAGGGATCATAATATTGCACTTCAGAGGCGCTTACACTTCAGAGGCACTCGCGTTTACTGATGCTAGTGTTTTTACTGATTTACAGTTCAAAGCTGCAAGTTTTTATTTTTATGTTTGTCTTCTTGTTTTTCCATTTTGCACTTCAGCGGCTCTATCTGCACTTCAGAGCAGAAAGTATTCGTTTTTGAGTTTTTCGTTTTGTTTTTGTGTTTTGCACTTCTGCGGCTCTATCTGCACTTCAGAGGCGATAGTATTTGTTTTTGCGTTTCTCGTTATTTTTGTGTTTTGCACTCCAGAGCCACCGTAATTATCAGATGTTAATCACAAAAACATAAATGACACTGGATGATCACTTTTTAATTTCGATGCTGAAGCTGAGATAATAAAAAATACAAATTTTCATTTCGATATTTAAATACTCCCAAACAAATGACACAGATGCTTGCCCAGGAATGTAGGGCACAAGCACAGCCTACATTACAGTAAGGGAACATCTCTGGTAATCTTTTCTACAATCTGTTAAACAGAAAAAAAGTGACTGCTCTCTATCTCTCCTCTGTACAGTGTACTTGTTTGACTCAAATGAGGACTATTTGTAATTCAAGTGAAACAAGTGAAGCTGTTTGTCAGGACTCAAAGTGGGGGAGGCAGTGCATCATTCAGAGTCACACACACAGAAACAATTTGCAGACTGACAGAGCCGGGGAAGAGAGAGCTGGGCTTTAAGCTTCGGTCCAACAGAGGGAGAGAATTACTATCTGTTTGCTTTTGATATACATCCAGAGAAAGAACCAAACACAGAGTAAGTAGAACTGGCTGGGGGTTTAAAGTGCAATAGAGAACAAGTGGGCTTTACTGATTTTAGACTTTCTTGATCCCTATTTTAGAGGACAAAAAAACATTGATACGTTGGAAACACATTTGAAAGGTAAGACTACTTCATCTTGCTACTGGGGAGTTCAATTTCAGATATTTGTCTTTCTTTCCTGATTTAATATATGGCATTGCTGCTAAAAATTAATATCAATTAAAACAATAAAATGCATGGAGAGTATGGAATATGTAGAAAACATTAGTGCTGTGGTCTTATAAAGTAAATCATGTAATAAAAAAAACGAAAAGAAAAAGCTTCAAGTTTAGCAAATTTATTGTGCTATTTTTTTTATTTGAGATTCTGAAAATTCAATGTATGTTATTTATGAGGTTATACAGACAGACAAACAGATAAGATATATCTTCAGTTTATGTGTGTATTAGTCTGGGGCTTTCATCATTCCACAGAAATACAGCAACCCTATATCAAATAAGTTTGCCTTTTATTCTTTAGAAAAAAGTAGATAAAATATGTAGCTGTTTCAATGTCTGTGGCAGGAATCCTGATACAATGGGTAAAGTCCAATGGGTAGCATTTAATATATCTAAATATTAAGCATAGTTATTTTTGAATCTATCCTAATCTAATCTGTCCTTCACATTAAGGTGGTCAGGTTTACTTCCACAGTTTTGTGATTCTTTTAAATTTATTTTGTTTACATTTTTTGTTTGTTTGGAAAAAAAGACCTTAAAATTAAGGGTACTACTTCATCGGCTTGATATATGAGACAGTGACAGTATTTTATAAGACACATTTTCATGAATATGGAAAAAAGAGGAAGAAAAAAATCAGCTTTGTTTTGCAGGTTATGTGGATGCCTTTTATGATCACAGCTGATCTGTCTGTCCTTTAGTATTTAATGATAATGAAAATATGCTAATTTTTTGTCTGGCTATTCATAATTCTTACGATGGAAATGTTAGATCAGAGGGCAGAATTAAGTTGCGTAATGTAACCAATTAAAATTCAGTAAACAGCATGGTGTCTTTTACATGCTGTAAGTTTGTCACCTTTCATCGGTTTGTACTGCAGATCTGAGATCTATAATATTCTCCTCCTATGTGTGGCTATGAAAGATAATAAGTCTTCGGATTGAAATTGCCTACGGCGGGTTAGCAGCCATCCGCCTTGTCATCTTTCATAAGTTTGCACTACTGACACCTGTGTAATGTTGTCCAGCTAAGTGTGACGATGAGTAGACGTTTGCCGTGTCCATTCTGATAAAACATATCCATAGCCCTTTGAATTAAATATCAGGTTAAGTCTATTCAGAAACAACTCATGTGCCATGCACTTGTTTGTTGTGAATTGCCGGTCTCTAATTGTGTTTCAAGGTGCCTCCTCATCCCGTGCTGGATGATGTGAGAGCATACTGTCATCATACCCACAGTGCTCATTTCAATCACTTGGCCATCTACTCATTTCATCCAGTGACAGTATACCCGTCCTGTTTTTTTTTCTGTCGCATTCACTATTATCGCTGTCCACCATTTTGTTTTTACTGTACTTTCATTCGCTGTTGGCCATGACTCGCTTATATACGCTTGAAAAAGAGAATAGCACTGAGAAGTAAATTGTTTTACGATAAAGCCAAGGGGGGAATTCAAGTATAGCATTTTTACAGAATGAAGTATCAGGTAAGTATCACTGAAATACAAATGCAGTCACAGTCATCTGGAAACACAACAGGGACCCCATTTGTCATGTCAATTACTGAGAATAGATGAGTAAAATAAACAAAATGTAAATCATGAAAGGAATGCTTATCAATCACTGATGCATTGCAATTTATTGTCTTTCAAATGAGGCTGCTGCAATTTGTTTTAGGATTATATCCCTCCTCACAGAATCTTAAAACCCCCCCGAGCTGTTTGGCTTGTTTTATGATAGCTCAAAAACTACAAAGAAATTAATTGTGTTTTTCACACAACCTTATGCTTAATAGAATATTTTTCTCAGTTATAATAATATTAGAGTTTATCCAATTATAAGACATAGCAGACTATGAAACAATAGCACAGCCTCACATTATCTCCAGCTCTTTGTGGTCACACTAATTTGTATTCAAATGAACCCATCTTTTATTCCATATTTTGACCACTTGACTCCAAGCTGTCTACATCTAGCCATCACCTTTTATAAGACACACCCTCTCTATTCTATATAGTGGGATAAAAGCAATAATTAATGGACTTATCACAGCAGTCACAGAATTTTATATCAGGGTTCTGAGTGCTTGCAGACAGCCTCTAATGGCAAAATGAAAACGGCCATGTTAGAAAAAAAGAGGGAGACTTATTTTTTGTTCATCAAACTCTCTCCATCTATAAGATTTGGTGAGCTGGAAAAATTGGTTGAGATCGCAATATCAAAAAACCTACACATTACTTACTGTATAGTTTCTTTAGGGCTTATTGCAGCACATGTTAACAATTTTATTTGTAGGAACACTGGATACATTTTCAGTTGGGTCAATGGAGCCCATCTTCGAGTCCTCGATTTGAACAGAATTGAGGAACAATATACTGTCTCTGGCATTTTAAACATTAGTGGCTTGGGCTAGGCCATGAAGTGGGGTAGAGATTTGCCTTGCTTTAGCCACAGTGAAATCTTCTATAAATGTATGTAAATTTCAGACTTACGTGTATGTTAAAAACCAGGAATAAAATAACAAATGTTGTGTTTTTTCTTAGATTTAAAAGTCCTTTCAAAATGAAGTAGTACAAAGTAAATAAATAAAACAGTTGAGAAAAATGGAATAATAAAAATAATAAAATAAGCTATATAAAAACATGAGCTAAAATGAACTCTCCCAATTTGTTAAAGCTAGGCACATGCAGGCTTTGAGAAAATACTAGTGAAAAATTTAAGAGACTAATTACAAGGAATTCTTATAATTTCTGCATTTTTTTAGCCTGTTATTCAGTCCACCAGCAACAAACTGTGGATATAGCCTTCTCATTAAGACAAAACAAGAGCAATTATTACAAATCACATTTTATGTTATTTGAATCATCACATGTCATTACTAAATCATCAGGTGTCACAATTAAATATCAATTATGCTCAATTTCACATCAAGTCAAAAAGCAGTGCTCATGGTACATCTTTGGAGCATTTCTAAACCCACATACCTGAATACCCTTGACAAAAATGCACAGAAAATGTGTTGTAAACAGATTTTTTCCTTAAGTTGGCCCATGATATTTAATAGATTTTTACATTTTTCAGTAATTGTGAGATCATGTGAATCCATTGTTACAGAAAAGGAAATTGAGCATTAAAAGTAAATAAGTCATACTTTCAAGTGATAAAAACCTGTAAATACACATCCCATTGTATAACAGTGTGTTAGTTCCATCTAAAATCAGTTAGTTCTAAAGGAGTGAGAACTCCTTTTTTTGGAGAATTCAAGAAGGGTAGTATTTTTGCTTGCTGTTGTCATATTTTCATGAATTCAATTCTATTGTATTTCTATAGTGCTTTTTACAGAAATAGAAAATAGGAATAATTAGGTACAACCAAGCCTTAACCTCCAAAAAGCTATCAAGTAAGGTAAAAAAAAAAAAAACTTGCTAGTGGTGAGAAAATAACTCCCTAATAGGGTACAAAAATAATCAAAGTGCTCTGCAATTCGTTTTGTTTTTCCCAACACAAATGGCAATTTCTTTTCTTTCCACTAGGTGTTGGGGATGGCCAGATTTAACTGTTCTGTAGACGTCTCTGGCTCGCCTGATGATCTGATAAATTGTATCGAGGGTGGGTTATGCAACCAGAGCTCCTTTCTGCCAGAGAATATTGGTTCCCAAGCAGCAGACATGTGCCTGAGCCATGAGCAGTACCTGTTGACGTACCTGGGGCACCGTAGGTCTGCTGCCTTTTTGCCTGTCTGTATCACCTACTTGCTCATCTTCCTGGTGGGGATGGTGGGAAATGCCCTGACCTGCACGGTTATCGCCCGCAACAAGGTGATGTGGACGCCCACCAACTACTACCTTTTCAGCCTGGCAGTGTCAGACCTGCTGGTTCTGATTTTTGGCATGCCCCTGGAGCTGTATGATATGTGGAGCAACTACCCCTTCCTCTTTGGCGAAGGCGGCTGCTACTTCAAGACCTTCCTCCTGGAGACCGTCTGCTTTGCCTCCATCCTCAACGTGACGGCGCTCAGCGTGGAGCGCTACATTGCTGTAGTGCACCCCCTCAAGGCCAAGTACGTGGTAACCAGAGCCCACGCCAAGAGGGTGATCCTAACTCTGTGGGCACTCTCCATGGTCTGTGCTGTGCCCAACACCAGCCTGCATGGGGTGGTCACCCTACCCCCAAGGTTTGGCCACCAGTATCCCGAGTCAGCCACCTGCACGTTGGTCAAGCCCCAGTGGATATACAACCTCCTCATCCAGGTGACCACCCTGCTCTTCTTCCTGCTGCCCATGCTGACCATCAGTGTGCTGTACCTGCTGATTGGCCTACAGCTCAGACGGAAGAGGATGCTCCATGCGCTTCAGGCCAAGTCGGGCCTGAGCCACAGAAGCATCCACAGCCAGCAGCAGAGAGTGCGTCATCAGCAAGTCACCAAAATGCTTTGTGAGTCTCTAGCCTTACCCCTCCCACTCTGCTCTACCCCAACTCTACCTCACTCTGCCCTGCCCCCTCCCCATTATGCCCCACACCCTCCCCAATCTGCTGCACTCCTTCTTACTTTTCCCCACCCCCTCCTCATATACACTGTGAAAGTATTTCAAAAATCTTTGTCAGAATTTTACTTGAGAACTATGCATGATATTAACCAAAACATACAATTTTATGACAGGAGAATTTTCTTTACTGAAAATTGTTAGTTATACGCAGGAATATTTAACCCCTTCGCGCAGACCCCCTAGTGGCCATGCCATATGGCGTTTATTTAGTTCCACAGATATCGTACGGTGGGATTGTGAAATGAGCGTACAGAACAGTATTCACATGTGTGGAGCTGTGAAGCGAGCGAGCAGAGAACCATCTGCGCAAGCACGGAGCTGTGAGCGCGCAAACTTGGTTTCTTCTCGCTCCCTCAGCAAGTTGATTTTTTAAACTTTGGGGGCTGGGATCGGATACAGAGTGGCTGATGTCTCCACTCCTTTGATTGGTCACTTTAAATACCTGCCTTGACTTGTGTGATTGGCCATTTGATCGTCGGTATAGGCTACTGTGACTAAGAACATGGCTGATCATGCAAGATACATAAAGTATGCTGACTTTAATAATGTCATAGCTAAGCATTATAGAAGTCACCTTGTTAAGTTTGCCACAAGTTTCCATTAACTAGATGGCTAAACCTAACTAACCTTACTAAAAACCTGAAACTGAATGTTACTTATTAGCCACAAAACTTGCAGTTACTCTGAAGATGTCGTCCAAACTTCTTTATATAATGGATTGACGTGCTTCAGTATAGCCTAGCTGTCGTGGAAATGTGGATTTAGCTAATATCATCTAAACTGTGCTAATTTCTCTGACAGAATGGAATAAATATGCTTGTCATTTTGGATTAGCAGATGGAATTTAATATGATAGGCCTACATCTGGGAATAGTGACGTAGCCTATTCTTTGATGTAGACAAATCTTTGATGAATAGCTAGCTAGGTCTAGGGTTTGTTCAACAGATTTAAAAAAGTATGAACAACGCTCGGCTTCTTACTATTTTGACACCGGTGTTAGGGGTAAATATGGCATGAAATTGAGTTTGAATTTAACCTTCTAAAATTGGTATGAAATCAAATATATTCCAATATCAGGAATAAGAAGGGCTGGAGCACACAGAGCTCAGAGCAAAAATGTCTTTATAGGACTGACGTTTCGACGTCTTCTTCAGAGTCAAAAGAAAATGCAGGCAACACACCGGGAGGTATATATATGGAACTATAGATGAACTTGAGGATTCCTCGAGGTTTGTTCATTCTAGAGACAGTCATTTGTCCTTTACATCTTCCGTAAACCTTTAAGTAGAAATACTCTGTTAAGAGCAGATAGTAATCACCCCCGTCAACTGAAACGTAATATACTGATCGGACAATTCTTATGCCTGAGACGCAACTGCAGTACAGATACAGAATTTGAAAACAACATCTGTCAGATACGTAACGGATTTCTCCAGAGAGGCTACAGTGTTGTTGACGTTACCGCCACCATTGACCACGTTTTTTAAATTGTTTTTATTTCTTCTTTCAGATATTTATTCTTGTGAAGCACTTTGTGACTCTGTTCTTGAAAGGTGCTTATAAATACATTTTAGTTACTTACTTACTTACATTATGCGTTTTGGCTACAATCACATTACTCTTTGATAACTGGTCCAGTGTTAAAAACAATTCCTTCATATTTTTCAATGTGCTCAAACTAGCCTTTGAGTTCACTTTTGTTTTTAATCTCCCTCATTTTGCTTTATATTGTCCCTGTCTGAAGTTTTGAGAGTGTAGACTGGGAATGTTCATAACGTGAAAGCCTTTACTTTACATTTTAATAGAGACCATTTTACTGTTCAAGCAGACAATCTTTTTCATTGGAAAAAAAAGATGCATTTTTGACTGATATTTTGAACAACACTTATTTTACAATCCATCAGAGGAAACCAAGGAGTGTTTGATAGGTTTATAATCTTCACTTCACTTCCTTCATGCATAATGGAAGAACTCTTGGGGCTACAAAGGTCTCACATCTGAGTCACAGTAGGGATTCCATCAAGCGAAGGAGAAAAAGGAGCTTATTTTGTGAATTTGATGTGGCACAGGTCCCCGTGACCTTTCTGTTCATTTAAACTTTTTCTTTATTTATTCCTTCATTTCTACTCAAAGCACTGAGAGCTAGATTTGCGAAAGGATTGCGACTGCTTTTCCGATGCAAAACAGGTTGCAAAATACGTCAGATTTACTAAAGAGTTGCAAATGGGTCAAAATTGCGATTAGAACGTACTTCACGGCAATAACAATAATGGTGACAGTAACAATGATGTGACATTTGTGAAAATGTCACTTTTACAATAGCCATACAAAGTGTGACGTTTGTAGCCTCTGATCTTCACCCAAAGCTCCAGCATAAATCTAACAGGGTTTATTAAAACTGCAGCACTGTCGAGTGAACAAGCCTGCACCCCTCATTTGCCATATAATATAAACCGAATCTCAACTGGGCTTCAACACCAAAACATCAGTGTCATACTTCTTGAACCATATTGAGACAGCTTGTGCTCTCTGGATGGGAGCCTAATCTTAAAGCAGATCTTTCGATGCAAGGAAGAAATGCTTTTTATTCATATCAACCTTGTCATCTAAGAGCACACCAAAACCATTCCAGGAAAATGTCCCATGCGATCATGGAACAATGTTTTTATTCAGTACCTACAGTATATATTGAATTGCATCAGAAAATGTGTATAAATGCTACTATGTAATAAATTATGAAAAACTTGGAATTATTCTTCAGGTATGCTTTTGGTTGTACATACAGTGCAGTCCGTAAGTATTTGGACAGTGAACATTTTTGTTGTTTTGGCTCTGTACTCCAGCACATTGGATTTGAAATGGAACAGTGACTATGAGGTTAAGGTGCAGACTTTCAGCTTTAATTTGGGTTTTTTTTACATCCATATCAGGTTAACCGTGTAGCAATTGTAGCCATTTTTATACATGAGCCCTCCCCCCATTTTAGGGAACCAAAATAAAGTGCTCATATTTAATATTTGGTTGCATATCCTTTGGCATGCCATGACTTCCTGATGTCTGTGACCCAAAAATATAAAAAATGAAAAGACTCTTGGGGCCCTATCTTACACCCGGCGCTAAGCGGCGCTAACCCAAACGCAAGTGTCTTTGCTATCTTACAGCTGGCGCAGGTTTCATTATAGCCCCTAGCACTCACGTCGGTTAAATACCAAGTGATGTTGCACCCATAGCAAATGAACTGGGCATGTTGGTCTTAAAATGAGGAGTGGCCAGGATTATTTTTGAAATTTTTGAGCCAGCAGAAAGCTTTTGCGCTAAAATCACTAAAAACCTGGTCTAAAGTCATGTCGCAGTTGTTTACATGTTATTTTAACGGCGCATATAAGTGCGTCTACATAGGCGTGTGCACAACGCGTGTACAATCTCCTGTCTGTTACACACAGGGGCGTGCACAAGCATGACTAAAAATATCAAGATTACAATGTGAAATATTATTATTGTGTAGGCTATATCAAAAAATGCATAATAATAAAAGGGTCCATAGGTCAAAGACCACATACCTGTCCCTCAGCGAAGGGGTATGCCGCACTAAATTGTTTTTAGCCCACTCCATCAACATCCAGGCGATGTGCGATGGTACGTGTAAGGTTACATGTATAGACTATTCACAATTATCCTGGATCAAGCTATGACTTATATATTTGCCAATAATTCCTGTAATTTTCTGTGGGGACAATCTTCTGTTACGGGTCAATGGCTATCCATTAAAAACTTTGCTGATAACACCTACTGTATATCAAGCCTAATGCGCAAATTGTCATTTACACCTAATGCGTGAATTGTCATTCAATGGAAAACTCGCACACTGCAATAGTCAAATGGTTTTGACTGAAAAAAGTTAAAAACCTTGTCCAGTTAATATTGCATTTATTGTTTTTCAAACAGCCTAGGCTACAGTTCCAGGGATTCGCTGTGCACAAGTTTTTTTCGATAGCCTACGGTTAAAAAAATATTTTTTTAATTACAGTGACCAGGCTTCCAAACCCAGCTGATTTCTCCAGTTATACCATAACTGAACTAAACGATTTTAAACAGAACTATTAATTCACAATTAATTTTAATGCCATTCTCTGCATGTGCGCTTTAACTTCATGCAGGAGTTTTACCTGCTGTAAATTGCACTTTTCACAGTCTTCCCGGGAAAGTGGACTAGTTTTTAAAGCATTAAGCTGCTAGTAAAACGGGTTAGTCACATTTCCATAAGCAGGATATTATAAAACAAGGGAAAATATGCGTGAACCTCTGGTTTGCCAACCTGACAGCTTTATTGCATTTAGTGTTAAGGCAAAATAACGGAATTTATGTTATTAATAAATATTAGAATACAGGTAATGAACTTTGGTTGAAGCTAGAACTTCGAGAACTCCGTGAGAACAGCCTCATGGAATTGATGTTTGACAATGCTTCATTGCATAATCAAATGAAATTCGTTAAACAAGCAGGCTAATTTGGCATTTTCTAAGGTGAGACAGAAGCCATTGGTAGCTTATTCTCAGCTGTTGCAGGTGCTTTTAACAAAATTTAACCGCATAAGTTTTCTAAAATAACAGTTCTGTCGGGAATTACCGGGAACCCGTGTTAAACCCTAATGCTAAAGATTATTATTGTGTAGGCCTATATCAAAACGCGTCATAATGGTTAATATTGATCATACTATTGATCCATATAGCCTATTCCTTGCTCGCACTACACACGCACAAGCATGTCTGTTTCGCCATCATATAAGCAAGCTGCCAAGGTGGAAAAGCAGGCTTTTAAAGAAAATGGGATATGACATTTTCATTGGTTTATTGCATCCTACGCCAAAAACACACCTATGAAGAATCTAGGTTCCGCCCATTATCACCGTGCGACTCGCTCAGCGCTCAAATAACACACCGTCTAACTACCAAAAGTGGATTTGGACATGCCCTAAATGCACTTGGCCTAGCATTTTAGATGAAGCACCATGATCGTCAAGATCATGGGTGGGCCGGAGACTTTGGTGGGACTGGAAAGTGATTGACAATAACCCCGCCCACTCAATCGGAAGGCTGGAATTACGTGTCATTCAAATATTAACCCAACCAGTCACCGTCTAGAATTGGTTGTCAATTACTTTCTAACCTGGCCAATTGTTTTACACAGGAGGAGGGTCTGCCGATACAAACTTGGAAAATAAAGCCCTTTGTGTTACAGTTGCCATAACTAACTCCACATTATGTAAACTTTATAATGTATAGCATAGTCTATTTTTTTTAAATATTAAAAACCATTTCAGTTCTCCTTTAATTAACTTAATTCAGCCTACACAATTACAATCCTGTTTTTGCTGGAGAGCAGGCTTGGAAGTTCACAAATCATTCGCCTGGACCTTGACCCCAATTATGTTAGGGGTGCCTATGTGGACAATCTGACCATAGCTTTTTAAGTAGTAACACAAGTACTCTATATTAATGTCAACTCTTTACAAGTTCAATAGTACACATTTTTAGGTAACACAAATATAATCTATGAGCACATGTGTTACATCAGGGATGCCATTTTGTGGAGATATAGCTCTCACCACAGTTGGTATAAACTTGGTGCACTGTGTCATTTGCAGTGGAGAACAACCAGAATGACTAGGCCCACATCTACTTCCCCTCCCGGTAACTTCCGGTCATGAGCGGAAAGTCATCTGTGAGACTCCATCTTTTATCATCCCTGTCATTTTAAACAACAATAAACCAGAAAATCTATATCAGACAGGGTAGGTAAGT
Organism: Ilyophis sp. 1 JC-2022; assembly: GCA_022702515.1. Taxonomy (NCBI): domain Eukaryota; kingdom Metazoa; phylum Chordata; class Actinopteri; order Anguilliformes; family Synaphobranchidae; genus Ilyophis; species Ilyophis sp. 1 JC-2022. Next base: position 119,129,867 of record CM040395.1, on the reverse strand, counting down.
TAGCTACCCTTCAGTCAATCCCACGTTTTAGTCCCAGAGAAATGTCTCGACCAAAAAAAAATATAAATATGAACCTGTTGACCCCCTTACAAATACTTTTTTTTTTTTTTAACACCCTCATCTGATGAGAGAAAGCTTGATTTTTTTATTTTAACTTTGAACGGGGCTTGAAACTGCTACGGGGCTAGTTGAAGAAGCCTCTCCAACCTCTCCAAACCCTTTATCCATCTATTTTCTATTCGGAAAGGAGAGGTGGATTATTTTCTATTTTTTCTTTACACTTTTAAATGTAAGCGTGTAGCGTGTAGCTCTTTTCAGCTTTGAGTATCAATATATCCTATATTGGAATGTGGATATGTGTTGTGTGTTACGTTGTTGGTTTTCCTAAGCATACAGCCTACCTTTTATTTTTTTTTTTTCTTTTCACTTTCATTCACTATCCTCTGACTATGACCTCTACAGAGACATCTTCTCTTTTTCCTTTTATTTAATTAATCTCTGGGGCCTGCAGGTGGCTTTTTGCCTATGAAATTTATCATTTGGATTTCCTAACTTGTTTTTAATCAACATACATAATGATGGAACCCACCCTGGACATGGACACACCTAACTGACTTAGATATCTCTTACTAAATAAATATCTCCATACAAGATTGTTGATACTGATGTATCTGACTTAATTGTGTGTTTTTTTTTTAATCAAAAAAATCATGTGTAAATCAAAATATATTTTTGCTGTAAAAAAAAAAATTTTTTTTTTTTTTCATCACTGCAGGGTTCCCCCCCCCCTGCAGCCTGCTGGGGATCCTGTAATTCAGTAAAATAAAGTAAAAAGTAAATCAAATATCACTTAAGCCTAAGCTAGCTCTCAAAAAAAATATGAAAAAAAAAAAACAAAATGAAAACATTCTATATAATAAGAGAAATTGAATGAGAGGTACGTTCGTCAGAGAGAGAGAAAGAGAGCCGAGCGAGAGAGAGGAGAGAAAAAAATTTTTAGAAATTTCACAGAGAGATTTTTAGAATTTCTAGCTAGCTGCACACATCAAATTACTACGCGGACATAGCCAGTACATAGGAATTATAATACAACATTTAATAATCAATAGAAGACTTTTTTTACTTCCATTTTCCACCATTGATCCAATCTGCCCCCCAGCAGTTTCCCATGCTGCCTTGCATCTTTCTTTGATTAGCAAATTTTGCTTATATTGTTTTGAATTTGATTTATAAATAATAATATATCTAATTTAATAAATAATAACTGTCAATGTCTCTATATTCTTTCCTTTAAATAATCCCTCGTCAAAATCCTAACACTAAACCTTCCGAAAAATGAATTCGAAAAGAAAAATGCGAAACTGGATCGATTCTCCTTTTCCTAATCTGGAATTCAAAGAGGGATCTTTCCTGTTTCTCCTTTTTAAAAGAGGTTGGAGATGAGTAGTTCTAGATGTTTTTCTAGAAACAATAGACAGGTATTTTTTTCAGTTTTTCCTTTTAACAAAAAACACAATCTCTGTACCAACTCAGACTAATTCTTCTCTCTTGGGAAGCTTTTGGGAAACTACTTTGGCTAATCTCTATCTGCCCTTTCTTGGGAAGCTTTTGGAAAAAAAAAAATTACACACACAACCACATAACTACACAACAACAAAAAAAGATAATTTATTTCAGTTGGGTTTAGAGTTGGGCACATCAATTGAAACAGCTTCTTCTTTCAGTCTAAAATGATTCAATGAGCTCTCACAGACAGCTCGGCTTCTTCTTGAACTTTTGATCTTCTTTTTTATTTAATCTTTGATAACTGCCTTTTAATATTTTCAATTAATTCTGGAAACTGGATGGGCTGGCCACTGGCAGCTTCCTCTACGTATCTCATCTCAAGAGGCTATACGTCAGAAACTTATCAGCTTGGTCTGAGCCTCTTTTGTCAAGAATCCTGTTTGGTATCTCAAGATTAATTGTATTCTTTATTGTTTTTGGCTTTATTTATGCATGCTTATACATTTCTGAATTTTTCAAATTATAATTTCATTTCACTTTTTATCATTTTTCTGCCGACTGATTTCCACTGATATCTTGATCCCTGATGACCTCTACCCTGATGATCTGGACTTCTTGACCTGTACTACCTTTTTATGACTCTGAATCTTGAAGAAAAAACAAAGAACTAACTAACCATTGAAAAGAAGACAACTCAGTGCCCAGAAAGATTCAATATGAGAGATTAAATAAGTAAGAATACTGAAAAGACATCAGATGTGATATGATTCTGTGAAAATAATTTTGATCTACATTAAATTTTTATAAATTAAATATTTCTGTTCACAAAGAAACATTGCAAGAATAAGAAAGAATCTAGATCTCGATGACAAGAATCTCTCTCTCTTTTCTTTTAACATTGAAACAAAAGTTGAATGTATGCCTTTCTTTCTCTCTGCTGCCAAAAAAATTTATGACAAACTAAAACTCGTGTTGGCTAAATCTGACTTTTTTAAACTCGTTTACTGATGCCTGCAAAAAAAATCTACTTTAGAGACAAAACAAACATCTTAGAAACATTTAGCTTTTATTTTAATTAAATTGCACTTAATTTTAATTAATTTTAACAATTTTTTAAAGCACCTCTTACCATTCAGACCATCTTGTCAATTCTTTCTAGCACCATGTTCTCTTAGAATTGTCCCACTTGACTGTGTTCATGTCGTCATGCCATGCTGAACAAAATGAACCTGCTCAATGCTGCAAAAAAGAAATATGGAAGATGTGAGACCTAAGCCTTCAAATTTTACAAAAACTGAACAGGGAACAAAAACAGGCATTCACTGAACTTTAAATTTCTTTTTTTTTTTTTTAATTTTAACTAAAGTCATACTTTTTTTTTTTTTGATTTTAAATTTTTTTAATTTGTTTTTTTTTTTTTTTTGATTTTTTTTTATTTTTTATTTTTTATTTTTTTTTATTTTTTTTATTTTTTTTTTATTTTTTTTTTTATTTTTTTTATTTTTTTTTTTTTGTTTTTATTTATTTTACTAATGATTGCGAGTGCTTTGTGAATCTAATTTTTTCAATTTTTTGGTGTTTTCATGGTCACAAAGGATGCAAAAATCCTTTTTTGAATTAGTATATTATTGTTTTATGTTCTGTACACATTTTAAATTATTATTTGGTGAACCACCAACACATTTGTGAAAACCAAAGCATGCATCTGGTTGGCCTCAATGCCCTGTGAGATGCAAAGAAAAGGTTTGATTTTTGATGACAAATTTACATCAGAGCTATGTAGAGAATATTATCTTCAGTTATGATTATACCTTTTCTGTGCTGACAAATGTAAAAACCTGTGAAATTGGGTATAATGGAATCTGTAGCTTTTAGCTTTTTCTATTAAATTAATTGCCAGCAGGTTTTTTTAAACTCCCAGGCACAGACAGTACATTGGATAAGAACATGTTGCAAGAGATAGAAATTGTTTTCTGAAAGAACTGATTCTTTGCAAATGAAAGAAGTTTCAAATGTTCTGTTTTTTTATTTTTCAGTCTTGAAGACCTATAAGGTTTATTTGATTGAATCCAAAAAAACACAACTCTGTGGTGGGTTCCTATAGAATCAACTCTCACCTCCTACAGCCTTAGAGCTACACTGTAAATAAATGAGGTGGTAACAGTTTGAGTTGTTTTAATTTGGTTTTTAGGTATAATTATGTTATATATCCTCATTATAATTACACTTTCAAATTATGTGAGGACAACTACGATTTATGTGTTACCACAAAGGGCTCCATCTTGACGATTGGTGGCTCGGGTGCTAAGTGTCACGGTCATCTTAAAAAATTGTTTTTATAAGCATTGTAAATCTACAGTACAGCGACACGTCGTCTTTAGATTTGTTTATTTATATCTGTGACATAGCACCTTCATTTGTTATATCAATTAACCATCTGTAAAAAAGGCACCAGATTTGACTGAACTGTGCCAGTTCTTTTTCACACTTACTCACAAAGCATAACTTCAGACCTTAAGAGACCTAACAGATTACACAAAAGTGTAAGGTGCTATGTTTTCAGTACCCTTCAAGCATCATTCCAAAAAAAAAGACGAGATGCCTTTTAAGCTAACAATTAGTTTTTTTAGGGAGAGCATTTTGCCAATCCTTTCACGGTGCCCCACTGGGCTGGAAGCACACCTTCAGCACCGCGGCGAGTGACCATATTGGTGACGCAGACCCTGATAAGAATCTGCATAACTGCCAAACAGCCAGAGACCAAGTGTAACTATGACAATTAACATCCATTTGTCTGAAAATCTGATTTTTTTTGTGAAATATGCACAAGTTTGTATGCTTACCCATACACTTACCCATACTGTGTGCTGGATGCAAAATGTGATGTCGCATCTTACTATCCGGGTGTGATAGAGTGGAAGACGACGCCCTACAAGCTTGAACTGGGTTCTGAGTTGAATTTAAATTCAGCCAACTGACAACACACTGGGGTGACAGCTTTCACTGGGGTCCATGTGTTTTTTGACAGCATACAAAATGGGGAGAGGAGGAGGAAGGAAAGTATGGGTGGGTCAATTGTAAGATGTGATTTAGCGAATACGGTGTGCCAGCGACATACACAACCACATCAATGACATTTCCAGCTCAATGCCTTAGAATTTCAGATTAAAGGCACTGGAGGCTCTCTTAAGAAGCAACAAGACAAAGGAGCTGCCCTTTTCTGAATCTCTCACTTGACAGGAGACAAGCCAGCCTACTCTACTGCTCATTGGACAGTAAGCAGCCAATGACCTTTGAAAACAATGATTATTTGACGAGTAAATGGTTGAAGTGAAGAATCAACAAGCTACACTGTATGAGTAAAAAAAAAATGTAGTTTGTTGAAGTGAAGCTTGAAGCTGTAGAAGTGCCTGTATCTGTGACACAGACTAGAAGGCTGCTGCTGCCACCCTCGGGAAAGGAATACCAGGATTTGACTCACAACTGGACACTGACACCAGTTGGACACCATGCAGACCATCGCCCAGAATACTGCCAAGCCCTAATCTCAACCCCTTCTCCTCTGAATTTTCCCCAGGTAGAGCTGGCAAGCCCCTCAATACCCCATTCTGAAGTTTCTATTTCACCCCAACCCCCTTCCCACATATATTTTTTAACTGGACTCTGACTACTTTGTTTTGATTCCACCTTATCAACCACACCATCACATGGCCGGGTAGCTCACAGTTCATAAAACAGATCAATCATATCGCTATCAATTTATCAATACTATGGCTGCGGTCCAATCCGTTAAATTTTCTGTCTTCTACACTTCCACTCACCACTTCCACTTGGGAGGATGGACACAGCACCAAAACGATACAAGTAGACACTCGAACCGACGGGGAGGAGCAAGAGAGGAAGCGGAATAATGTTTTAATTGGACCGCACTTGCATTCAGAAATTAACCAGAGCCAGTGGCGCCAGAAAACTATTGAAAATTAGTTTGTGCAAAACTTTCCAATAAATTGCATAAGACAGCAAACTCCAAACAACATCTAAATTTTTATTCTGGAAAAAGAGCAAACTAGAAAATGATTGACAATCCATTTATTGATAGACAGCACTTTAAAATACCTCATCAGCAGGAATGGGGAATAATACACTTTGTTACAAAATAGGCTACCTCCCAATAAAATATATACTATTAATTTCGCTGCAATCAAAACGGTGGATGCATAGATTGCTTGCCGGTGGCAAAGTAGTAGCCTATGATCCCTGAGATCTTCAAATAAAGGTCTGCTCTGTATTCCCAGAATACAGTCAAAATCAGCTCATGGTGCCTTCAGTCATTACGGTCCTACTCTTTGGAATTCCTTACCACATGAACTTAGGTCTGCTACAACAGTATCTTCTTTTAAATGCAGACTTAAAACATTTCTTTTCTCCCAAGCTTTTAGTTTTTAACCATAAGCTTTTAGTTTGTAACTGTTTTTAAATTGTTTTTAAATTGTTTTAATTTGCAACATTGCCCTTTTTTGTCTTGTTTTAACTATGTTGTGAAGCACATTGAGTTTGCGCTTGTCGTATGAAATGTGCTATATAAATAAACGTGACTTGACTTGACTTGACTATAAAACATGAGGCGAGCAACCTGCATGAAATCCAAGCAAAATGTAGCTATTTGTAATATTGCCCATGTAAACTTGCATAAACTCATTTGCTGGATACTCGCTGAACTGCAACGAGCAGATTATGTAGCTAGATTATGTAGCTATCCTGAAATAATAATTATAATACTGCATCCTAGTAGGCTATGACATGAAAATATTCGCTAAAGATACGTTTTAAAGCGATTTTATCAAACCACTAAATCAATGTTCTTTCCCAATTGATTTAACATTTCAGACGTGCAATAAAAAAACTTTTAAAATATATCATTTGTGTCAGGGGTAGCGTATGGAACCAAGCGTGACAGTGGGGGTTCAATAAGGGCTCTAATGAACACCACAAAGCGGGGGGGGAACCCGCAGACAGGGAATTAATTACAATAATAAAGAAAACAATAAACTCTCCTTAAAATGAAAGATTCCGATACCAAACTCGCCTGTATTGGGCAAAAAACTCTAACACTAGAGATTAAGACACAACATAGGAGAAAGTCCTATAGCTCACAACGAGGGAGCCGAAAAACACAAACAAGAGGAAAAGACGGCGAAGACAAACTATCTAGGGCAGGGAGACAGAGGTTCCACAAAGGGTGGAGAATAACCTATTCTAAGTTTCTAATAAACTCTTTGACACCCGAAATAGGTCCCGTGTAGCGACAACAAGTTGAGGATACACGGTCGTAACAAACTGTCAGTCCTATACCGTGAATACTGGCTTAATTTGTCAAATCAATGGCAATATGGAAGCGTCAAACAAAGACGACGCAAGGTTTAAATAAAAAAAGGAAATGCTGAACAGGTGAACACACTGAGCAAAAAGAAAAACCAAAACATGAAACGGACAACGAAAACAAAAGGAAGAGACGCTACAAGAGTGCTCCCCAGGGAAGTATGGAGGTAGATTTCTATCAAAAATAAACAATCACAAAAGTTTAATCCACAATTGTATTTACCATCCACACACACACCTCTCTCAATTTGTGTTCGTAGATATAATCCACAATTCCATCCACACACACACACCTCTCAATTTGTGTTTCGTAAATCATCATTTGGATGAATGCAAAAATTATATTCACAAATGCAAATAACATTTACAGATATGTTTCCAATGTTCACATGTACAAATCAAAAGCTTGGTTTGCGAACTGGCGAATCTACAAATCGACAAATATTCCGCTGTTTTTCACCGTGTCGATTCACACTCGCTTAACTTGCGATTCGTAAACTAAACTTCTTCTTCTTTGGTGCTACATAACACGGCGGTGTGTGTCGGCTCATCAGCGCAACTTTTAGAACAAGTGGCCAAAATTGCACATTATCTTTAAGAAGTGGATTCATGGTAAATTTAATTAAAACAACCGAGTTTTGAGTTTATTTAGGTTGTAAAGTTAACCCCACGCTAATCTTGCGATGGCAAGTTTTTTAAACAGTCATTGCACAAAACTCCTATCATATTGCATGTAGCTAGCTAGCTAGATTACATTACACAGGGGTAGGTCAGTACATTGATAGGAACTAGGAAGTACAACACTATGAGCTAAAATAAGGAGAGCACTCCGTGCAATTTGAATTATCATTTTCATTTAGGTGTCTTATCTACTAGCTAGCTAGCTGAACAAATAAAAGATTGCATAGGAGACATCGGTATCAGTGAGAATAGCTGTCAAATTAATTTAATTGGCTACAATACTTCACATGGTTGAGTTTGTTTTACATAATCTTTTCCATGAGGGGCGGAAGAGGTGTGTAGCTACTGTGTACGGACCTACCCCTGTGTAATGTAATCTAGCTAGCTAGCTACATGCAAGCTGATAGGAGTTTTGTGCAATGACTGTTTAAAAAACTTGCCATCGCAAGATTAGCGTGGGGTTAACTTTACAACCTAAATAAACTCAAAACTCGGTTGTTTTCATACAATTTACCATGAATCCACTTCTTAAAGATAATGTGCAATTTTGGCCACTTGTTCTAAAAGTGGCGCTGATGAGCCGACACACACCGTGTTATGTAGCACCAAAGAAGAAGAAATTTAGTTTACGAATCGCAAGTTAAGCATGCGTGAATCGACACGGTGAAAAACAGCGGAATATTTGTCTCAAAATTATGTCCGTAAATCCAAGCAGATCAAGCGTGTCCTTCGATCGGCAAATGTAGATTCGCCAGTTCGCAAGCCAAGCTTTTGATTTGTACATGTGAACATTGGAAACATATCTGTAAATGTTATTTGCATTTGTGAATATAATTTTTGCATTCATCCAAATGATGATTTACGAAACACAAATTGAGAGGTGTTTGTGTGTGGATGGAAAACACATACTTGTGGATTATTTTTACGAAACACAAATTGAGAGGTGTGTGTGTGTGTGGATGGTAAATACAATTGTGGATTATATCTACGAACACAAATTGAGAGGTGTGTGTGAGTGGATGGTAAATACAATTGTGGATTATACTTTTGTGCTTGTTTATTTTTGATAGAAATCTACCTCCATAGGGAAGTGGCTAACAAGAGAAGAGCAGGCTGAGAAACCATGACAACTCGGGTGCCGCTTTCTCAATCTCTTTGATTTTTCCCAAGAGATCAAAGGTGTTCAATTTAAACCTCGGAAACAGGAAGCTTGGGGTTACAGTAAAGCATTCTGGGCAATTTCACCGCCCAAAGTCTTTCAGACTCATTCCCATTTTTCAGGCCACGCTAGCTTCATGCTAAAGCTAAATTTGTGTTTCCCCCTTGAGATATGTCTTGTGATCTCTGAACACCATGTGTTCTGGCGCACATCCAGAAATAGAACTGTGAATTCTATATTCCTCATTCTTTGACTACACTTCGTTTTCCTTTCCATATCATTCGCTGCTTTTAGGATGTTAGTTTAGATGGGTTTGTTATTTAATAAATTGGATTTTGTTAAACCTGGTTGTCGGTCTGATTGTTGTTTGGATAAACATTTGAGCCTATCCTCCAAAAGAACTTACGCCTTCAGATTAAGTTATTGATTATTTTTAATACTAAACATTGAAATCATTAATTTTATGAGACTGATTAATTATACTTTTGCACCTAGTGTGAAGCCATATATAAATTTATATATTCTGCACATTCATTGATGCCTCCATGTGATGACTGTTAAGACGTTTTAACTATCTGTCTTCACCGCCAAGTTCTTAATGTACCTAACGACACTACAACAGCATCAAGTACAATAGATCTCCCCATCACTCCAAGCCGACACAACCTCACACACATCTCCAGCGGACCCATAAAAAACCGCCATAGTGGGGTATCTCAGGAGATGACAGTGATTCACTTTTCTTTTCTTACACTTGCCATTTACAGTATTGACGAGTTGACGCTGTTCTTAGGAAACTTAAATGTAGGATCGCTAATATGAAAAAGCATTGAGTTTTTTAAAGTTTTTGAGTTTATTTAGGTTGTAAAGTTAACCCCACGCTAATCTTGCGATGGCAAGTTTTTTAAACAGTCATTGCACAAAACTCCTATCATATTGCATGTAGCTAGCTAGCTAGATTACATTACACAGGGGTAGGTCAGTACATTGATAGGAACTAGGAAGTACAACACTATGAGCTAAAATAAGGAGAGCACTCCGTGCAATTTGAATTATCATTTTCATTTAGGTGTCTTATCTACTAGCTAGCTAGCTGAACAAATAAAAGATTGCATAGGAGACATCGGTATCAGTGAGAATAGCTGTCAAATTAATTTAATTGGCTACAATACTTCACATGGTTGAGTTTGTTTTACATAATCTTTTCCATGAGGGGCGGAAGAGGTGTGTAGCTACTGTGTACGGACCTACCCCTGTGTAATGTAATCTAGCTAGCTAGCTACATGCAATCTGATAGGAGTTTTGTGCAATGACTGTTTAAAAAACTTGCCATCGCAAGATTAGCGTGGGGTTAACTTTGTGTATTGACGAGTTGACGCTGTTCTTAGGAAACTTAAATGTAGGATCGCTAATATGAAAAAGCATTGAGTTTTTTAAAGTTTTTTTTATAATTCTCTGATGTGGTCATTGTGATTTGTGCGATATTTATAGATTATTTTGAAATTGTGTCAAGGATGTCTATTCAGGTCACATTTGAGGTCCAACAAGGTCCAAGTGATATAAATTACAAATCTATACAAGATACCATTGATATACAATGTAACTGAAAATCTGGCCAGTAGGGTCACCAGACTTATTGTTGCTTTTAAGCTGCAGAGTGTGTGAGAAGATTTTCCTGATTAACTTCAGGATGAGAATACGCACAAATAGAGTACTCAAGTGACTACGTCACGCTGGTTTCAGAAGTAAATTCCCCATTCATTTAGAGCATAGACGTTAACTAAAGCTTACTTTTAAACCATTTCTACTTATTATGTCTTGCTGTCAATTTCCCGGATTGTTCAATATAACGCCCCTTCGCAAACCATGTCGTTTCTGGACCAGCTTCGAGTATATTTTACATTTTAGTATTTTTTTTGTGAACATACCAGCACTGGCACTGTTTAAAAACTCCACGTCCCATAATTCCCTCCGGACGAGCAGCGTTGTCTCCAGACTTGTCATATAACGTTAGCCAGCAGTAGCACGCAGCTCCATTTTTAAACACTTTTTTCTAACGTTAGCTAGCTAGCTTGAAGGACTAAAAGCTAGAATTGCTTTATGTGGTTAACCGTAGCATAGTTTCTGACCTTGTTGGGCGGGCTTCTCTACTTAGCAAGCTAACATTAGCTCGTCTTCAGCAGCAGTAGCCTACTCCCATCTGCCACAGAGCAGACAGAAAAGATGATGATATCTTATTGGTCGAGAACCACCCGTGCGTTGCAGTACTGGATATGCAGTCTGTTAAAGTGGACTACAAGTCGAACTACAATCATTAATGCATTACTTTAAACAAAAAAAATCGGAACATGCCATATATGGTCTATATTCTTGTACCACACATGCTAATCCAGGAAGGTTTTGGCTCATTCTATACATCAGATTTCAAGAAATAGTCTAAAATCTCTGAAACCATAGGAAATTTACTTCTGCTTCAGCTACAAGATTATCCTTGTCTCAAATGTGTTCGATATCTAAAAATGTGCATGAGGAACAAACTCCATCACATAAGGCAAAAATTGTATTATGCATGCAGTGGAGGAAAACTAGGGCATTGTGATCCATAAGGACCACAACTGATAAAAGGGGACCTCACGTATACGATAAAATGCAAGGATCCAAACCTCCCGGAGTCACACAAAGCCCCACCCAAAGTCACCTTCCGGACTTTCAGCCAAAAGGGGTGGTTATGAGACGGGTGTGTGCGGGTTGGACCCGTAATGCACGACTCAGAAGACAAACTTTATAATAAATACCCGCAAGGGCTTTATTATGGGGAAATCCAAAAACGTAGTCACACAAGCAAAGTCCAAAAATCAATAAATCCAGCCAGACCAAAGATACAGTACCGAGGGAGAAGGCAGTCTCGAAGTCGGTATCCATGCAAGAGTTCGTTAACCAGAGTAGCTGTCAGCGGAGCAGAAGTACAAAACAGGGAAAAAGCAAAGTTCGTAGTCGTGGGGCGTAGCAGGAGTCAGATCGAAGTCCTATCCGCGGGGCAGAGGTACAAACAGACAGCAGGCAAAACTCGTGGTCAAAAACAGGCAGTGGAAACAATAGGCAGGCAGTAACGATGGTCAATAAACAGGCTAGATCAATAACGGTGGTCAAAACAATGGAAAAACGCTCAAGAGTGACAATAGTAAACTAAGGCAACAATTTCGCAACGAACAGACATGAACACTGAGCTTAAATGCAGGTGTAGACAGGTGCAAACATTTAGCTTGAGAGCAGCAGGAAATTCACAACAGCTTGAGAAAATGAGACACGTAACGAGGCAATTAGTAAATTGTTAGTAGTTAACCTATCCTGACCTAGCGTTAGTAAATTAGTAATCAACATGCACGAGAAACGTAAGGTAAACATGAACACATGGTTAGATAGTTAGTATTACCCAATCCTGATCTAATGTTAGTATATTAGTAACTAGACAAGGGAGAATGAAACAATTAGGGAAGCGTGAGTGACAGCAAGAGAAGAAACAGCATGAACGCAAGGCTGCGGAAAAACATGGAAATATGTGCGCAAACAATGAACTGCATCGTAACATAAACAGAAAATAAACTGTGACAAACACTAAACATGAAACATGGCATAAACATGACAGAAACGTAACAGGTTACCTGTGGCCTCATTTATAAGTTCATCTTGGAATTCATCCTAAATGTGAGCATATGATCGTTTCCTAAAATGTTCCTACGACCGATTCATAAAATGTCCATACACACAAATAAATGTTCCTACAATTCAGAAATCATTATAAAAATAATCCGCACATGAACGTGCTTGTCAGCTCCACCCAGTGAATTCCCTCAAATATTCTTATCTGGTCGAGTTTTTTCTACAAACGTATATAACAGGGGTGGCCAATTCCAGGCCTCGCGGGCCGGTGTGTATGCAGGTTTTTACTGCCACCAGTTACCACGGTTCAATCAGCTAATTAGTCATACACACAATCACCGATTCACTTGTAAATTACAGAACGATAAAATGCTACAATACACGCATTGACGCATACCGGCACAAGAACATTCATCAGCTGCTTTTCATATCGCGGATATGTAGATTAAAATATCAGATCGTGTAAATGATTGGGCTAATTAAATAATTGTTAACTGGCGGCAGCAAAAACCTGCATACACACCGGCCCGCGAGGCCTGGAATTGGCCACCCCTGGTATATAAACTCCATATGTGACCATTGTCACGTGATATAAAATTGACGTCAAGTCTCAACCTACAATTAAAAGAAACATCCTGTCAAAACCTTAGCTTATACATAAATACAAAATTCAGCCACCAGGATTCTTACTCACAAAATATCCTTGCAACAACTGTCAACACCCTCTCTCACCATATCTACTCCACTACCGCTGGTCCACTGCTCACCGTGCCCCACGGCAAAACTGCTATACATTTCTGTAGCTATGTTGTACAAATGTGCATTATAGATCTGTAGCCTATGTCTAAACCTACTCTAGTGAAACCTCTATAGCCTAATGCAGTAGTCATAGGTCACTTACTTTTTTTAAGAGTATGATTTAGGCTCTTTGAGAGAAGGTTTGAACCAATCTGCCCAGTGATGAGTGCATGTTGTTTGAAATACAGTAGACCAACATAGCTACAGAATTGTAGTATAGCAGTCAGATATTTAAAAAAACGGAGTACTCAAAATCCCTGATAGTGTAGAAAGCTGAAGTTTGGCGTGGTAGTGCTCATTTGAATTTCCTGTTTTTTGCGGCTTTTAACCAAGCCAAACTTCATACATAAAACATGTATGTTTTTTGTTATTAATTCCCAGGGTTTGTTCTCCGGGAGGTGTCTATTTTTTTATTTAAATGTATCATCATAACACATCCACATGAACGTTGAATAAACATAACTGAAGATTACTGTCAATTAGGGGTGGGACGATTCAATCCCATAACGATTTGATTCGATTACGATTCTTTAGGCAAAGGTTCGATGCATCATAACAGCTTACATTTGACCACGATTCGATTCGATAAGATTCGGTTCGATTAATTTTGATACTTTAAAAAAATTTAATAGGTATGCTAATGTGATTTGATACCGATACATTCAGCAGTAATTAAATATTCAATTAGAACCTTACGCCAAGTTCACAGCATTATGCATACCATACATTTTGCAGCTGTCTGCAGCAAATAATGCAGCAATAAACATGACTAACAGTGTATTTTCTAAAGTTGCCCTATTTAGGTTATTGTTTTTCAAACAGTGTCAGACATGGTACCCTAATACATTTCCTTTATTTACAAAATGAAAATGGCTAAATGTATAAGAATGACTAAACTCCTTCTTTCTAAACCCGAAATGCTTCCATACCACTGATTTTCTGTTCGGAACATCGCAAATTCTGTAAGTTTCTGTCTCTTTTGTCGCACTCAGCGAGCACGCAGCTAGCCATTTCGGTCAGATCTGTCCGTCTCATTGTCGCTTGATTCCTGCCTGTCCCAGCTTTTAACTCACGCTTATGTGGGGGTTGGAGCAGAAACATGGATTGAAGCTGGTCAAAACAGTTTTAAAAGTAGTCGTTTCTCAGAAATATATATTTTAAATAATGAGATGAATATTTTTTTTAAATAAATGAATACATGTGCACATTCATTTAAAATGCAATATTAATCGATGCTTATCAATTCTAATCTTACAGATCGATGCATCGGTGCATTGTCCCACCCCTACTGTCAATAAACACATCCACTAGAAAATGTATAGCACTAGAAAGTTCAATCAATGTGCCTTGAGAGCACCCTAATAGGCCAGAATAAGACCAAATAGCATTACAAATATCATAACATAGCCTATATATAACATAATCATAACATTATAAATTCATTTTCTTTGGAAATAAAACAGATTGAATCATGATAAACAACATGTTGTTTGTTAATTTTTATTTTATTTTGGATAACTAATCTGTCCAAAATTCTAAGCTTTAACCCCATTAAATTTGGCACACTAGGGGCAATTTTCTACAAATAATGTACAGTATAGTTACCTGGTGCCAATATGAGTCGTAATATTCACGCTCATCTTCATGACTTATTTCAAACGTTCGGTAATGGATGTCGTAGAATTCTTGAATTTGAATTTAATTGAATTGAGGTAGCAAACAGGATGCAGAATTGCAATTCAAATTTGAATTAAAATAAGTATAATTACAATTCTATAAAATTCAAAGAAATTCATATACTACATACTTTAGATGTAGCTTTTAACAGTAAGGCTTTATATACTACTCAAAATAATTGAAAGGTCAAAGGAAATTTTTTGATTTGTGTATGTCTTTTTAAGCCAGATAGGGTTAGAATATCCCCCTTTGGGTTGTCATTGGGACTATAGACATAACGTTATTATGGGACATGCATTCATTGCACTTATCTTTAGAAATTGTTTTAATTAACCCAGATTTCCTTTTCATGGATTTGAAGCACAAACTTAGTCAGACTAAACTGACAAACTGCCTTGAAACACCCATTGTGACACCTCATGCACCATTTGCACGTGTTTTGCATGAGTCATTCCATGCATGCCAATTTTAGCAATAAAATGGCTGAGAATTTTCCATTCATCATCACATCATCATTTTGGGGGGTGCATGACTTTTTTTCATTAGGGTAATAAACTAGTGTCTAATCAAAAGTTTTTTGTTTTCTGTTTAGTTGCTAAGCCATCAAAGAATTATTTTGTCATTAGTCGTCATCATTTTAGCTTGTTAGCTTATATTTATATGCACAAATATTTTTGACCTTTAACTTCTTTTGAGTAGTATATATCAATATTATTTGTACATTAAACACGTTATCATACAAACAACATATGGTATGCTTCTAAACATTAGATTGTATTAACAACTAATGTTTTTCGGTTTGCGGAAGTCGATGCCGTAGTCTGAGACCGTGTTCCTCCCCTGGCGAATCTGGAGCATCTCTCGGGCTGCCTCATGGTCTTGCCGGGAACGGTCGAACACCCGCTTCATCTCCTCCATGGATGTTGCATGGGATGAGCAGACAGGAGACCGTGCATCCCACAATGCCGTTCCCCACTCCCTGGCTCTGCCGGTGAGGAGGGTGATGATGTAGGCAATTCTGGCGCCGTCAGTAGGGAAGGTGGAGGGTTGGCGCTCGAACAGGAGTGAGCACTTCGACAGGAAGGAGCGACAGGTCTCCGGCTCACCAGTCTATGGCCCAGGGAGTGGTAGACGGGCTCTCTTCCTGACGCTGTTCCGTAGGCTTGAAGGGCTGGCACCGGGTTGGACAGAGTAGCTTCTCTTCCAAGCTGGAACTGTTGAAACAGCACTGTCAGGTGATTCATGCTTCCAGCGAAAATTTCGAGAGTCATGTATTTTGTTCAATGAAAGAATCCATTAAAAACAAATGTTTGCATTGATGTCTGCTTATGACAAAACAAAATGTTCAAATTTATGTCTACATATGATGAGGTAAATACAGCTAGTACAAATAACGCCAACATTTCCAGTTTATTCCAGTTAATTCCCACATATTTACGTTAATACCCATGGAAAGTTTCCACCTTTGAATATTCCCGGAATGTTGCAACCCTAGTTAAGATGCATGTGTGAAAGGGGCTTTAGATAGTAACGTTAGCTTGTAGCTTGTAGCTTTGTCACTCGCTAATGTAGCTAAGTTAACGTTAGCCGGTGCCGTTCGGAGTTGTGTGGAATTGCTTATCACTGACCTGGCAAAATATCTTTTCAGCAAAATATTCACCTTGCTCTCTCGAGTTGATTTGTGCACACTTCTTGTGATTCCGAAAAATGTTATACCATACCATAAAATTATAAACTCGCTTTATTAAAATTATAAACTTTTAGGTTAAAAATACGTAACAGTTAGAAGCCTCCGTCTGGTTTCTGTGCTGTGGCAGTTTAATGAGAGCGTCAGAGACAGAGCAGGTAAAATTAGACTCTGGAAAAATTCTCGCATTGCATGAGACGGTAGTTCAACAGTAGCTTGAACTTTCAGTTTGCATGATGTGGCTACAAAATTTAAGTCCAAATGTTAAGTCAATGGACAATTGATTTCCAGTATTGTAGAATTATAAAGGTCTAGTTAAAAACTACAGTAAACAGAAATACAGAAAGCTATGTCTACTTTAACAATTAGGGTTGTATAATTTGAGCTTGGTTGTTGGAAAAATAAGTCTTAATGCTAATTTTTTAAAAGTACTTCCCCATACTTAAAATATCTTTCTTTATATAAAATATGTCTTTCCCATATTTTTTTTATAGCAAGATATTGATGAGATGAGTTCATCTGCCTAGTGGCTTGGTAATTGGTGCTAAAACGGCTGAGATATTAACAGGCGGACTTTGGGTTTTAACATGTAAGTTGCAACCTAAACCAAACGTTATTATTATTAATATTAAAAGAGTATGAGTTCTATGTCACTCAACATTAAACTATTAAGCATGACAGAATAAAATCAATAAGAAATTTTAGGAGAATGTTGATGGAAGAAATTAATGATTCATTGCAAAATGATTAATTGTATTTGCATAAAACTTACCTCTGTGCTCAAAGCAAATTGAACTGAAAAGGCATCAGCGAATTGGTCTGACCATTTAGGGCCTGTTAAGAGATAGATACAGTAAATTAAGTTAAAGGGATGGTTCACATTTTTTAGACCCAGGTCCGCTGAGCTACTCACCATGAATTATGTGATAACAGTGGCTGAGGTTAAAGTGAATCCAGTTATAATCGCTTGAAAGAGTACCTGAAAATAAGATATGAAGAGTCTTTTGATGTTGTTGGGTCACATACATCAGGAAGTCATGGCATGCAAAGAATAGGCAACCAAATATAAAATATGATCACTTTATTTAAGTTTATGTTAATTTGTCCAATTACTTTTGGTCCCCTAAAATGGGGGGGGGGGGGGGGGGGTTTATGTAAAAAAATGGCGACAACTGCTACACAGTTTACCCAATATTGATGTAAAAACCCTCAAATTAAAGCTGTGGGTCTGCACTTTAACCTCATAGTCACTCTTCCATTTCTGTTCTGGAGTACAGAGCCAAAAAAACTAAAATTGTGTCACTGTCCAAATACTTATGGACTGCACTGTCTATCCTTCTGAGACCTGCCATTTCATTTTGTCCCCTGTAGGGAACATGCGTAAGTCTCTGGTCTTAATCTCAAAAAACATATATTGTACTATGTTGAACATGACACAAGTAACATTCAATAAAAATAAAATTGTATTTTCACTACAACATTTTTATCATCCACGACACTAATGTCAAAAAATTTAAATCAACTTTATTCTGCCGGGTCTCAGGAGGCTATGATTGTATTCCAGTACTAGTTCCAGTGAGCATTAGAATAATTAATGTTTTCAAAAAGGACTGATACTCATTTCTTAGGAATAAAAAATGAATTGTGTTCTCTTCTCCCTTATTACATTATAGGCATTTAGCAGACGCTCTTATCCAGAGCGACTTACACAACTTCTTATTACATTTATCCATTCATACAGCTGGATATATACTGAAGCAATTCAGGTTAAGCACCTTGCTCAAGGGTACAACGGCAGTGTCCTACCTGGGAATCGAACCTGCAACCTTTCGGTTACAAGTCCGGCTCCTTAACCATTATACTACACTGCCGCACCAGTGGCTCATAAGCAATCAAAGTAAATCAAGTAGACATAGATGCACAAATACACAGTCTTTTAACCATGCCAGTCCACCACTAACCCAAATGTATTTGTGTGTGTGCATGCGTGCCTGTGTGTGTGTGTGCATGTGTCACAGGTGTGCTGGTGGTAGTATTTGGGATCTGCTGGGCTCCCTTCCACACAGACCGCCTGGTCTGGAGCTTCATCAGCGGCTGGACAATCCAGCTGTCGCAGATCTTTGAGTACATCCACATCATCTCTGGCTTCTTCTTCTACCTCAGCTCCGCAGTCAACCCCATTCTCTATAATCTCATGTCCACCCGCTTCAGAGACATGTTCAGGGAGGTGACATGCCGGCATGGCTGTGCCCACCACAGGTACCCCCCGAGCAGGAGCCAAGTGACGCACCTCACCTTGCGGAGCACCGTCTATGAAGTTCCTCCAGGCAACAGTGCCCCCAACTCAGAGGGGGAGAACTACAGCAAGTGCACAGGCTGGCAACAGGATTGTGAGACCATTGTACCTTAGCAAGGGATCCGAAAGGGGAAAAAACAGGCTTTCAGTTATCAATATTGCTAGTATATGGCAGATTTGTCAGTACATGACATTGTACAAAGGACGTAGGTTGTTTTTGAATGATGGGTTAACATTACCATTTTGAAGGGCATTCAAAAATTTATATTATTTACATTTCTTTCAAAAAAAAATTTAAAAGGTGCATGCAGTTTTATTTGGCAAGTTGGTCTTCAACAGTTTCCCGAATACTCCATGTAGAACTTGTGAAGATTTTTAACTACTTCACGGTCTCCTGTCTGCTATACTCCTGTCTGCTATACTTATACTTAACTACCTTGCTACTTCACGGGATGCACAGTCTCCTGTCTGCTATATTTAATTGATAAATAATTGATAATGAGTGTTCCAGATCTCTCGTAATTAATGATCCATGTACCCAACATGGTCGTTTAGGAAAAAATGTGTGTTTTGGAACACTGATAGTAATGTCAAAGATGGACGGATCATTAATCCACATGGTAGTACTCAGGGCTACTAAGCAGCCAAATATGGTAGCCCAGGCCAATTTTTGGTAACTTGCTTTAATGTTGAGAATAGTAATTGGTCGCACAAACTATTGCTCGTATGCTTGAGGTAAAGTTAGTTAAAAAGGAGAATTTCAGACATTATAGCTCCTCTCTCCTTTTAAAATGCCAATCTGTGTTATGAACAGTCTGAGACTCCCACCTATGTATCTAATCAAGGGAGAACCAACTGCAGGTCACTGAACAGGATTGACAAAAAATCTCAGCAAATCAAATTAGTAAATCTTTCTTAAGTTTACCTTTCATCTAACTAATTTAAATATTGGGTGCAGATTTGAGTTTGAAGGTGCACTATGCAGGATTCTTTGCCTTGCTGTGGTCCTGTGTTTATAATCAAAAAAGTCTCCTCCACCATTCTAAACCCCGCCCACTCCCCTCAGTTGAGGCAGAGATTGTATGGTACGGGCAAGAAACATGCGAAAATGTAAAGAGTCTATATGGATGATAACAGTAATTTGGCAGTGTTGGAACGATTTAACATCGTTTTGACGTCCACAGCTCCCAAACATCATGATGTATGCTTCATGATGTATGCATATACCGTAGGCTACGTCGCTTTTGATAAAAGCGTCTGCTAAGAAGCATGTATCTGGCTCATTGTTACTGCACTGTTATCTCTGACTAACGCAATTGTAATTGTGGATTCTATGTTTGCAACGTAATTGTTGCCAGTGATTTCAAGGATTTTAACGTGTAGCCTGTTTTTCTGGTGCAAGAGTGGATGACATAGGCTACAACATCAAGCGCTCGCGATCATTAAAAAACACTCCGAAGCTGTAATCATGCAGACAGAAATACACCAGGTTGAGAAAATTTGCATTTGGAGTCTGTTGCTGTTGTCTCTCAACATGAGGACCAAATGAGTGTCAGTGGCAGTAAAGCAGGCCATCATGAGGCTGAAAAATCATAATAAATCGATCAGAGACATAGCCAAAACATTAGGTGTGTCAAAATCAACTGTTTGATACATTGTTAGGAAGCAAGAACGCACTGGCGAGCTCAGCAATAGCAAACAACCTGGTAGACCACGGAAGACCACTATAGTGGATGACCAAAGAATACTTTCAATTGTGAAGAAAAACCCCTTTTCAACTGTCATACAGATCAAGACTCAAGAATGTAGGCATAGATGTGTCAAAGACTACCATAAAGAGAAGACTACACCACCATAACCTTAGAGGGTTCACCACAAGATGCAAACTACAGGTAAGCCTCAAGAACAGAACGGCCAGGTTAGAGTTTGCTAAAAAGTACATTACAAAAACTAGTTCTGGAAGAAAGTGTTATTGACGGATAAGATGAGTATTAACCTGTACCAAAGTGATAGAAAGAGGAAAGTGTCAGGACAGAAATGAACTGCTCATGATCCAAAGCATACAACCTCATCTGTGAAACTTTGTGCAGTGGTTAGCACTGCTGCCTCGCAAGAAGGAGGCTCTGGGTTCGAGTCCAAAAAGGCCCAGATCCTCTCTGCGTGGAGAATGCTTGTTCTCCCCATGTTTGTGTACATTTCCTCTATATACTTCCGTTTCATCCCACAGTCCAAAACATGCTGTCCAAGAACTGCATGTGAAAATGGCTAATTCCCTGGCAAACTCTGGCACATTTACAGAAATGTTCTTAATGTTCACTGCTCATCTGCTCAGATTCAACCAAATGCCCCAAAACTCATTGGACAGTGCTTCACCTTGCAGCAGGACAGTGACCCAAACATACTGCTTAAAGCAATCAAGTTTTTCAGGGCCAAAAAGTGAAATGTTCTTGACTGGCCAAAGTCAATCACCTGCCCTGAGTCCAATTGAACATGCGTTTCACTTGCTGAGAACAAGCCTGAAGGCAAGTGCCCCAGAATCAAACAGGAACTGAAGAGGCTGCAGTACAGGCCTGGAAGAGCATCACTAGGGAACAAATCCAGTGTCTGATGATGTATCTGGGTTGCAGGTTTCAGGCTGTCACTGAATGCCAAGGATTTGCAACCAAGTACTAAATTTGATTACTTAATTTCAGATTATGTTAAAGGGTTAGTTCATCCATTTTGAAGAATTTGATATTGTTTTACTTACCCCAGAAATGTAAAGGCTGTAGAGATGCTGTCCTGTTCTCACCGTTGTAGCTAAATTGTAGTAAATTCTGAATTGGAGCAATGCTAACAATTAGCATCTTGCCATTGGATATAATGTCCCCCCTGGCTGGCTAACTTTGTTTAACCACCTAAATCCACTCAAATAAGCTTTAACAACAGCTTTACAAGTGTCGTTGTTGAACATAACCTGCCCCAGAGCAGGTCAGCCGTGCAGAGTAAGTTGCCATGGCCGATAAAAAGTGAGTCAGCTTCATGATACAGAAAACCCTGGGTTGAAGCTTAATTTAGCTCGCTATCCCCTTAATCTCGCTTCATAGTACACCCCACCGATGTCCACCAAGTGTAGCGTGTTCATAATATTTGAGATCTCTTTGTCAGTAGTGTAGCGGGCACAGAGGGCACCACCGTAGTCTGATTGTTAGACTCCAAGGGCCCTATCTTACACCTGGCGCTAACCCAAACGCAAGTGTCTTTGCTATTTTACACCCGGCGCATGGTTCATTATAACGCCTTGCGTTCACGTCGTTTAAATACCATGTATTCTTGCGCCCATTACAAGTGAACTGGGCATGTTGGTCTTATAATGAGGAGTGGCCAGGATTATTTTTGGCGTATTGCTATCTTGAGGCAGCAGAAAGCGCTTGTGCTTAAACCACCACAAACCTGGTCTAAAGTTATGTCGCCGTTGTTTACATGTTATTTTAACGGCGCATATAAGTGTGTCTACATAGGCGTGTGCACAACGCGCGTATATCAATGTGAAATATTATTATTGTGTAGGCTATATAAAAAATGCATAATAATAAAAGGGTCCATAGGTCAAAGACCACATAGCTACCTGTCCTTCAGTGAAGGGGAATGCCGAATTCAATTTCTTTCAGCCCACTTCATCAACATCCAGGCGATGTGCAATGGTACATGTAAGGTTACATGTATAGACTATTCACAATTATCCTGGATCAAGCTATGACTTGCCTATATTTGCCAATAATTCCTGAAATCTTCTGGGGGGACAATCTTCTGTTACGGGACAATGGCTATCCATTAAAAATGGCTTTCCATTAGCTGATAACACCTATATCAAGCCTAATGCGCAAATTGTCATTTACACCTAATTCGTGAATTGTCATTCAATGGAAAACTCACGCACTGCAATAGACGGACATTTGAGTTCTGAAAATGCACTTCAGATGTCATTACAATACAGCTCTCTAGGCCTACAGCCTGTAAGTAAATAGATTGGTTTTGACTGAAAAAGTTCAAAGCCTTATCCAGTGAATTTTATTGTTTTTCAAATAGCCTAAGCTACAGCGGATTCGCTGTGCATAAGGTTTTTTCCATATCCGGTTAAACAACAGAGATAAATGTCACCATGTTAACTGAATTTGAACCTTAGTAGCTATTCTTCGTCCTTCATATTTTTTAAATTACAATGACATGGTTTCCATTCTCTCAGCTTATTAAAACCCAGCTGATTTCACCTGTTATTTCATAACTGAACAAAATGATTTTAAAGAGAACTAGAAACTAAAACAAATTTGCAGCACGTTACTGTAGTGGTTCGTGGCTGTTGTTTTCTTTTCTTTTGCGGTTCTCGTTCTAGTTTCACGATTGTGAATCAATCATATTTTTTCCTAGTTACGTTTAGTGGTTTGCAGTCCTCATTATTGTTTTCACCTGGGCTTCTACGTGCAGGGTATTTAAGTACCTCACTTACGCTTCTCCGGTGCTTGTTTGTCTTTCGACATTGCATTCGAGCCAGGTATAGCCAGGTACTAGCGACCTCCTGATATTAAGTTTATGTTCAGGGGGCACTTGCTATTAGTTATTTAGTCAGGTATAGGATTGTTTTCCTCCTGTTAGCGTTCTGCGCTATTTATTTTGTACTTTGCTGTTCTCTTGGAGACAGTTTTTTTTTGTACATTTGTTTTTGGTTTTATACTCTTCTGGCTCTGAGCTAAGGTAGCCGAAGGTGTTCCTTTGTTTGCTAGATTTCCCATTTTCTTTTTCCTTTAAACAAAATGTAACCGCATATATTTTGTAAAATAACAGCCCTGTCAGGAATTATCGGGAGCTCATATGCTAATAGTTAATCCGAATAATATTGACTATTGATCCATTTAGCCTATTCTTTGATAGCACTATACACGCACGAGCATGCATCAAGCAATCCGCCAAGGTGAAAAAGCAGGTTTTTAAAGGGAATGGGATATGACATTTTGATTGGTTTATTAGATGTCACGCCCAAGACACACCTATAATTAATGAAGAGAATAGGTTCAGCCCATTTGTGCGTTGCGCCGTGCTTAGCGCCCAAAATACACGCTGGTAAAACAAATGGACTTGGACACGCCCTAAATTGACTTTACACCATGCGCTTAGACCAAGCGCCAAGATCGCCAAGATACAGGCCCTAGAGTTTGTAGAAAAAGGTAGAGGCAGTGTTTTTTATTCTGTAGGAGGGGAGTCAGCTTTGCTATGGCCCCCCAACACAACGATAACCCCTTGCTGTGTGAACTGCCCTACACAACAGTATATCGCAAGAGATATCTGGGTCGCGGAATCGTGTAGGCTATAGCAACATTCCAATGCGATTAGGCCTATATGAACATATGAACATTTAGACCAAGCGCTAAGATCATCAAGATTTTCAAGAGTTTGTAGAAAAAGGTACGAGGCAGGAACTGTAAATAATCAGTGTTCTTTATTCTGCAGGAGGGGAGTCAGTTCACGCAAAAAGATGGATGTTCCAGGTCCCACAGAGGGGCAGTCCCTCTGGGCATTTATAGCACTCATATCACATCATTCCTGTTTACATTCAGCATTAACAAATCACGACTTGTTACGCTTTACTGGTTTCCCAAATAAGGTTAATGAGATTAAATGTATTCTGTTACAGAGACTAAAGTGTTAGTAAGTAATTGTGGATTATGGATAATATTGATTAATTGGATTACTAAAAATTTGTACAAATACACATGTATATATATATATATTACATATACAATTTAACATTTTAACTCCAACAGTAATCATATGTGCATTTTCCTTTCCAACGGCACATGTAAAGCTGTTGTTAAACCTTATTTGAGTGGATTTAGGTGGTGATTTAAATACAATTAGCCGGGGGACATTATATTCAATGGCAAGAAGATAATTGTTAGCATTGCTCCAATTCAGGATTTACTACAATTTAGCTGAGACCACGACAGCATCATTACAGCCCTACATACCATTTTGGGAGTAAGTAAATCTGTCAGGGATGTGGCTGGGACTCAGGCGCAGACAGCACGTAAAAAATAAACAGTTTATTTTCGGGTCGAAACCCAGAATGAGGCAAAGACATGGTCAGAGGACAGGCAGAGATCAAAACCAGAAGACACGGCAAAAGTACAAAAACACAATCCAAGCGAAGTCAGGAAACAGGCAGTAGTCAAAAACCAGGAAGTCACGGTAAAAGTACAAAACACAATCCAAAAGGTGAAGTCAGAAAACAGAAACAAAAGTTAGGAACACGGGAAACGGGAAACGGGAAACGGGAAACTAGCAGAAACACGGGTCAGACAAAGGCTTGTAGCAAAACAGGGCAAAGATGCCAACTGTGGCAAACTCACAAAGAACAATGAACAGAGTGGAACTTAAATACACAAGACTTAACAAGCAAACGGGAAACAGGTGAGTAGCAGGGCAGGTGAACACACATAGGTAATCAGGAGCAGAGACGAGAGGCGGGGCTGACACAATGAGTAAGTGAAAACACAAGCACATGGATGGGAAACGGAGAAATGAAAACAATGACACATGAATAACACTGACAACGAAGTAACAGAAAATACAACAGATTCAAGTACTGACAAAAACAATATCAAATGAACTATCCCTTTAATCTGCCCCATTATGTTTGCCCGCGTAAAATTGGGGCTGTAATTCCTACATGAATCACCCAATATGGAAGTAAATAGCCTGAAATTAAGGCTCGCAGTCTGCACTTCAACCTCATAGTCATTGTTTTATTTTATCAAGTCCAATGTGCTGGCATACAGATCCGTACAGTGGGGCAGACCCACAACACACAAACAAACATCAAACAAAGACAGAATCATTACATCAATTAAGTAAATTAAAGTGCAATACAGCTATGATTTAAAAAATAGCCCCGAGATGTCCAGTGTCACCAAGCAGTCCAACACACAAACTCCGTCTCCATGACTCTCCTCCATAGACGCAGCGCCGCGGTCTCTGTCCACTGCCAAAATGGAGCACCGAACTGCATCAATCCTCCCAGTAGTCTCCTCATTCCTCCCCCGCATTATGTTCTCCTTCCCTGGCTGTGTTTTGAAGATTGCCTGCACTCCCAGATCAGTCCTGAAATGCTCAACTCCAGTGAAGAGCCATGGTAAACTTTGTTGCTGCAGTCTGCAGATCCAACGTACATTCCCGAGCTGTTGTGAATGTGTCTTCATGGTGACGACCACAAACAAAATTATATCGACTCGACAATTTGTCAATATCATCAAAACGAGCAGCAGGAGTGCCCTGAAAAATCTCCAGCCCGCATCCCCGTCCCAATTGATTTGTCCGTCGTATCAAACAAGCCTCAAGCCATCACTCTGCTGCCAGATATGCAGTAGATATGGATGGATCACTTTAAGGGTTGTTTTTCCTGACTTATTTTTCAATGGAAAAATGAGTTGGGAGAAACAACCCTTAAAGTGATCACCCGTTTACCTGTGGAATGTTCCAAACAGGTGTTTTTTGAACATTCCACAACCTTCTCAGTGCTTCTTTGTCATCCGACATTGCATTGAGCCAGGTACTAGCGACCTTGTGATATTAAACGCTGTTTATGTTCATGGAGGACTTTTTGGGTTTTATTCCTCCTGATTAGCATTCTGTGCTATTTCTTTTTTTCCTTGCTGTTCTCTCTGAAACAGTTTTTCTTTGTTGGTTTTGTTTTGGTTTTACATATTTTCGGCCGTCCGAACTTATGTGCAGAGGGTGTTCTTTTATTTGCTAAGTTTCCCATTTTGGCTCCAGTATTGAGCTCGGGAGATTTAGTTTGTGTTTCACTCGTTATTCGAGTTTGCCCTATTTTAGTTTGGCTGTTTAGCCATAATGAATTAGTTTCCTGTCTTTTCTTTCTTTGCATTTATTATTGTGTTACTCCCTTTATTGGTCCTCACTGGATGAGTGACGTCTGATCCCCCTACCTTCACGTTTGATTATCCGCCACGAAAATCCATTACACGTATGTATACAAAAATCAATAAGGTTGATTATTTTCTGTGCACATGCTCAGATCAGTTCAACTTGCTCATAAACAATGTGTTTACACTGTATGTTTACACCAATGCTGTTATTACACAGGAATAACACATAACCATACAGTGTTCCTGGGTTGTTGTTTTTTATGAAGTGACAGCTTGTAAGTGGGTGGTCTGGGGGCTGTACATTTCTTAATTACTTTGGTGATTGGCAATGACTAACCATTATTCAATACAGCTAATTACTGAGCTACAAGAAAACATGCGAGAGTCCCAGAGAGTGTTACATCCATTTACCTCAAAATTTTTCACCCTTCTCATTAGTCAACACAAATTTGCTGTTGTCACTGTTCTCACTGAGAGGGTGTTAAAAATGTAATTGTCACTTGGCAATGCAGCTCAAAGTTTGGCATGCCAATGATATTTAATCAGAATAAAATCTGCATAGTACAGTTTAAACACTTGAGTGTAAAAAGAGGTTAATTGTTCCAAGGTAATGCATGTTGGGACTTCTGAACATTTTGATTAAATTAATTTTTTTGTTTACTGGCAGCTACAACATTGGTTCTCTTACACCAAATTTGGTGTCTAACGCCATAGTAATATGATATATTACTTGCCAGTCACATAAGTGGTGTATTGAAACATTTCTTTAAACTGTGCAAGTGAACTTGTGAATATTCATGACAGAAGAAAGCCCCCTCAGTTCTCCAGCTCTCCTGTTCATAAATTGTACTTCACATCAAAAGAAAGTGCTATTGTTTTCCAGTTTATACATTTGGAATATAATTAAAAATGTTCTTATGATGTCCAAAACACTTAAAAAAGCAATTTCACAGGGTCATCAATATGGATGATACAGTTTGTATCTTTGAAGAAAGAAGAATCTACTTCTTTCAATAGGAATCAACTGATATGGCCAAGTGCTTTTAAACCCCTAAGAATCATGTTGGCCAGCCCTGGTCTAGTCTATTCAGTGTGTTGGCACTTCATCTATGGACATAGCTTTAGGGTGTATGCCTGTCCTCTGGCATTTTGGTGGAGCAAGATCAATATAATGCACATATTTATTGAGTTCACCTTACTTAACTGCTGATATAGAAGGGACCTCCAACCATTTAAAAATCATTCTGATTCATCCAGAAAGCAATAGGTGATCCTTTCAAAGTGAGCCATCTGTGACATGGTATTGATCCATTCTTCAAATGCTAGAGGTGATTATTTTTCTTGTTTTTTATTAATTGCATTAAAAAAGAATCCATAATCTCTCAATGTTAGGGAAGCTCTATCATGTACACTTACATAATCAGTTTTGTTAACAGTGGAATTAAATTATGATACATATACGAGTATAAATATGATCCTGCAAGTAAAAGTGTCACACGCATCACCAGCATATAGACAGCAGTGCAGATAGCCCTGCTTGCTTCATGGCTAGATATATACGTTTTGTGCATTAAAGGATCTTAAATATAGAGTGGATAACCAACTTTATTGTTGTTTTTGTATTTGTAAAATATTTGCAAATGTGTTTGAAGGATTGTGGGAATCCATTTCCTTTCACCTTTGTTGTAGAGACGGTCTGAAACAGAGTGAATATAAAAAAACTAAACATTTTGATGTTTTTTATAAAATGCAATCTTTTGATGTTTAAAACCAGAAAAATGCCGAAAGGGTCTTATTGAAGATAGATGAGGACTACTTATACTGGTGCTGGATTATTGGAAGATAAGAACAAAAAGGACAGAAGGAAATTAGAAATGAGTTTGAGAGAGCAAGTTGTAACAGATGATTTTTTTTTTTTTAGATTGTGACACTATATTGCTCCGGTTGCTGTACATATACATTGCTTGTATTGCATATTTGCAGGACTGTATTGATGTAACCAAATTTGTTGTGTGCTCAATAGTATTTTTACCTGTTCTTATTATTTTTGCAATATGAAAGACAAAGCAAACTTGCATAGTCATGTTAATATTGTTTAAATGTTTGATGTCATTGTATTGTATAGCACAAAGGGGCTGTCACGCAAAAGTACAGGGCTTCAGTGTAATGATGATCTTTGTGGTCTGGTATTCAATGTTTACCATGAAAGTACCAACTGTGGCTAGCATCCTCACTGTGCAGCACATTTCTGAACATACTGTAGAACCTGCCTGAGTTAGTGACATGGAGTCAATCAACATTCGTCCTTAACTTTAATAAAAAGCTTAAAAACCTCAAGAAACAAAAGCACGTGTCGTTATTCCTCAATCGCAGATCAAGTCAGTGTTGATTATGATTGCTCAACGTGAAGGAAATAACAATTGCATTTTGCTGTGTTGAAAATGTTTATTAAACCCAGGCCACTGTATAACATTGTATAACTGAAAAATCGTGGGGTGTCAGCCGTTATTCCATTCATAATGTGTGCCACCAGCAAGTCACTAATATGTTCAAGAATTATAATTATGTAAAAGGTTTTCCAGAGCTTGCATTTCAGGCATTTCCCAAAGCTGGAGAACATGTGAAGTGTTATGAATCTGGATGTTTCATATGGTACCTTCCTGAAAGACACAACATCCCACCGAAGCAAGCCTTTAGTATTTGTTACATGCCAGGGGGTACGTGTTGGATAAGTGTACAGGAATGTGGCGGTGGCATGTCCTTGCTTGCTGCTTCCTTCAGATTCTGAAGTGAGGGATTCTTGGGCTCTTGGCTTGGATCCTCTCATTTCCCGATGTCTTCCAATGCGGGATACTTAATGGTTTTGTCCGCTGGCCGCTGTTTGTCTGGGTTGTAGGGTGGTGGTGGTTGCCCTGGTACCGTTGGTTGGGGTCCCGCCTCCAGCTGGGCCTTCTCCTTTTCCACAGAGAATGCTGATCTCCTCCGGGCGGACTCATTCTTCCATTGATTTAGATGCATTCTGTGGGTTCTCAGCTTTCCTTTCTGGCCCAACTTCCATTTCCCTTCTTTTCTGCATAAAATAGTTTCTAAAGTTTGTAGGCGGAGCAGTCTCAAAGTACCTTCCTCAGGCCATGCTAGGGGATCTTCTTTAGTCCACTCACTCCATTTCTTCATGGTATGACTGTAGTCCGTCTGTAATATTTAACTCATGTAGGAGAGGGGAGTCCTTGGCCTCAGGTGTAAAGGGATGGGTTTGGGCTCACCCTTCCTGGCTTCCAAGTCTTTTCCGCTCATGTTTTATTTTTTATTTTTTTTTAACTTCAGTTCCCACTTAATGACTTGCACAGCTTCTTCTCCTAAATGCAACTGAACTGATTTTTCCTCTATCTCTGTAGATAATACTAGGA
The DNA here is from genome assembly GCA_022702515.1 of Ilyophis sp. 1 JC-2022. NCBI lineage: Eukaryota > Metazoa > Chordata > Actinopteri > Anguilliformes > Synaphobranchidae > Ilyophis > Ilyophis sp. 1 JC-2022. Next base: position 119,099,698 of record CM040395.1, on the reverse strand, counting down.
TAATATTATTATTATTATTATTATTACTATTATTATTATTTTTTTTTTTTTTTACTCTTCTGTTACGTTAGTTTGACTGATTATCTTTAGTTTGATTAAACAATGAGTGTACCGCACCATATGGTAAAGGCTAACCAACCCAAACTTTTTATCTCAAAATAAAAAATAATCTTTTTTTATAGAATAATAAAATTAAATGCTACCACACAGGTATATCAAAGTTGGAGGTATGTTTCCCAAAGGACATTTGTCCGGCATTTGTTCTAATTTAATGAATTTAGGTGTGTATATATGTATGTATATATATATATATATATATATATATATATATATATATATATATATATATATTATGAAAATACATTTTTTTATTAGATTTGTTTATTTTTTTTACATTTGCGATTGACAGAAAATTATGAGCACTTGAAATCCACACAAGAACATACAATAGTGTTGAACACATGCAACGTTGCTTCTTCTGTTCTTTTTAAAAAATTATTTTACAATAAATTTCTCACAACACTGCTTTCCTATCTGTCCCTATCCTCGCGTAATATAGCTGTGGCAGTATCTTTCGACTGCTTCACCCTATTCCCGTCTGTGGCGGACTGTTTGAAGGGAAAGGCGTCTCTTTGCACACATACTCTACACGGCCCACAACCCGGATATTCTCATCTTTCAGAAATTTTGGTTAGCTAACTTGGAGCCCTATTGCTTCCCTACAGTGTTGTTGACCTGCTCCCCAAAATAGAATTTGTTTTTATATATATTTGAGCAGACTTTTCTGAGCTTCTCTTTTCCTTTTCTTTCACTTTTATTTAGCTTTTTCACACTCTCTTCATCACAAATTTACAATAAAAAAAACTTATTTATCTTTTTCTCCAACTCAGATAGTTGAGCACCACACTTGGGGCCAACGGAGTATGGGTAATTCCTCTCTGCAGACTTTTTTATGAAAAAGGTGTCTGCTTACATTTCACTATGTTTGACCGGTCTCTAACTTGAGGATTAAACACTGCACGCCGTTGGTTCCCTCCCGCGTCCCTCCTGGGATCTTGGGCTCCTGGCTGGCTTGCCAATAATGGTCCAGAAAGAAGAGGAAAAAAATGAGATGATTGCGGAATTAGAAGAAGACCATGAGGAGAAGGAAAATAATCCATCAAGTAATCTCATTAAAACCGAGGGAGGGATTATGGCAAATGGACAATACCCAGTATTTAGGGATGATGAGGCTGAGGCAGTCCACCAAATGGCCATAGGAGGAGCTCTGAGATTAATCCAATCATTAGGCATTCCAAATGGAAGAACATGAACAAATACAGAAAAAATTGCAATGAGAAAGGAGGGCCACTGGACTGCCCATACGGAAATCCCACATGCGAATGGGGAGTGAAGCCAAATGTGTGGAATTGAAATGGGGAAAGTTAACAGAAGAGTTCTGGGCAAGGTATTTCCTGAGGGAAGATTATGAAGAGGATGAGGAGTAAGAGAAGTGTCCCCGTCCACATAATCACATACACTGACTACAGCACACGAAGAAAAGAATGACACAAAGGGGACATAATAAAGTCCCAACCGACCAAAGATCGATAGAATAGATAAACCAGACACATAAATTAAGGAAAAAGGGCCAAGAAGAGACACTTGAGTGAAGTGCTATTAACCTCTCCTCAAGCTATGAGCTCCTAGAAAAAGGAGAATACATTATGATTATCCCAATTTTTGCTATAATCTTTGCATAATCGTAGTATAATTATAAACAAATCTTTGATAAATCTTTGTATAATCATTGTATAATTATAACAAATCTTTATATATACACCGTGGGGTGTTTCTGCCCGGTAAATTCTTGATCACTAACAAGTTATGGTATAAAGTAATTCATAAAACTAACCCACTGCAAATGTTAAATATCATACTCAACCGGGGACAAAGGAATGTGAGACCAAGTGGTCTCAAAGGGGGGATATGTAGAAGTAAGACATTTTCATGCCCAAAAGCCACATATGCAAAATCTAAATTAAAAATGTTTGATAACAAAAGATTAGACCGACCATACGCAGACTGGGCAATGGGCTGTGACGCATGACACAGATCATGCGTAGGTTGAGCAACCCCTCTGTGTCGACTGAGTGATGAGATGTACCTAAACAAAGATGAGATCGATCATGGTGACCCAGATAAAAATGGGAAATATGAATAACAAACCATGGTCCGATCCTACTTTAGCAGAGGCACGCAAAATAACTATATTTCGTGGACCTTGAGTGCCCCCAAGCGCATAGGATAGGAACTGATTATCTAACAAACTTAATTTTGCCTTTTTATCCATTGGCTAAAATAAATTATTATGGAAGGGTGTCACCTTGACTCATTGGTTTATTAGTTATGAAGAGGAGGGGTTATGAAAGTATATAAGCCACTGTTTGTTTTTGTTCTGGGATAAACAGGATACAAGACTCTGCAGGATTATTTCCTTCATCTTCATCCAACCAAGGGCGAGACTTCTCCAGCTAAAAACCCACCTCAAATTGAACATAATGAGGAGAAAGTAAAGAGCTACCTCTGCATACCCCTGGGAGGAACAAAATAGCAGGACACGGGGAGATGCAGCAATTCAGGTTTTCACCGGGGTTTATTAAAAAGCAAGTTCTACAAAAACACAAATAAACTGACACAAATATTCTCCTATTACCCTCTCGGGATCCTGACAAAAATAATAACCTAAAATAAGAAAGTCTAAATAAACCAAACCTCAAAGAAACACTTTTCAGAAACATTCTGCTTGCTGCACTCTGTCTTGCTCACTCTATGTCAATCTCCCCAGTCTCACTGTGGAAAGAAGCACACTTTTAAGCCCTGGGCTGATTAGTTAATGACACCCAGGTATGTGTGCCTATTTAACCAGTAGGCATGGGACCGGATTGCTCCAATTCCCTCTGCCGAACAGAGCCCTGCCACAATAATATACAGCTTCCCAATTATTATGCCACCACTGCCAAATGTGATGGCCTGGTTTCAGCATTCAGAAATACATTGGCATTGTCATTATACATTTATACATCTGTTAACTATGTCCAAATGTACAAGTTTAGTGATAAGGGTAAGTACTGACAAATTGCCCATATTTTTTTGTTCCTCTGGTGCTCATGTCAGATGTTGGCAACATTATTCACGCAGTGTTCATTTTCATCATACGACACTGTCAGTCAGGCAGTTTTAGCCTGATGGCGTGTTAACATGCGTGTTAACAGGATAAAGTTCATGTTCAATAGGCATGAACACAAGTTATTTTAGATATATTTCCATAAATGTATAATTTTATTGCGCAATGTTCATGTAAAGTAATATTTCATATTGGAACCAGTGAAATTACTAAATATTTCGGTCATAATTAAGCCTTTTTAAAACATTAACTGAATTCATTTTTGCATATTCCCATTTTTTTTATTTCATCAGGTGCCATGCTTCTGTTCATTATTATTGCTATTTTTTAAGCAATATGTTTATTTCCTTTTCCTTTTACCAAACACAGAAAGATAAGCAAAGGAATTACAGCAGGACATTGACAGTAAAAACAAAAGCCACAAACAAACAAACAAAATAAATAAATAAGTAAGTAAGTAAGTATTTTATTTATATAGCACCTTTCATACAACGAATGCAGCTCAAAGTGCTTTACAACAGGAAATAAAAAACAAATCAGAAAACACAAAAAAACAAGTCGTAGTCTGATACTCATTGAAGAATGCGGAAGAACAAGGAGGCTCCTCTCCGTTGGTTTGTCTAAAGTTTGTTTGTTTGTTTAGAGTTTAAAGTTTAAAACCTACGGGGTTTAAACCTACAAATAGGCTATTTAGTTCTCCACTTGGTTACACCAACTAACTTTTTACCATGCCGACGAAAATGGAAAAAGAGCTTAAGGAAGCGCTCGACTTTCTGACTGAGGAAATGGCGGCTCTCAGACTGGAGCAGAAATCAATTATCAACTTGGTGGAAGAAGTTAAAATGCTACGATTACAAATCAACGAGAAGGAGAAAACAATTGCACATTTGGAAAATCGAGTGTCAGACCTCGAGCAGTACACGAGAATGAATGACATAATTGTCTCTGGACTTGCGATTAAACCCCGGTCATTTGCCCGAGCGACAGTGGGTTTCGATGAGTCCAACCAGGCCGACTTCAACAGCGTGGAGCAACAGGTGACAGCCTTTTTCCTGTCCAAGGGCATAGAAGTGGACGGGCACAGCATAGAGGCTTGTCACCCACTCCCGCTGAGAAGGGCGAGCGACAAACCTGTTGTAATACTGAGGTTTGCAAATCGAAAACATAAAACGGCACTACTGAAGCAAAAGAAAATGCTGAGAGGATCCGACGTTTACCTGAATGAACACTTAACTAAAAAGAATGCGGATATCGCCAAGAAGGCCCGCTTTTTGCGAAAGGATAGAAAGATCCAATCTACATGGACAGCAAACTGCAAAGTCTACATAAAACTGAACGGATCGCCAGAGGAATCCAAAGTGATGGTCATCAGAAGCATAGAAGAATTGAACAAGTATCAGTGACACTCAGTCGACAACTACACAAGGTAACAATGTCTAAACTTATGGACTGTATACCTGTGGAAATGTTTGTGAAAATGACTATGGACTGTAGGCTACCTGTGGAAATGACTGTGGACCGAAATGGCATTAGGCTCCTCTGATACAGAACGGAACATAACATGCATGAATTTGAATATAACATTGACCCTGAAAGCAACTTCTTTAAGAATGTAAACAACACCCCTGAAGTAATAATATCACTTGATGCTGAGAAAGCGTTCGACAGGGTGGAGTGGGACTACCTTTTCTATACCTTAGATCGATTTGGATTTGGACCAAAACTTATATCCTGGATTAAGATTCTTTACTCTTCCCCCTTAGCTGCAGTACGCACAAACTCCACCCTCTCTCCTTTTTTTCCACTCAGACGCGGCACTAGACAGGGATGCCCTCTGTCACCTCTTCTGTTTGCTATAGCGATCGAGCCACTTGCCGCAGCAATGCGTAGCGAGACTAGGATCAAGGGAATACGAAGAGGGGCTATTGAGCATAAAGTATCACTCTATGCCGATGATATGCTTTTATATATCTCTGATCCCTTAATTAGTATACCCAAAACTATTAATCTACTAAAGGAATTCGGCAGGATATCTGGATACAAAATAAACTTACAGAAGAGCGAACTTATGCCTATAAACTCAGCAGCTAAATCAACCCCACCCAATCTAATTCCTTTTAAAATTAGTATGCACAAGTTTAAATATCTAGGTATCTGGGTCACACATCACTTTAAGGATCTTTATAAGAATAATTTTCCCCCACTTATGACAACTCTGAGACAGGACCTAGAAAGATGGGACATCTTACCTCTGGCGTTGGGAGGTAGAATAAATACAATTAAAATGAATGTACTTCCCCGGTTTTTGTATATTTTTCAATGCCTCCCTATATTTCTGACTAAAACATTCTTCATGTCCATAGATAGGCTAATATCTTCCTTTATCTGGAATAAGAAACGACCACGGATAAACAAAAGCATATTGCAACGGCACCGTTTATGCGGTGGACTAGGATTGCCCAATTTTCGATTTTATTATTGGGCGGCCAATATCAGTATCATGTTACATTGGAAACGTTACTCTCTTGATAACACTCCACCTAAATGGCTACTATTGGAGGGCATTTCTTGTAGATCTGCTTCACTACATGCTCTACTCTGCTCGAAGCTCCCGCTTCCTGAATCTATATCTACATACACTGTCAACCCAATTGTGAAGCACTCTCTTAAAATTTGGACACAATTTAGACGATCCTTTTCACTCAATGACTTATCTATTCATGCCCCAATAACAAAAAATAACATGTTTGCGCCCTCTATGACTGACGAAGCATATGGTAATTGGGCTCAGAAAGGACTAACCAAATTAAGTAACATGTATGATGAGGGAAATTGTATGTCTTTTGAACAACTTCGATTGAAATACGATATCCCCCGTACTCATTTCTTTCGATTCCTACAGCTTCGTAGTTTTTTGTCTTCATCCACGCCCCAATTTCCTTCGCTACCTCCTGATTCTTTTATCGATTCACTACTAAATCTTGATCCCAATGCAAAGCAAGTTATAGGAACAGTGTACTCTTTACTTAACTCACATGATCTGCAACCTTTGACCTTGTTGAAGGGCCAGTGGGAAGAGGACTTGGGTATACTACTTTCTGACGAAGCCTGGCAGGATGTTCTGGACAGAATACATTCCTCGTCAGTTTGTCTGAGGCACACGGTTATTCAATTCAAGATAGTACATCGATTACACTGGTCCAAAGTAAGATTAGCTAAATTTATACCAGATATTGATCCGATTTGTGACCGGTGTAAACAAGCACCAGCTACTCTTTCACACATGTTTTGGCAATGCCCAGGGCTGTCTTATTTCTGGATTTCGATATTTAAATTTATTTCAGAAGCTTTAGAGATAACTATAGAACCCTCTGCCATTGTTGCAATATTTGGGGTAAGTCCATCTGATACTCTAATCAAGAGGCATGCTAAAATAATAATAGCTTTTGCTACCTTTCTGGCGAGGAGATTGATACTATTGAAGTGGAAGGATACTCTTTCTCCAACATTTAGCCACTGGATCAATGACCTAATGTATCATCTAACATTAGAAAAGATCCGTTGCTCCACAAGGAGATATTCTCTTAGTTTTGAGGACATATGGCAACCTGTACTGACATGTATAGAAAAGATGGACGCTTCTAAGATTTCAGCCAATAATAATACACCATGAACCACTTCCTCCTTTCTCCAAGTACTTTTAATCTTAATTAATCTGCTCCTATGTATATATATATATATATATATATAATTTATTTATTTTTTTTTTTTTTTTATTATTATTTTTTTTATTTTTTTTATTTATTTTAATGTATTTATTTTATTATTATTTTTTTATTTTTTAAATTTTTATTTTTTTTACCCCATTTATTTATTTTTTGTATGTGTATGTATCGGGTCTAATTTTACTAATGACTAAATGTAAAGTGCTAGTGCAATGCGGGTGGGGCTCTGTTGGAGAACGAGGGGGGGTAGGGTGAAAATATCATAATGCAGAATGATATTGTCATTTGTATGTCATTTGTGAAATAAAAAGACTTTGAACAAAAAAGAATGTAAACAACAATTGTGATTAATACAGATGACTAATTTAATGCCAGAATCAAGGTAAATCAAGGACTGTCAATTATCCATTTTAATAGCAGAAGCCTTTATGCCAACTTTCAACATATTAAGGAGTACTTAAACAAATTTAAGAAGCCATTCAATATTGTAGCTATCTCTGAGACTTGGATTAACTCTGAGAAGGGTGCAGATTTTGAGTTGAATGGTTATGAACTCCAGTACAAGAGCAGGGTGGATAAAAAGGGAGGGGGAGTGGCCTTGTTTGTAGACCAGAATCTTAGCTATAAGGTGATAGAAAATATGACTAGAACTATTACTGATGTAATGGAATGTATTACCGTAGAAATTGACATGGGTAAAAAAAGAAATGTAATTGTTAGTTGTGTTTATCGAGCTCCTGGCTCCAGCATTGATATTTTTAAGGACATTATGGAGGGATTATTTGCCAATATAAATCAGAGATTGTACTTCATCTGTGGTGATCTCAACATAGATCTGCTAAATCCCAACAAACATAAACAGACTGATGAGTTCTTTGATGCATTGTTTAGTATGAGTCTCTTTCCTATGATCACCAAGCCAAGCAGAGTAACATTACACTGTGCCACTCTCATTGACAACATATTCACAAATAGCTTGGAAAACAATATCATTAGTGGGTTATTGTTGAATGATATAACTGACCATTTGCCTGTTTTTGTGGTTTATGACTGTGATTATAATAATGTAAAGGATGGAAGTAAAGTATACAGGAGGGTGCGAACAGCAGAATCCCTGAATGCTTTCAGAGCTGATCTATTGATGGAAGACTGGAATTGTGTGTATAATGAGTGTAACGTAGACATAGCATATGATATATTCCTAGAAAGATTTATGTCATTATATGATAACAACTGCCCACTGAAGCAATGCAATAGGAAGCATAAGTATATAGAGTCCCCATGGATCACAAAAGGACTACAAAATGCCAGTAAAAAGAAAAATTTTATGTATAGAGAATTTATAAAGCATAGAACCATAGAGACAGAAATTAAGTACAAAAGATATAAAAATAAGTTGATGCAAATTATGAGGAGGAGCAAGAAGGAATACTACAACAATTTAATAGAGAAAAATAAAAACAATAGTAAAGGAATATGGACTGTTTTAAATAGTATTATCAGGAAAGGACCTGCAAACACAAAGTATCCTGAACACTTCATGGATAATGACAAGACCATAAACAACATGGGAGATGCTGTCAATGATTTTAATGCATTTTTTGTGAATGTAGGACCGAAATTGGCTGATGGTATCAGTGACCCGCCGACAGAGCAGGGTAGAGCAGTAGGAGATGGCATTGAAATTAACCCAAGTTCAATGTTTTTGAGAGCGGTGGAAGAGAAAGAAGTTATAGATACAATAAAAAAATTTAAAAATAAAACATCCACAGACGGGAATGACATCGACATGACCTTAATTAAGGAAGTTGTTGATGGAGTGGTAAATCCTCTGACATACATCTTTAATTTGTCTTTTAAAACTGGTGCATTCCCTAGCAGAATGAAAACGGCTAAGGTTATCCCACTGTATAAAACAGGAGATAAACATCTCTTTACAAATTATAGACCGGTATCTCTATTACCGCAATTCTCTAAAATCTTGGAGAAACTCTTCATTGTGAGACTGAATAGCTTCATTGAGAAACACAACTTGTTAACTGACAGCCAATACGGATTTAGAACAAATAGATCAACAACTATGGCACTAATGGATTTGACGGAAGAAATAACTAACTGTATTGACAACAAGGAATATGCGGTAGGAGTATTCATAGATTTGAAAAAAGCTTTTGATACCATTGACCATAACATATTACTGTATAAAATGGAAAGATATGGGATGAGAGGTGTGGCATTGAGCTGGTTAAAAAGTTACATTTCTAATAGACAACAGTTTGTTAAGATGGGCAATCACATATCATCAATCCTAGACATTACCTGTGGAGTCCCACAGGGGTCAGTGTTGGGCCCGATATTATTTATTTTGTACATAAATGACATTTGTAAGGTGTCAACTATTTTTAAATGTATTATTTTTGCGGACGACACCAACATCTTTTGTTCAGGAGATAATTTAAAGAAACTCTTGGAGATTATTACAACTGAATTGGTCAAATTAAAAATATGGTTTGACATTAATAAACTATCATTGAATGTGGACAAAACCAAACTGATGGTCTTTGGAAACCGCAAAATAGATACACATGTGCAAGTAACAATAGATAATGTCAATATTGAACAAGTATAGTAAAATTTTTAGGAGTAATATTGGACAGTAAATTATGTTGGAAATCTCATATAAGATATGTTAGAACCAAAGTATCAAGGAGTATTGGAGTATTGTGCAGGGCAAAACATATTCTGGAACAGAGGATGTTGTATACTCTGTATTGTTGTCTTGTCTTACCATATTTGAGTTACTGTGTGGAGATATGGGGAAATGCATACACAAGCACTTTAAAACCATTGATTATACTACAGAAAAAAGCTATGAGAATTGTACACAAGGTCGGATTTCGTGATCATACAAACAACTTGTTCTTAAAGTCAAATGCCTTAAAGCTTATGGACTTATTCAAATTTAAAGTGGCACAGTTAATGTATCGAGCAAAGACTCAAGAACTTCCAGGAAACATTCAAAAATTATTTATAGAGAGGGATAAGGGATATAATTTGAGAGGTAACTGCAACTTTAATAAAGGTTATGCTCGCACCAATCTCAGGAGCAGGTGCATATCATTCTATGGAATTACCATGTGGAATGGGCTAGAAGATAAAATGAAGGAAAACAGAAATATTGCTCTATTTAAAAAAATTTATAAAAGAATGATATTTGCTAATTACCAAAATGAGGAAAGAGAAGGTCACTATTGTCAATCTTCTGGATTATAATCTGTTGTTTTCTTTTCTTTCTTTTGTATTACATTGCGGATACTGATGTTTATTTATTTATTTTGTGTTGTTTCAATGTTAAGAATGGAAAAATTATTAGTACTATGGATATTCTATATTAGGTAATTTAAGTATAAATTAATGTTCTTACTCGGAAGTGACGGATAGGGGTAGGGCATGATAAGCTTAGGCTTCATCCTACTCCTTTTCGAACAGTGATAAATGTACTTTTGTTATTCGTCTTTTTGTTTTTTGTTTTTAAATCATGTTCGAAATAAAGATAAATTCAATTCAATTCAATTCAATACATTACATTGCATTACAATCATTTGGCAGTCGCTTTAATCCAAAGCGACATACAATAAATGCATACCGAAGGTCATTGAAGCAATATGATAAGGGATAGTTGGAACTAAGTTGGAAATCTTGTATGACACACAGGGCTCTATCTTGGCAATCTTAGCACTTGGTCTACATTTAGGGCGTGTCCAAGTCCACTTTTGCCATTTAGACGGTGTGTTTCTTTAGCGCTAAGCACGGCGCAACGTGCAAATGGGCTGAACCTAGTCTCTTCATTAATTATAGGTGTGTCTTGGGCGTGACATTCAATAAACCAAGATGTCATATCCCATTCCCTTTAAAAGCCTGCTTTTCCACCTCGGCGGATTGCTTATATGATGGCGAAACAGACATGCTCGTGCGTGTATAGTGCAATCAAGGAATAGGCTATATGGATCAATATTATGATCAATATCAATTGGACTAGCCATTATGCATTCCCCGTAATTCCCGACAGTACTATTATTTTACTAAATATAGGTAAAATTTTGTTTAAAGCACCTGCAACAGCGGAGAATAAGCTACCAATGGCTTCCGTTTCACCTTAGAAAACACCAAATTAGCCTGCATGTTTAACCAATATTGTTTGATTATACAATGAAGCATTAAACATCCATTTCATGATGATGTTCTTATGGAGTTCTCGAAGTTCAATCTTCATCCGAAGTTCATTATGTGCATTATAATATTGATTAATAACATAAATGCCATTATTTTTCCTTTGTAGAATCCGCAGTTACTAGACCAATGAGGGAATAGCTCGGAGCGAAAGTTTAAACGTGATGTATTCCACTCTTGCTGTGGGAAAAGGTAAAAGTTATTTAGAAATATTATTATTTTATTTACTCGTTTATCTGACTCCATTTATAATTATAATTTAGAATTTTGGTTAAACATGCGTGGAGCTCGGAGTGTTTACACTCCACTCGCCCTTAGGTACCATCATTACTTCAATATATGTTTGCCGGAATCAACATTATTGCTGAAGCTCAGTTCGGTGGCGAACGCAGAGGTTGGGGGTCTAGTCAACACAATACATGATATTCATTTATCATAGATAGTTGCGAGCCCCAGTCTGAGTACATTTAACGGGCTCCTTAAGGCAAATTTGACAATAAAAGAACCGGCGTATACGCCCAAGGGTTCCCATATCAAATCACCAGAGCCATGCACTACTCTGGGTGTATTTAAAGAGTTCCTTAAGGCAAATTTGACAAGAATCGGCGTAGGACGCCCATGGATTCTCTTCACATCAAATCACCAGAACCGATACACCAACCCGACCTTTACAATTGGACCGTCACTTGACTGCCTATACCCAACTTGAGTCCGCCACGTCTGTACCAGGCCGCTGATCAGTCGGTCCTGGGTCAGAATTGTCCCCCTGAGTCTTCAGTAGTAATTTAGGCTGAAAAGGGTATAAGATGGATGAGAGCCACGCACGTTAAATATAAAAAGAATTGGATAACAGGCAGGGAGGTCATTAGCTTGGAACGCTGCAGCTCAGATCATGCAGACAATTGAAGCTGGGAAAAAAGGATTAAAAGAAAGATGCAGTTGATATGAAAACATGGTAATTTATTAATGAGAAATAATCACTGGTTAAGACTGTGAGAGCAAACACGAACACATTCAATGCCTATAACTAAACACAGGATAACATGCTGTCAAGACAAATAAACACGAACAAGTTCACAAACAAAGTATATCACCAAGTGATTCCGTACGGTGTGACTATGGTACCAGGAGAACTGTTAAGCAGATTCTCCCCGAGTCTCCCTTTGGGATCTTCTTAAATGCAGTTCAGCGCTGGTATGCCCACTCCACAAGTCCCTTTGTTGTCCAAATAAGGTCTGGCAGGAAGAGCAGTTTCACCACGCAGGGACCCCCTCCAGAGAGAGAAACAGAGTCTCCCTCTCTCAATCTAGTGACAGTAATAAGACTCTTTGAACGACGGCGCGTGATCTCATGATCTTCTCTATCATATCTAGATATCCGGTGAGGTCCCGGTGATGGCCACTCTTGGTTCCAGATATTTATATGGACAAGCGCATCCCTGATAACCTATACAATCCTCCTTCCACATTCTTTATTTCTCCCCCTCCAATACTTTCACATACCACACACTTCAATTAGTATTATCCAGGTTCACCACATTTATCATATTATCCACAATTACTTTATACTTCCACAATTACCAATCTACATGCACATACATATGATTCAATATACATATACAGCTTTGTTTAATATGTTCACCATTCAGTCCAGAATCTAGGCCGTAAAAGACCTGTGCGGATGCCGTCTCTGATGTCCAGTTTGTAGGTTCAACCCCCGCTGTAGGTTACGAGGCCGTGAGAAGTCAGAGGAACAGTTTCTCAGGCCATAAATTGTTTTATTGCACCCTCCAGGAAATCACCCCCCAGCTGCAAGGGTTTAGGACTGATAACACTTTTTCCAGCCTTACACCTTAATGATGACACTAGTAAATACACTAAAGCTGTCAGGTTGGCAACCCATAGGTTATGGAAATGTGACCAACCTGTTTTACTGGTAGTGTTTCAGCAGGGTTTTAATAAGATGAGAGTAGCCTATGGAAACCTGGCCACTGTAAATTAAAAAACATGAAGGACAAAGAATAAGGTTACAATTCAGTTAGCATGGTGAAATTTAAATGAATCTCCGTAGGCTATCAAAAAAAAAGTATGCACAGCGAATCCCGGGGACTGTAGTCTAGGCCATTTGAAAAACAATAACACTGGACAAGGTTTTTAACTTTTTTCAGTCAAAACCATTCTTACTTACAGGCTGTAGGCCTAGATGAAGTGAGCTGTATTGTAATTACATCTGAAAAATACATTTTCAGAACTGAAATGTTCATCTATTGCAGTGCGAGCGTTTTCCATTGAATATCAATCCACGCATTAGGTGTAAATGTCAATTTGCGCATTAGGATTGATATAATCGTGTTTTAATGGATAACCATTGTCCCGTAACAGAAGATTGTCCCCGCAGAAGATTACAGGAATTATTGGCAAGCATAGGCTAAATCATAGCTTGATCCATTATAATTGTGAATAGTCTATACATGTACACGTATGCTACCATCGCACATTGCCTGGATGTTGATGGAGTGGGCTGAAAGCAATTTTATGCAGCATTTCCAGCATGTCTTTAACCTATGGACCCTTTTATTATTATGCATTTTTGATATATCCTACACAATAATAATATTTTACATTGTAATCTTGATATTTGTAGTCATGCTTGTGCGCGCCCCTGTGTGTAACAGACAGGAGGGTGTACGCGCGTTGTGCACACGCCTATGTAGACGCAATTAAATGCCGCGTTAAAATAACATGGAAACAACTGCGACATGACATTTAGACCAGGTTTGTGGTGGTTTTCGCTTTCTGCTGGGTCAAGATAGCAATACGTCAAAAATTATCCTGGCCACACCTCATTTTAAGATGAACACACCCAGTTCACTTGCTATGGGTGCAAGAATACATGGTATTTAAACAACGTGAGCACTAGGCATTATAATGAACCCTGCGCCGTGTAAGATAACAAAGACACTTGCGTTTGGGTGTAAGATAGGGCCAACAATGTTGAAAGCCAGTCAATATTTCTCACCACCATAAGCTACATACACCATCTATTATGATTTACACATTCCCAGAGTCCCTGACGTTAGCCAATAATTCAACCACATTGCCACACAAATGTCTTGTTTATCATTAACAATATAGGTTATTTTTTCCATTGATAGGCAAGAAGACATCTCTCCAAGCCAAGGGCACTTGGTCTGTCCACATTTTTCCAGGAGAGAGCTATTAAAGGTTTTGCTTGTAAAAAAAAACACATATCTATGAGTTTTTGTACGTTGTTCGATAGGTGAGGACTGGTTGGATATAAGCCCAGTACAAAAACGTTGGTGCAAAGAGGCAAAGTTACTGACACCATTTGGGATATCATGTAGGATACCTCCTTCCAAAAATCTTTAGTCCCATAAATAGTGAAACATACTACCTCTAGAGTGGTTGCACTTGTTACATGTGTCTGGGTTATTACTGTTAAATGTATGTAACTTAGCAGGAGTTATATAAGTTCTCATTGACCAATTGTATTGCAATAGTTTTAGCCATGTGTTCACAGTCTGTGTCTGAGCCTTAGTACAATTCATACAACCATTCCTCCAATAAAATAGCCTCCTGAATCTCTTCCTTCCAAGCCTTCAAATTGCCCTGAGAAGAGAGCCAGATATCAGAATATTGTACAGAGCTATTATTTGTCCCTTTCCATTGCAATGGGTTTCTGTTCATTTGTGATGGTTTATCCAAGCCTATCTTGTATCCACCTCCTGTCTGGTTCCCCCCACTATGGTTCATTATGCAGAAGTTTCCTGTATTATTATTATAGTCAATAGATTATTCGGTTTGAGATCTCATTATCCAATAAGCACTGCTGTGAAGCGCTCTTCTGCATTCTTTTTTCATAGATTAATGGTAAATCATTGATTTACTCTGCAAATAACGTCTCATTGCCCCTGTTCTGAAAATTACTTGTTTAATCCTGTGACAACGAACAAGTTCATTTTACCTTAATCCTGTGTTGCGCCAGCTGGATCTGAGCAACTTGACACCAACCAGCCTTTGTATAACATCTGAACAGATCTCAGTTACTTTCAGAAAAACTGATCAGTATGCGCAGTGCCGCACTACCTTACAGAGTTGGTTTCTCAGCTATAATGTTTTCATAATCTTAGCCGCAATGATTTTTCGTTCTATGTTTCCCTTTGTATCAATGCAAATCATTCATCAGTTTCCTTTTTGTCTTTCTTTACTGAGAAATATGCATACATTCACTGGATGTATAATGAGGTCAAATACTATGTATATAAATGTATTCTAGGGCTGGGTGGCAGATGGGATGGGGATTGGCAATACAGAGGTCAAATGTTTGCCTTCCATTGGAGGAGATTTTGCCAGAGGCAACAGTTAGCATTAATAGCAGTAACCAAGCACAGGAGAATAATGGAACAGAATAGCATGGAATAACTGTATACTGAATTTAATTTCCAGTGCTTATTTTTGCCATTCTCACATAAGACACAGAGGGCATGCTACCAGCCCACTACTTTTAAATATAACATTCAAACAATAGTGCACAGCACAGAGCAGAACATCCCAGCATGCATCTAGGAGAGATGAGAGATTATTCATAAGTCAATGGAAGATGCAAACTCCTTTGAACTCTCGCACAGAAGTGTCATCATACTTGCTGTTCAGCCAATCGCAGGCATGACAGATATCAAACCAAGCACACACCACCTGCTGTGCCCCCCTCCCTCAGAGCCGCACGGGGTTTGTTGACACCTAATGAGCCGCATGGATTGCAATACACATTCCAATTACACGGCACACACACGTCCTGTTTCTGCGAAGAGCGTGAAACAGAAGCACTTTCCAAGCGAAATAAAGGAAGATGAAAACCAGAATTGCAAGTGAGTAAAATGCACCACCAAGCTGCTTAACCCTGCCCTTCCCCGCAGGGTTTGTACTGTCACAAGGTCAACAGCAACTGTTTTAAATGCATACTTTATACTCATGAATGGATCTGATACATTCGGCTGCAAGATCAAACAAGTCAATTCAGTGAAGTGACTCATTCTTCGATGAATGCACTCATAACATCATGATTTCTGGAACCTGGATCAGAATAGACAGAGCACACATGCTTACGAGAGTCCTCGTGCCAGAATAGTATGTCTACATTTTTATCAATATTTGTCATTTTCTCCCTTTTCTGATTTGTGTGTCGAGGGTCTCACTGATTAACACATTCTGCAAGGCGTTCTTTTCTTGGGAATTTTTGGTCATATCTGGCTCCCTCATTACAGCAAAACAGAATGACCCTCCCTTGTCTCAGTGCCTACATAGTAATCATTTTCACAAGGCATTTCAGTTTCACAAGGCAAATCATTTAGATGTTCTTTTTCTGAGAAACAAAAGCTGTAGCCTGCTGATGTTACGTCCGGTGGAATAGGGACGCAGTAGCAGGCAGGAGTGCACAAAAACGAAGTTTATTGTCCAGACAAAGGTACAAAATCAATATCCAAAGGGAAGTCAAAACAGGCAGGGGTCAATCACAGGAAGGCACGGCAGAGGTACAAAACAAAATCCAGAAGCAGGTTCGCGAGAACACGGACTGAGGTCAAAGCCAGGAAATCAAGGGCACGGAAAAATAAACAAAAGAACGGACAACAAAACAACTAGAAACAAGAACTAAGAAACAAACAGCAACTAAAAACCTAACTAAAACACGAAACACAGACTCGGAAAAACAGATATTAGCTCACTCGGGGGGAAAACAGGCACCAGACTAACACTTACAAGATTTGTGACGAACTCGCAACGAGAGACTAAGATTACTGGGGTAAATGCAGGTGTAGACAGGTGCAGACACTTAGCTTGAGAGTAGCAAGTGAAAATAAATCAGGTGTGGAAGGTTGACAAGATAACAAGATAATTAGTACTCGTTAGTAATAAACCTATCCTGACCGAGCGTTAGTAAATTAGTAAATGACATGCACAAGAAACGTAAGGTAACATGAACACATGGTTAGAGAGTTAGTATTACCTAATCCTGATCTAATGTTAGTAGATTAGTAAATAGACACGGGAGAATGAAACAATAAGGGAAGCGTGAGTGACAGCAAGAGAGAAACAGCAGGAACGCAAGGCTGCGGAAAAACACGGAAATGTGTATGCTTACGAAACCACAAAAAAATCAGAAACAATACCCTAAATGCAAATGAAAATACAACACAACACAGACAGACTCAGAACATAACAGCTGAGAAATATCAGGGAAAATGTTAATTATGTATTTAGCAGTGTTCTATTGTTTAAAACTGCAATGGGCAGCAGGTTGCTTGCGAAAACGCAGAGAAGACGAACGGTGGGAAAGAGGAGAGGGGAGAGAGGATCTGTTGCACGGTGTTTGCGTTTTGAATTTCTTTTTTGATTGCTAGCACGCAATAAACTGTACTTGACTGTAACATCATGTCAGATACTTCAGATGGACATAATGAGAAGGGAATGGAGTGGATGATAGGTAAATCTACGCAGAAGAGAAGGGATTTGGAAGATAGAGATAGACGAGAAAGAGCGAGAAGTTGGTCTGATGATAGTGAGGCTAACAAAAGTAAAAAATCAAGAAATAGTCAGAGAGAAAGACAGATAACTATAGATCAAGCACAAGAAGTAGAGTGGAAAGTTATAATCGAGTTTAATCAGGATGGCGGGCACTATCACCCGATTAAACTTACTAGAGCAATAGAGAAAGAAATCGGTAAAATCAAATTTGCTAGGTTTTTGAATAATAAACGAGTGCTGATACATGCATCCAGTAAACAACAGCAAGAAAAGATACTAAGTATGTTGTCACTTAATGGGGAAAGTATGAAGGCTCATATCCCTGGAGCAATGGCAAAGTTAAGAGGAGTAATCTCAGGAGTTCCACTAAGTGTGTCTATGGAAGAGGTTAAAAAGGAGGTTAAAAAAGACAAAGTAATTGATGCCACAAGGATTATGAGTAAAAGGGATGGGTCACTGAAGGAAACCTTATCGGTAATTGTACAGTTTGAGAAAACTCTTCCTAAATCAGTGCAATTGGGATACATGAACTACATCGTTAGGGAGTACATTCCCAAACCTCTTAGGTGTTATGCATGCCAAAGAATGGGGCACACAGCTCAGCAATGTAAGGGAAAGCTAAGATGTGCAAGATGTGGAGGTCAGCATGAGTATGGAAAATGTGATAAGGATGCCAAAGTTAAATGTTGTAACTGCGGAGGAGAGCACAGTGCTGCGTATGGAGGCTGTGTAGTGCAGAAAGAAGCCAGAGAAGTGCAGAAAGTTAAAATAATGAATAAAGTCTCATATGCAGAAGCACTAAAGGAAGTAAAGGGGACAGGAACAAACAACAGAAACTATAATGAAATGGCCCAAAGAAATATAGGGCAAAGTGACAATTATACACAAGAAAGGCAGGCCCAAAGTCAAGCTCGTATGCAAAATGTATGTGTGCATAAATGTAAAGTCAATGATGATACACTAGTAGTGAGTAAAGTGAAGTTCATAGTTTTCATGTGTCACACCATTAATGTTGCAGTACGGCAGGAAAAGAGAAGTGATAAAATCAGGATAATTGTGGAGGCAGCAGAAAAATTCCTAGACATGAAAGAGATTAAAGCAGATCAGATACATGCGCTACTGACAGAAGCTGAAGGTGGAGAATGTTCTGGTGGACGTTTAAGACAGTAATTATGGGTCTTCACATACTACAATGGAATGCGAGAAGCCTTATAGCCAATAGTCAGGAATTTAAAAAGTATATATATGAATTCAAAGTAATTCCTGATGTAGTATGTGTGCAAGAAACATGGTTACGTCCGCATCTAGATTTTACGATACCAGGGTACAGCTCTATAAGACAAGACAGAGCTAATAACCAAAGTGGTGGAGGGTGTGCTACTTTTATCAAAGATGGGTTGGCCTTTAGGGAGGTTCCTTCTCCTGATGACATGGAATGCAACATAGTTGAAATTTGCAGCCCAAGGGAAGAAGGAAATATTAAGGTAATCAATTTATATAATCCATGTAGAAATCTAACTGTTGAAATGTTCAAGGAAATGGCAGGGACAGTTTATAGAAAGGAAATATGGTGTGGAGATTTTAATGCACACAGCAGTTTATGGGGTAGCAAGCATACAGATAATAATGGGAAGATAGTGGAAGAAATGTTAGATGAAAGATCACTGGTTTGTCTTAATAATGGCCAAGGTACGAGAGTAGATGTGAATAGGGGAACAGTATCATGCTTGGACCTTACAATGGTGTCAGATAGTCTGGCAAATGCCTGCGAATGGTATGTCAAGAAAGAGTCAACCATAGGAAGTGATCATTTCCCAGTATTAACTATAGTAAATACAAACGTGTGTTTACAAGAAGGGAGTGTAATTACCAGATGGTGTTTTGGTAAAGCTGATTGGGAGAAATTTAGGTTATGTTGTGAGAAGTCAGCTCAATTGGTAACATTAGAAGGCAGTATAGAAGAATGCATAACTCAAGTTACAGAACATATAATAGAGGCTGCAAAGTTGAGTATACCAAAAAGAACAACGCAGGGTAAGAGGAAAGTGGTACCTTGGTGGAATGAGGAATGCAGTAAAGCTGTAAAAGAACGAAACAAGGCACTCAGAACTCTGAGGAATAATTTAACACAAGGAAATATTATAGAATATCAAAGGAAAAGGGCAGTGGCTCGTAGGATAATTAAATACACAAAAAAGAAGACATGGAGAGAATTCTGTTCCACCATTGGTAGAGGGGTAGAGTTAGGAGATGTTTGGACCATGTTTAAGAAAATGAGTGGGAAAAGGACATCAGTTAAAATCCCAGCATTGTTGGATGTGGATAGGCTGGCAGTGTCAGACAAAGAGAAGGCGGATGTGTTAGGCAGGGCATTTGCTGCAGTTCATAGTGGTGAGCATCTTGAGGAGTTACATAGGCAGCAGAAAGCCCGTGCACTCAGTGAGAATGAAAATGTGAGGGAGAAGAGAGAGGGTGACATGTCAACTTTAGATTTGGACTTCACAATGTCAGAACTCAAAATAGCCTTGCAAGGTACTGGATATACAGCCCCAGGACATGACCAGTTATGCTATGCTATGTTTCGGCAGTTACCACTAGAAACTTTGAAGGTAGTACTGAGACTTTTTAATAAAATCTGGAAGGAAGGAGTCATGCCGAGTTGTTGGAAAAGGGCAGTAATACTACCATTCAACAAGCCAGGGATGGATCCTACTAGCCCTGGTAACTATAGGCCCATAGCACTGACATCTCATGCTTGCAAATGGATGGAGAAAATAATAGTTCGTAGGCTTTCACATATACTGGAACAGAGAGGAATATTCAGCAAATATCAGAGTGGATTTAGAAAAGGACGATCCACAATGGATGCTCTAGTTGGAGTAAGTAATGAGGTGGAAAAGACACTGAAAATGAAAGAGTTGATGGCAATAGTATATTTTGACATTGAAAAGGCATATGACTCTATGTGGAGGGAAGGGTTGCTTATTAAATTAAGTAAAATGGGTATTTGAGGGAGGATGTATAATTGGATAATGGACTTTTTAACAGGCAGGAAATTTAGAGTCAAGGTTGGAGCAGACGAGTCTAAGGATTATGTTATAGAGAATGGCATTCCACAGGGGAGCGCAATTAGCCCTATACTGTTTAATATTATGATTAATGACATATTCTCAGAGTTAGATGGATGTATAAACTCGGCGCTTTATGCAGATGACGGGGCTATTTGGATGAGGGGGAGGAATGTGGCATATGTATTTGAGAATATAAGGAAAGCAATAAAGAAAGTGGAGAAGTGGTCATATGAGTGGGGGTTCAAATTATCTACAAGCAAGACTTGCTACATGTTATTCACAAATAAGCGCAAGATAGATGCTGAGAAGTTAACTCTGTATGGACAACCGATGGAGAGGGTAACAGAATTTAAATATCTGGGTCTATGGCTGGACAGTAAATGTACATGGAAAGTTCATATCACACACCTGAAAACAAAATGCAAAAAGGTCATTAATCTATTACGAGCTGTGGCTGGGTGTGACTGGGGGGCAGAAAAACAGTCATTAATGGGCATATATAGGGCAATTATGAGGTCAACAATAGACTATGGAAGTATTGTATATGGAGCAGCAGCAAAAACATCATTGAGAGAAGTGGATAGGCTGCAATATAGAGCACTAAGAATATGTATTGGAGCTATTAAGTCAACCCCTAGTAACGCAGTTCTAATAGAGGCAGGAGAGATGCCACTGGAATTAAGAAGAAGAAAACTTACATTAGCATACTGGGTCAGGATTAAAGGAAGTGGGGAAGGAAATAATATAAAGATTCTACAAAAATGCTGGGAGTATTCCAGGTTCCAGGGCAATGGATTTGGATGGACATGGGAAGAAAGGGTAAGGGAATACGAAATGGAGGTATTAGAGTTCGCCAGGTCCACCCCAATGAGCAGCATTCCCCCTTGGCTGTTCCCAGAAGTCAAGATAGATTTAAATATTCTGGAGAAGAAAAGAGGATGGCAAATAGAGGAAATGGGTGTTAAAACTAGTGCTTACCTGGGACCAGGGCTGGACTGGCTATATAGTCTACATGCCCGCGGGCATGTGGGCCAGTCTAGTTTTGGGCCGGTTTGGGCCGGTATGATTTATTTATTTAAAAAAAAAAAAAAAAAAAAACATTTTTAATGTTTTTGTTATCGAGCGGCCCCCAAAAAATGGACAGCGGCCCATTGGCTCATTTTCTAAACTGACAGTGGGCCGGCCCAATCACATGCTTAAGCCCAACCCCTCCCGTCTGGTAGGCTCAACCCTGACCCCTCCTCCCTGTTGTCAAGTTGTTGTCAGTTGAGAAATGGATCGAAATGGATCGAAAGCGCAAAGGAGGTGCCCAGAAAATTAGAGACAAGAAAGTCCAAAAGTTGGCAGAGGATGCCTCAAAATGTAGAAAGATTACACAAATGTTCTCTGGAACTGCTGCTAGTAGCAGTAACAGTAGCAGTAACGTTAACGTTAACGTTAGTCAGCAGCAACGCGAGTCGGACAGTGACACAGTTGTGACAGTGGAGGATATAAGCAGTCACTCGGTCAGTCAGTCACTCGGTCTCACTAAGCAACGTTACGTTAGCATAATTTTTTGGGCTAGGTCTTATGAATGTTAGCACAGAATGGCTAATGCTATTGCTAACTCTAGATGAGCCTAGTCCAACAACAGCGCGAGCGCGCTGATTTTGACAGACCGTTTGAGCGCTCTTTTCAAACCGGTCCCTTCACAGATTTATTTAGTACAGTATCGTACGTTATCGCAGGGGGTTTCAGGAACAATATTATGTGCTGTTATTATTAACTATTGTCGACGCGATCGAGGATTTACCGCGACTAGACTGATGTAAAATGTAGCTAACTAGCCAGGGCGTCTGGCAGCTTGAGCGTCTGATGCAACTGATGTAGGCTAACGCCGGGTGCCAAAATAATATTTCTTTTGGGAATAATAGCTGCATGTGTTTGATCATTAGACTATACCCCGTAGCAGACTAATTGTAGTAGTAGTAGTAGTAGTAGTAGGCTAGTAGTAGTAGTAGTAGTTGTTGTTGTTGTAGCAAACTAGCTCTGTTATTTTGAATATGGCTATCATTTTTTGGAATGTGGCTACTGGCTATCATCATGCTACTACTGTAGTGATTTTGTAGAATTGTGGTGCCATATTTGGAAAATTATTTTCCATTGACCTGTGTATTAAAAAGGGCTTCGCCTTCTCAGTGAAGAAGCCCTTTGAAACAAGTGTGATATAGGGGCTATATCTATATAAATAAACAAATTGAACTTGAGAAAGCATAGATTGAATTTCAAGATCAAAACATGTCTTGTTGTTGAACCAGGTTGAGCTGCCCTCCCCAGAAAACGAGACTGTCACTGTCAGGGAGAGAGAGGTAAGCCAGGAACAGGAAAGAGAGAGCCACAAGCAGGACCTCAACTACTTCGCCCATCCTGAACCTTCCATGTTAGATCATTTTTTAGATTACCACCCGCAGCAGAAAACCAAAAATCAAGCGGCGCAAAAGTTTTTCACCTGTAAAGATGGCACCTGTAGGAAGTGGCTCACGTATTGCGAGGAACAGCATATGTTATTTTGTTTTGTATGTATGGCATTTTCAAAGAGCACTGACCCCAGCAAATTTATTACTGGAATGTCAGAATGGAGACACGCACAACAGTATGTAGAGGCGCACGAAAAGAGTAATGCACACCGAAAGTGTGCTGAAGCTTATTTCCTAAGATGCAAAAACGTAGATATCCAGAGCAAGTTTGCCGGCAGTCAGATGTCTGCTCATAGGCAGCAAGTAAGAAAGAAACGCCAGGTTTTGGAGCGTGTAGTGGATGTGGTGAAAGTGATTGGGAAGAGGGGCTTGAGCTACAGGCATGTGGAGAATGAGGCAGCATACAAGTGGGACGACTGTACCCTAGATCATGGAAACTTCTTGGAGCTGATCCTTGTAATAGGAAAGTATGATGTAAGCCTCAAAGAGCATCTTGATGAGTGCATGAAGAAGAGCAAAGAATTGCATGCATCCAGTGGAACAAAAGGTAGAGGGTCTCTCATCACCTTACTGTCCAAGACCACTGTAAACTCAGTGATAGACAGTATTGGCCATCTCATTCAGGAGACCATCGCAAGTGACATCCAAAAAGCTGGAATGTTCACTGTTCAACTGGACACCACACAAGATGTAACCTCCCAGGATCAGTGTGCAGTCGTCCTAAGATATGTGACTGAAGCTGTGCACGAGAGGCTTGTTGCTGTAGTGAAGTGCCATGCATCCACTGGAGAATACTTTGTGGACTTGCTCTCAGAGGTCTTAGATCGCCTGAAACTGGACAAGGCCATGTGCATCGGGAATTCCACAGACGGGGCATCAAATATGCAGGGCCAGTACAGAGGGTTTTCAGCACTGATGGCATCCCAATCTCCCACTCATGTACATGTATGGTGCTACGCCCATGTACTTAATCTAGTCCTGGCTGACACTACTGGAAGTGTTTTAGAAAGTGGATCCCTCTTCAGTCTACTCAATGACGTAGCAGTGTTCATCAAGGACTCCTACCAGAGGGTCATACTGTGGGACAACGAAGCCCAAGACAAAAGCCACAGACGGCTATCTCCAATAGGAGAAACACGGTGGGGGTCCAAGTACGAAGCAGTCGAAAAAGTGTTTGGACACTTTGGTAAACCAACCAACAGCCTCTTCCTCGAAACAGTTCTCACACTGGCAGCCATAGAGCAGCAGGCAAAAGAAAAGCCAACCATCCGTGCCAAAGCACGAGGATTCAAAGAGGGCCTCCTCAAATACGAAACCGTGTTAACAGCACAGATCTTCCTGAGAGTATTTGAGCTAACCACTCCACTGTCAAAGTACCTCCAGACAAAAGGGATGGAAATCCTCTCCGCCCATCGCATGGTGATTGCCACACAAGACAGCCTCAAAAAGATCACTCGGGATTTCACAACTGTGAAGGCGGCTGCAGACACCTTTGTCAAATGGGCAAACGAGAACCTTGAAGAGAGGGAGGAAGGAGCAGACATCGAAGTGGAGACTTCACTGCCTCAGAAAAGAACGAAGAAGAAAAAAAACATGGCGGGAGAGATGGCTCGAGATGAGACTCTTAGCGATGCTCTCAAAGCATATGAGGTGAATGTCCACCACCCAATTCTGGACACAGCTAGTGAGGCAATCCACAGAAGGTTTATGACACATGGCACTCTCTTTGCTGATTTGGCATGCCTGGACCCCAGGAACTTCGACAACATCAAGACGACAGACCTTCCCCACAATGCTCTCCAAGACCTCAGCAAATGTCTTGTCAAATTTGACAGCAGGGCTACAGTGGAAAATCTTCAGTCAGAACTGAAGAACTTTGCTGGCCAGTGGGACAGGCTTAAAGCATCCCATATGGAGGAATACAACACCAGAACGGTAGAAGATGGATCTGCAGGAGAGGAACAGGAGCCAGATATCGTGAACAAAAGCTGCGCCTCCTGCCGAAATTGCCCACTGTGCTGCTTTCAAGTACTTCGGCAGTTCAACATGCTATCAGATGCCTATCACATCCTTGGGCTTGCCTACAAGTACCTGCTGACACTGTCCCTGACTCAGGTGGCCTGCGAGAGAACATTTTCCACCCTCAAATTCATCAAGAGCAGACTGAGGAGCACCCTGTCTGGAGACAAGCTGGAGACGTTCTTGTTGATGGCGACCGAAAAAGATGTCCTTATGGGGTTGGACTCTGACATGATCATTGACAGGGTAGCTGCGAAGAGTGAGCTCATGAGAAAGCTGCTCCTGTAACCTAATAAGGTGAGATAAAGAAAATAATTCAAAATTCGAATGATTATTAAAATATTCAGCAGCTCTGTTTACTTCAAGACTGACCCCATCTCTCTCTCTCTCTCTCTCTCTCTCTCACACACAGGATGCCCTCCCTTCTGTATTTAAAGGACTGCAGCCTTTCCCAGACCAAGTATGCATACCATCTCTCCATCTTTCTCAATTACAATAAGATATTGGTACTGTAATCATGTAACTCACCCAATTATTCCCATCTTCCTCTGTCTGTCTGCCTCTCTTTTTCCAGCTTGTCTTTTTTGAGCAGATCTTTTTTGTTGGTTGGTTGTGTGGAGTATGAGTTTACAGGCAGCATTTTGACTTGGTGAGTATACAGTTGTGCTGCAATTCAGTTTTTTTATTCCCAGAATATTCTGATCATCTGAATCTGTCATGTAATCATTTATCATGTCTTCTCTCATCTTGTCTCTCTCTATCTCTGTCTCTCTCCCTCTACTCTGTCTCTCTCTCCATCTTTAAGGATGTGGCTCATAATTGTCCAGGTGGAGATTGACAGGGCTGAGCCTTTTGGACAGGGTGAGTATCCAATCTATACAACTAGAACTTTTACTTGTTGCTTTTACTTGATGCTTTACCATGTCTGACATCTCTTGTGTGTGTGTGTGTGTGTGTGCATGCGTGCGTGCGTGCGTGCGTGCGTGCGTGTCTGTCTGTCTGTCTGTCTGTCGTCTTTTTCTCTCCTTCCTACAGGCTACATTGTCTGCTATTTACAGACAGAGTTCATATTGTATTTGTTTTATGTTTTGTATGTATATTGTTTACTTAAAATTGTATTAAATAATTTGAATTATTCCTATGACTTTGAGCAGAGCTTTTTCTTTAACAATTACTTAACAGTATGAGTATGGGTATTGTTTGCTCAGCAGCCATGTCTCATCACCTTGGAATAAGTCGACAGTGAGTGAGTACACTGGTCCACACTTGCATTGGTATACTTGATCTGTCCATGACACTGATGATTTGATGAATGGTAGATATCCATCATATGCATATTGAACAGACTGCAAGGATGTTGTAGTGATGGGCGGTGTCTGACCGATTGTGGTGGGCCGGTCTGAGCCAAATGGCAGGGCCTATTTTTTGCCCCAGTCCAGCCCTGCCTGGGACAGAGTTTTTATAGGTATCTAGAAATATTTACAGATGGGACTAAAAACAAGCAGGGAGAGGTGGGAATTGGTATCTATGTCCCGGAGTTTAAAATAGAAATTTCCAAAAGAATCTCCAATCATGTATCAGTATTTACTGCAGAAATAATTGCAGTTATTATTGGGTTACAGTGGGTGGAAGAAGTCAGACCGGATAGAGTGGTGATGTGTACAGATTCACTAGCAGTCTTAGAAGGCATACAGTCAACAAAAACAGTAAGAGATGATTTAGTTATTGAACTTAATCATAGCTTACTAAGGCTTAACAGAGGTGGCATAGATATCCAGTTTTGTTGGGTACCAGCACATGTGGGGGTGAAAGGGAACGAGGGTGCAGATAGACTCGCGAAAATGGCATTACAGAAGGAAATTGAGGTTACAGTTCCACTGGGAAAAGGAGAAGGTAAAGCAATAATTAAGAGGAAAGGAATAGAGATTTGGCAGAAAAGGTGGGATGAAGACCAGAAAGGAAGGGGATTCTATAAAATACAAAAGTCGGTCATTACAAAGAGCCATAAGGAAAGGAACAGAAGAGAGGAAATAATTATTACAAGACTTAGAGTGGGTCACACAGGATTAAATGGCACAATGTTTATAATGGGGAAAAGGGACAGTAATAAATGTGGGAACTGTGGAGTTAAAGAAAATGTAGAACACATCATATTGCATTGCACCTTATATGAGGAGGAAAGAGAACGGCTACACGATAAAGTCCGCGAGGCAGGAAGGGATTGGGATCTGATAGGAATTTTAGGAACAGAAGGAGAGGGAGTAGAAAGCACCAGGAAGGCACTTTACACTTTCCTAAGAGACACAAGATTGATGAATATAATTTAAGAATGAAGTAGAAATGACATGTTACATACTCTTGTTCAGTAGGTGGCGGTATGCACCTTAAAGGGTTTGTAATCCGCCAAAAAACTTAGAGAAGAAGAAGAAAACTGCAATGAAGTGCAATTCAGGTTTTTCAGCCTGTATAAACAGTGCTGAGCAGAAAAATGCCCTCAGACAGCTGCGTAAGCAAATTTCAACTCAGAAATTCAGATCTATGACATAAGAAAATCTACGTACCTCTGCACACGCAGGACACCATGCATACGCAATGTTTGGAGACAGTCTGATATGGCGACACCATGATAGAAAGGCAGAGGGAGAAAATGTGAAACTTTGCATGAGCAGATTTCCGACTTTCTCCCTGGGCGTTCTTTTATGGATTATTTTACTCAGCGTTTTATACATGTGGCCCCCTGGTGTGGTACATAGCAATGGTGGTCTCATTACCATCGCAATTTATCCTACTGGCTTTTTTAAATCCATCATTTCAGCTACTGAGATCCTGAGCTGGATTTTCAAAGGTATTCAATGGAATCCCCTCCAGAGAGACCAGCAATCTTAGGCATAAAAAAAAACTTTAAAAACCGTCTGTCTAAAATGTGTCTGTCTGCAGTGACACATGCTCAATGCTTATTTACCTAGTCAACATATTGCCACGTGCCAGTGAGTCCAAAGTTGTTAATAACCAAATGGCAAAATCTGCAGAACAGAACTTAAAAAGGGTTTACAACAGAGGCCCGGCTTCAATTTTTAGAGTGGCCCAAAACTGGCTTAAAGTGGATCCGGTTTGAAAAAAGGGTCAAACATGGCTTTCAGCCAGATCCGGAGCAGAGCCGGGCGGAGTTACTGTATATATAGGCTACTGTAAATCCAAATGTATCAGTGTCTAACGTCAATCAGTCCATTTGCTGTTGTTTTCACTCTCTGTCTGTTAAGGCATAGGTTTACGATTAATTCTTACATCACTTTATTTTAAACATACAAACATTCATCAAGAAATAATTATATTGAACAAAACCATGTGTGTCACAATTATTGGCACCCCTGCATTTATATATAGAATAAAGTAATAATTTTTTATATTTGGTCACATATCCTTTGCATGTTATGACTTCCTGATGTCTGTGACCCAACAACATAAAAAAACTCTTGATATCTTATTTTCTGGTACTCTGACAAGCCATACTATAACGTCTCTGCATTTGAATGGATCTCCATGGGAATTTTGGGGTGGGACTAGATTTAGCTGTAAATTATGCTGGAACAGTGTGGTATATTTTTATATCATTACAGACCACTGTAATGACCAACTATATAAAAATGTAGTGTTAATATGAAGATGTTTTTCTGTGGTAGGATGAATTGCAAAAACAGTTCTAAAGGCCCATTTTAAACAGACAAAAGGCGCACACAGCACATTCATGGCCTCACATTCAAGGGCATACACTCACGCCAGAAAAACAAGCTCATTATTTGTATCGGGATTATTCAATGGACGACTGTCCCAAGCTAGGCACACAGTATGATCTCATTTTCGACACCTGTAAATCAAGGACATATACACACACCCACGCAGGAAAATACCAAGGAAAAACTTGCTCTTAGCAGAAAACAGCCATATTGCAAAACACAATCTAACAGAATACGAGTCCTAATTTTCCCAAGAGACCGTTTTGTTTCATACGCATACTTATCTCAAAAAGGAGGTGATGGACCCATTCACACACACACACACACACACACACACACGGGAACTAGATGAATACACATTTATGTTCCTAGCCCATCTGAAGGGATAACATGAGTAACTCCCTAACATTCCTTGGGGCCTGCTCGTTAAAACGTCCAGCACCCTAGCCTTCGAAATGTGTGTGTGCAGTTTGAGAACTAATAGAGTTTATTAAATCCAAAGAAAACATTTATGTCATGGATCTTACCTTTCTTCCCTTATCTCCGCGTCGCTTTATTCGTTTTTATCGTTTACCGGTAATCTATCGGATTTTCCTGTGTTCCGCCACGGGTTTTGCTTTCGCCTCGTCATTAGTGAGTTCACCTGGCATTTATTTCCGCTCACTATTTATACCCCGCTTCCAGCCTCTCTCGTTGCTTCCATGTTATTTCACATGACATTCGAGCCGGTAAAAAAGGGTATAGGAAGTTGTATTGCTATCGACCGCTTTGATTAGCAACGCGGGACTTGTTAGCAGTACAACCTTAGAAAGAAAGCAGTTCTTGTTAATACGCTCTTATTTCAGAGCAGAGGTTTTTTAGTTTTCTTTTGTTTCCCTACTCTAACCTACGAGTGTCTCACCCAAAGTTTTTGGGGTCTTTTCAGTTCTCTGTTTTTGTTGTTTCACTCCACAAACGGGAGTTAGATAAGTGTTATTGCTTATTTCTTTGTTTTGCTCGATTATCGAGCTCCTCGTTTTTATTGCGAGGTTTGTGTTCTTTTATTTTTATTTGTTTCTCCACTACGGATCATTGTCCGTTTCTAGTGGTGTTCTTAGGAACACTTTAAGATTGCCCAGCTATTGCATTTGGATCTCCAACATTCCCATCTCTGTCTCTGACAGAGATCCCTTACAATTTATCTTTTTCTTTACAAACATTAGTATTGAGGATTATATTACGATAATGGAATTTCTCATGTTATAGGGGAAGATGTTGTCTTTGGTTTATAAAGCACCCACCTGTGGAAAATAGCATTTGAAAAGCTTATAGTTAGTATTATTTAACCCATCAGAGCATTGTATTATTATGTATTGAATCACAATGGTCAAACCATGGCCAGGCTGTTTCTGATATAATTAAATTACTAGACTACTATATAAAATAAGGGTCAATTGTAATGCTCAAATAAAACCAGCTGAGACCGCTGCAGACCATGGAAAAGAGCAATCTCCCAGGAGGCGGGAAAAAATAAAATATAAAAGGTCATCTGAACTTCATGGTGGGTGTTGTGTTGTTTTTCTTTCCTGTTTTTAAGGGACCTGTTTTACGTCTGTTGGGAGCGCATGAATTTGACGGACTTAGACTGGACTGTGTGATTGAGTGTTTTTTAAATATACGCATGTTTAGTCGATCAGCCTGGGTATGTATATTCATGCTTATTTTCTTTACAATAAATCAAGTTATATCAGAATCTGAAGTGTAGTGTCTATTTGGAAGAAAGTTTGAATTATGTGTATTGGAATGGTCCTGACCTCTCCCGACAGGGCGGTTAAAGGATTGTTTTAATTATACTACAAAAACAGTATGAAACACATGGTTGGCCCTATGGACAAGAGTCTTTTGATGTTGTTGGGTCACATACATCAGGCAGTCATGGCATACCAGTGTTAGTTTTGGCAGTGTTTTAAACTGACTATTTTGTTTTAGTCATGTGACGAAAGTGCAAATGAGTTTTAATCACATTTAGTCCATTTTATCTTTCTTTATTTTAGTTGACAAAAAAATATATGGACATATCTCATTTTAGTCATCAATAGCTATGGACAGAGGGTATAGTTTTAGTCTAGTCCACATAAATTCTGTGGACATTTTAGTCTAGTTTTAGTCAGCAACAAATATGGACATGTTGTTCTAATTTTAGTCAACAAAAACTATGGGCATTTTAGTTTAGTTTTGGACAACACTAAATCTGAACATTTTAGTCTAAAAATATTTAACTAAGTCTAATTTTCGTCAGAAAAAGCAGGCTGTTCAGATTGGACACAAAATGGTAGAAGGTTGAAGGTAGGTTGTATGATCAGGTACACTATTTTTCAGTGAAGGGGGAAAACCACTCATTTTAAATGTGTTACTTATATCACCACGGAGAGTTAAAATAAATATCCAAGTGTTTGCTACTTTCTCCATACAGCAAATAGTTAGCCCTGCCCCATGTGCCCACCAAATGGTAAATATTATATTACAAACTGGACATTATATTATAAATTATATTCTCCTATAATATTTGTCCATGCATTTAAACCCAAATTAACTATATTTATTACATTGCTTACACATTGAACTAGTAAATGAATGAAATTTGGATGTAAATGTTCAAGGTTTTAGCTAAAGTTCACACCATTACAGACTAAGGGATAGGTCTAACTATGTTCTCTTGTTTCTGGCTTGAGGGATAATGTAATACATATGCAGAAATATTTATTCAACTGTCCACCACTATATTTTTGATGTTATAGATTTAGTGATAGCCCCCTTTAAGTTGTAATGCTGAGTGATGCAGCACCTGTTTAATTATTAATAAGTAATAAGCTAAGATATTTAACAAGATTTCTTTGTAATATTTGTATTGATTTATTGAATCCAACAAAGGTGCCATACATCAAAATAATAATAATAATCATAATAATGTTAAAAAAACATAAAACATAAATCAATGAATCAATGAACACCCAGTGCTCACACATTTTTTAATTATAGCTGGGCTATATTTCTGCAGAATGCCATGTCCTGGGATAAGAAAACGATGGGTTTGGGTTCATTATTGGGCCTTTACAATTACGCTTACACTATCCACTGTTGCCCCCTAGTGGTAGTTATTGACATCCCAATAGTAGTAGCCTATTCATATTTCTCTGAAATTATAAATGAATTTACTACTAGTCTGCACCTATCAATACACTACCAAAATAACCGCCTATAGGCCTATGCCCATGCAGAAATCTGAGCGGTATCTATGTTTTTATATCTATGGA